>CM053775.1:21724212-21759030 GCA_028658325.1 Potorous gilbertii
ACAGGAAAGCCATGGTCCTTTCCCATCTTCCAGATGGGTGCAGCAACTCAACATCCTGAAACATTCCTAGGAGGATCTAAGTTCAGAGAGATTGGTAGTTTGGGGAGTCCAGAGATCTACATTCAGATCCTACCTCAGGCACTTATGATGTGACCCTATGCAGTATAAGCCTGCTTAGTATGATGCCACCCCATGCTGGGTGACTCTACACAAGATGCACACTTTCCCTATCTCTAAAAGGAGAACACATAAAATGTGCACTGTCCATATTACAGGATCTCCATGACAATAGCATGTTTTGCAAATCATAAAGTACTATGTGTGGTTTATTATGTTGGTCAAAACATATCTTTTTTGCTCAAGAAAAATTTGATTTAAAAGTCTCAGGTCACAGAACTAATACGCTGATATATGTGAAATTTCAACAACAGAGATTCTTCCTCCAATGAGGCAAATACATCATCTTTCATACTGTATAATTCTTGACTGTGTCCTTCCATAACTTCACCATGGAGAGTTCTGCCAGTGGACTAATAGCCTTCCTCTAATTCACCCGAAATCATATGAAAATCAATAAGTATCGTAGAGGCTCCCTTGGTAATTCCTTCATCTCAGCACATGACTGTGCTACCTTCTTTTCCAATTATTTATCTCTCTGATCTCTTTTATGTCACTGCTCTAATACAAACCTTGGATGGTAATACATTCCAGTCTGATCATTTCTGTGTGCTCCTTGGTTGACCTTCAACTGTAATCATTTGGTGATTGCAATATTCTGTACTTTCCCGTAATGTTGTATCACCAGAAGAACCTTATTACAAAGATAGGATTTTGTTTTTGGTATGACAAAAATTAATATATTAATAGTAAAACCATTTTAAAAAGTACAATAAATGAGCAACACATAATGCAATGCCCATTCAACTTCCCACATGACTCTTAGGGAGGGGTCAGTTACATGAGCAAATACCCCTTTGGCAGGCAACCTCCCAAAACAGGAATTGATTGTAATTCAATACATCAGAGAGGACAAAGATGTTTCACAAAGGACACTCCCACCAGAATCTAATCTCCATGTGGATATAATTATCCCAATAAGGAGGTAATGCCCTCACCATGGTATGCTTTTCCCTACTACCCAAGACACCTAATGGAGGCACAATACCTTAAGGCCTCCAGCGTTTTCCTCTTCTCACCAGGCCAAGGGGAGAAAAGGGAAAAGAAATAAACCCAGAACCGTCAGGGAATCAATGTTTTAGCCACAGCAACACCCAAAGGCCAGCTATTAAGTTAGAAAAAAGTTATAATATATGTTGGTGAAGGAAGTGATGAAATTACAAATCCTTAAAGTATGGGTGATTACATTTGCCCAGAGATTTGAAGGACTGGTTTTAATACCCTCTACTTAACAACAATGAATGGCAGTATTTGAATACATAATAATGTCCATATAACATTATAGTTTAGTTTTCCGAATATTGGTATGCTGTGTGCTGACCACTAGCTTGGTAATGAGCACTGCTTTTGCACACACACACACACACACACACACACACTTTTTGGGGAGTAAAAAAAGGTTTAATCAAACAACTATTTTAAGAATAAATTAGATGGGTAATCAGGTATTTAGTAATGCAGCTAAGTGGTACAGTGGATAGAGTGCAGCGCCTGGAGTCACGAAGACATCTTCCTGAACTCAAATCCAGTCTCAGACACTTTATTAGCTGTGAGACCCCAGGCAAGTCAATTCACCCTGTTTGCCTCAGTTTCCTCATCTGTAAAATGAGATGATGAAGAAAATGGCCAACTGCTCCACTATCTTTGCCTAGAAAATCCCAAATGGGGTGTGACACAACTGAAAATAACTAAACAACAATCAGGTATTTACTTTAAATATATATAAATACACGCATGCATGCATACATATATTCATATATATACGTGTGTATATATGTATGTATATATGTGTATACAGACACACATATAAATGCAAACACCTGCTTACATGGCATGGCTCTATTTTTAGCTTCTTTTCCCTCTCCACTCCCAATTTAGCCGTCTTCCTAAAGCATAAAATTGCTTAGCCAAGTTGCGGAAAGGTCTCACGCAAAGCTTTTGCTCTTCTACGTTCTGCATTAGCCTCATCGTCAAAGAAATACAAAAGTACCTTTTGTCATGATGGTCTATAACATTCAGCATTAGAACTGAGAAGACATTTCCAGGAAGTATCTAGTTGCCAATGATCTCTGTTCAGCCACCCCTATTTGATTCCCCCCACAGGAAGATGAGGAAGAGTTTAGCTACTGAGAGTAATGTGTGAACATGGAATGAAACCAAGGATTCATGAGAAGAAAATGAGGAGCCAAAGAGTGAGAAACAGAAACACAAGGAGAGAAGTGGGTGTGAGAAGGGCTTAGAGAAATATGTAACATATGACAGCTCAGTAAGTAAAGAGTCACTTATACTCTGCGTATTAAAATACAGAATATGTGATCCATGATGTTGATGGTTGGGCTATGCCAATGTAATAAAACTGATATTACCCGAATTAATCTATAGATTTAGGGTTGTACCAAATAATAAAAGGATCTCTCTATAGAACTAGGCAAAATAATGACAAAATTCATTTGGAGGAACCAAAGGTCTAGGAGCACAAGAATAATAATGAAAAAAAAATATGAATGAAAGGGAAATAGCATCACCAGACCTCAAACTATATGATAAAACAGTAGTCATCGAAATAATTTCGTGTGAGTTGGAAAAAACAAGGAAAGTAGATCAGTGGAGCAACCTATATAATCAAAAGAGTCCAGTGTCAGATAAACCCAAGAACCTAAGTACTAGAAGAAAGACAACTTGTTGGTCAAGTGCTATTCAAAGTAATGTAAGGCACTTCAGCAGAAATTAGGATGAAATGAACAACTATAAGAAGTTCTAAATAAATAAGGGACCTGAATATAAGAGATCACATCAATTTAAAAAAAAAAAAGAAGAGAGGTAAATGGAAGGAGATAAGCTTTCCTAATTGCAGCTAGAGAAGGCAATCAATCAAAAAAGGAATTGAAGTGATCACGAAAGACAAAAGAAACCATTTCAATTAGATAAAATTTAAAAGTTCATGCGCAAGCAAAATAAATGGAATTGAAACCACTGAGTGGGAAAAATCTTTATACTAAGTACCACTGACAAGATTCAGTTAGGCAAAAATAACTGATAGAGAAACAACTGCAACAGTAAAACTTTTTTTTTTTTAAGAAAAAAATGGGGCTAAGACACTTAGGAAAGATAAAGGATGGTCCATAGATTTCAATAAGCTGGGTGCCCATCCTTAACATAAGACAGCACAGCCAGACTGTTCTGTAATATTCTGTAGCAGAATTTAGTGTCAAGAAATACTCTCTTATGTCAAGAGGTCAAACATGAGAGTAAACGTGTCAAACTAACATATTTCCCCTTGTTTAGGTAAGATGACAAGATTAAATATATAATTTAATGATCAACTGTAGTTAAGTATGTCAATAACACTATTCTTGCATGATAGAGCATGTTTTGAGTAAAAACAAAGGAATTGTCTAAATCTATGCAGCCATTAATACTGGGGGTTTCATAAGGATTATCCCCCCAAACCCGCTAAATAAGGTTGTTTTTCACAGGACTTAGAATATGGGCCTTTTAGAGATCCAACTAAGAAATTCACATTAAGAGCTGTTGTATAGAAAAGAACTGTTAGATATGGTGGCAAAAACTACTAGGTTATATTTGCACATGTACCATCATGTGGGAATTTTATCTTGAATGTTTTTCTTAACTTTGTTTTAAAGGCAATGAGTTTATCTTAATTTTATTTGAGAAGTTTCTGAAAGGAGAGTTAGGTAACCCAGCAATAGGTAGCTATGTTATACCAAGATTTTAATGTGTTTCAGAAGAAAACTTCTGTACTTTTCATGAATTCCTCAACGTAGTTATGATCAATGTAGTGAACATCCAAAAGACTGATGATAAAGCATATTCTCTATCCCCTGACAAAGAAACAGACTCAAGGAGAATGAAAGAAGGATCTCAACTGGCTAATGTGTATTTTGCTTGACTATGATTATTTGCTAGAAGAAATGTGATTGTGTTTGTGTAGTGGGGAAGGCACTAAGTGATACAAAAAATAAAAAGAAGAAAAGAGGATCACTGAGTTAAAAAAAATGATTCATAGGCAGCTAGGTGTTATACAGGGAGACTGGGGGTTAGGAAGACCTGAGTTCAAATCTAGCCTCAGAGACATATTAGCTGTGTAACCCTGGCCAAGTCGAATCTCTGTGTGCCTCAGTTTTCTCATCTGTAAAAATGTCCCAGGATTGTTATGAGGCTCAAATGATATACTATTTGTAAACCCTTTATAAACCTTGAAATTCTATATAAGCACTATGTATTATTGCTCTTAAAGTGAACAGAAAGAAGACCTAAGCAAGATACAAACCAACAACTTAGAAACCAATGTGTTGATTTTCTTATGTACCCCAAGAAACACCTGCACATAAATAGCAATTCATGGTTTCAGGGACAATATTCTTTCTTTTCTTTGCATAAGTAAATGTGTTGGTGGAATCTGCAAAGTTCGGAATTTTATATATGCATATATTTGTTGCTCTTGCTCAGTCACTTGCAGTCACGTATGACTCTCTGTATCTCCATTTGGGGTTTTCTTGGCAACTGAAGTGATTTGTCATTTCTTTCTCCAGTCCATTTTCCAGAAGAGGAAACTGAGGCAAAGAAGGCGAAGTGACTTGCTCAGGATCATGCAGCTAGGAAGTGTCTGAGGCCAGATTTGAACTCACAAAGATGAGTCTTGCTCTACAGAATCTACTGCTCTATCCACAGTACCACCTCACTGCCCATGTGCACATATACACATATGTATACACACACACATATATGTATGTGTGTATATGTATGTATGCATGTATCTGACAATAGCATTGGACTAGGAATCAGTCAGAAAACTTGGGCTAAATCGTGGCTAGCCTAACTACGTGACCTTAATTGACTCACTTCAATTCTTGGAAATTCAGTTTCCTTACCTGTTTAACAGGGGTAACGCTACCTACATTATGCATTTCAGAGGGCTGTTGTGAGCAAACTGCCAAGTGCTAGAGAAATGTTATTGTATCAATATGAACAAAACTAAACATAAAACCTGCGTGCTTCATGTAAGCATTTGGTCTGCCACGCACTGCCTTAGTTGGAGTCTGTGTATCTGTATCTCCCAAGAGTTCCAAGCTCCTGCAACCAATAGATGCTCTTGAGGTGACAAGTATAATCAGGGAAGGGACATGCTGCTGTAATGAGGAAGAATACTTGGGGAGATGTAGGCCAAACCTGTGCCTCCTTAGGAGGGAATTGTTGACCACCTCCTTGGGAAAAGAGAGTTGTATGAGGAAACTCAAGGCAGACAGAAGGTCCAGCCAACTCAAAGAGATGGCTGCGACTTCCAGACTCCTGCTTAGAGAGTTGATTGGGCTTGTGGTTGCCCACTCATCATGGCTTCAAGGGAAGCTTGGGGAAGCCTGTCCCACATAGTCAGTGGACTGTCTGGGACACTTGAAAAGAGAAGCAGACAGGTCCCAGGTTGAAAAGGTTGTGATAGAATGGGAGATATGGGATGGGAGAGAAAGAAAGCTGGAGAACTCTAATCCAGGCTCAAGGAAGCCAACCTCCTCAGAATAATCTCATGCTTCCTATGTACCTTGTTAGGGGTAGAAATAGGCAGAATATGGTCCATAGATGGCCCCAGAGTTGATATACAATAACTGTAGGAAAGCCTAAGAATTGAGAATTATCAGGATGACTGTACATACAAGGAGTCCCTTCACTAATTAGCAAGTTCAAAATGATGGATGGGGAGCCTGGGGCCTTGAGACCGCATGTGTCCCTCTAGGTCCTCAAGTGCAGCCCTTTGAATGAATCCAAACTTCACAGAACAAATCCCCTTAAGAAAAGGATTTAATCTGTAAAACTTGGACTCAGTCAAAAGGCTGCACACAAGGACCTAGAAGACCTCACGTGGGTCTGAAAACCTTGGCCTATGGCTTAAAGAGATACTCTATCCTTTTTAGTCAGCTTCTACTGCTCCCTAGACCCTGCCTTATGGGAAGGGAGTGAGGCAGGGGCAAATATTCAATCTGCAGATGTGAAGGGAATAGCCCAAAGATAAGCATTTATTAAGTGAATGTAATGGGCAGGGTCCTGGGAATACACAGACAGAAATGAAATCACTCCTGCCCTCAAGGAACTTATGTCTTCTTGGAGCTGGGAGGGGTGAGAAGGATACAATATGGACACAGACAAATAAATATGGAATGCATGTACAAAATAATTTTGAGGGGGAAAGGGCTGAGAAAATTAACTACTGAAGGGTATGGGTCAGTGGGATTGGGTCTTATGTAAGAGACACAATTTAAGCTGAACCTTGAAGAGGAATAGGGATTCCAAGAGACAGAGATAAAGAGGAACAGGCTTCTAGGCAATGGGGACCACCTATGCAAAGACAAAGAGGTGGGAGATGGGACACCAAATTCCGATTACAGGAAGTGAAGGTAGACAATGCTTGAAGGAAAGTAATATGAGCTAAGTCCCGAAAGGTAGACTGTAGCCAGATGGTGAAGGGTTTTCAAGGCCAGAGGAGTTTGTATTTTATCTTAGAGCAAGGGTTCCTAACTTCTTATGGCAGTCTGGTGAGTCTTTGGATTCTTTCTCAAATGATTTTAAATAATTGAAGGACATATTAAAATTTGGTTAAAATCTAGTGAAAATAAAAATTTAATTTTTTTTTCCCATTCAAGTTCACGGACCTCCTGAAATCTGTGGATCCCAAGGAAAGAACCACTATCTGAGAAGCAAGAGGAGCTATTTGAGTTGGGGAGTGACTTCAAGCTTGGGCTTTAAGTAGAATGTTGTGATAGCAAGGTGGCAGATAGCTTTAAGACAGAGACTAATCAGAAGGCTTTTGCAATAATCCAGGTGGGAGATGAGGAGATCCTCCTCATCCCTAAATCATATCATGTATATCATCTGAATCACATAATCTCAGACAATGGAATGACCATTACCTCAATAATTAACATTTTTATAATACTTAAAGGTTTGCAAAGCAATTTACAAATATCTCATTTCACCTCCTGGACAACCCTTTTTTTTTTTTTTACAGATAAGAAAACTGAATCTGAGAGAGGCTATGAGATTTGCTTAGAGTCCCACAGCTAGTGAATATCTGAGGTTGGATTTGAACTCAGATTTTTCTGATTCCTAGACCAGCACTCTCTCCACTGTTCCGTGGTCTTATATTATCTCACAATTATTTAATGTGTCTACATCAGCCCTTGAGAGTAGGAACCGTGTTTTATGTTTTCTTCACTGTCCCAGAATGTTGCACAGTACCTTGCCTGTAGTAAATACTCAGTATTTCTTGATTCTGAAATCTTGGACATACAGTAGACATTTAATAAGTATATGTTTACTCTTGGTACATATGTAAGTGACCACCTGGAGGAATGAGTGCTATGTTCATCTCATAATCAATCCTGGAAGTCGAAAGGCTCCAAATAGACTGAGTTCCCTGATAACTTCTGACTAAAGCAGAAACCCCATGCTTGTCAAGAGAATGAAATGGTAAAATGTTAACTTGCCTTTCTAGAGAGATGGATAAGTTAGAGAGAAAAGTACTTATGTTATTGACAAAAAGCCAAAATCAGAAAGGAAAGAGATAACATTCCACTTACCCAACAACCTCAACTACCCTAGTGAGACACACAAGAACATGGGGCAGGGCAAGGAGAGAAGTGGCAGCCTACTATAATGTAAAGAGCATTGGCCATGCAGATAAAGGACCTTTGTTTGGATCCTATCTTTGCTATTTACAACCTGGCTAGGCCTCAGTTTCATCATCTGTAAAAGAAAAGAGGTAAACTATATAATCCTCTGGTCCAGCTCTAAAACCAAATGAAACTCAATCTCTGGACAAGAAAAACAATACACAAAGCTCGAGGTGAAGCTCCCCGTACATTATACAAAGGAACATCCTTCACACCTTTTGTTAATAGCCTATTTATTCTACTTTTACGTACAATTCTAGCAAGTACCTTCTCTTTCCCAGCCTACAAAAGACTGAAAGGAGCAAATGAGAAGTGGGAAGGGACTTGCTAATGGTAAATACAAAGGAAACCGGGAACAAGTGACAGTAAGTGAGAAAGAGAGAGAGAAACATACTAAGTTCCCATAAGAAGTCTCAAAGCATTATGGGGACATTTAGTAGAGGGATAAAAAATCTTGGCTACCTCAGTAGGCCCTGAGGACATCACTGTATTCTAGGTCTATACAATGTTCAAAATCATGACTTCATGTCATCAAGAAGCCTTGGCAGTTATGTGGTTCAATAGGGAGGACTGGACTGGAAATCAGAAAGAACTGAGTTCAGATCTAGCCTCAGACACTTATTAGCTGTGTGACTTTGGGCAATTCATTTCATCCTTCTCAGTCTCAGTTTCTTCATATGTAAAATGGTTGTTGTGTTCATCCTTCATTGTCGAAGAAGAACTGCAATACCAGTACCTAACTTTCCGGGTTATAGTGCCAATCTAAGAGATAATATACAGAGCACATCGCAAAACTTGAAGAGTTTTACAGATGCTAGCAAATAGTATTAAGGAGCACATACTGTGTATAGAGCATTGTGCTAGGCTGTAGTTTATGGTTACATAGGAAGATAGGATATCAACCCAAATAACTGTAATACACAGCATTACTCAAGAATGTTAGAGAGTTCTAAAGGACGGTGCTTTGCAACATCAAGGGGATGAGGGTAAGCTTCCTGGAGGAAATGATATCTGAGTTGGGTTTTATAGGCTGGGCAGAAGCCAGTCAAAGGATATTCCAGGATAAACGATGTCCGGTATCCTTGGGTTATGGCAGGCCTCCCGAGTTGTAAGGTGGAAAAGTGTCAAAGTACTATTCAGTGACAAGACCATGTGTCTGTCACCTGAGGACCAACCTAGCTAAGGCAATAAAGGCTTGACACAGGACAGTCTATGTTGGGGGTGAGGGGGTGTGGGGGAGTTGTCCATTTTTCTGCTCCAACTGTCAAAGAAGCTCTAAAACAGACATCAGTGGAGTGAGTACCTGCTACTGATGGAGTTCACAGGTCACATGTTTACAGAAAATGTACCATTGATTCCTGAAGGAAAATTGTTAAAAAAAAAATGCACCCTACATCCCCAAACTCTTACTGTAGTTTAAAACTATTAAGCCCTGAAAGTGACTATTGGGACACCCTATGTGTTGAACACAGATAAACAACATGGCACAGTGGACAGCCAGCCAGCCTGGAAATCAGAAAAACTGTGGGATGCCAGATAAACAGTCTAGATGAGGGGTAGGGAACCACACTTGAGGAACTAGAGGGCCACACGTGGCCTCAAAGCCCACAGATTTCCCCACCTCTGGTCCAGATACTAGGGTAGCACTAACTTGTATTCATAGAGGGATTACCTGGGAGCTCCCTGTACCAATGAAAGCCAAATTCCACCCCTGTCCTGCCATATCTGTCACAAAATAGTGGAGGCACTAAGCAGTATTCATCAGGAAGATCCACTAATGTGGAATGACTAATTCCCTAAGCTGTTTCCCTCCAGAAAACCCGAAATGGAAGCTTCTTCATCTTTCTGGAAGCCTGATGGTCACTGATGAGAATCTCTGACAGGCTGAGAAAACATACATTGCTAACAATGCCCTGTGCCAAGTGGAAAAGAGGAATGAATGCATGACACCCTCCAAGTCTCCTTGGCTGTCTTGGGCTACAACTAGTCTCACGTGGTGGTCTATTGGGTCACTGGGCTACAATGCCACACTCATGAGGTCAAGGCAACTCGTTTGTTGTGCTTGGTCCTATGATCACACGCCACAGCCTAGGACCTGGCCAGTCATTTCACAAGCCCAAGTTATCAGTCCTAGGAGGAAACAAATAAAGGGTGTGGAGAGATCAGAATGTGTCAGTTGTTATTGGTAGAAAGATGATTCATTAAGGTGGCCCTGCTGAAGCTGTTGGTCTCCCCTCTAAATCCCCTACAATGCCAGGGGAGAAGGGACCAGAAAAGCCTTTTCAAGAATAGATACATAAGGCCACTCAAAAGAAATACAAGGCCTTAGTTTTTTGGTTCTGACAGCCTGGAAGATTTCAGCGTTGGTTCTTGTTGGGTTACCACACAAAAACACAGGTGTGTTGTTCTCCAAGGTTACTGAACTGAAGACAACTCAGAACATTTCGAATCTACCATGCCCTTTGCTAATATTGTTAGAGGAAAATAATATCCCATAGGGCGGATCACAATTACTAACGGCAAACTAAGTGGGCACATTCATCTACACAGAATAAGAGTAAGATGAAGTGACTTTCTAAACCATTCATGCCCAAAGAAATTGAAGACTGGGGAAAAATAAAGGTTGGTAGTTTAGTGGAAGCCTCACCCCATATCTGGGGTGCAGTATCCTCCTTGGTACAGTGACAAAGCTGGACAAATGGCCTCCAAGGTCCTTCCAGCTCCCAAGTCTATTGTCCCTTTCGGGCCTCTCCTTCAAGCATGGTTTTTCTATGTATATCTATTCCGCTCAAAGTCAAATGTGAAAGAGTAGATCATACTATAATAGTCACGCAAACCTTACAAAGGGATTTCTTCTCCTAGACATACCACATTACTAAGAAAGATTAAAGCTCTCTTAAAGAGAGCTTTCAAGCTTGCAAAAGCAGCTGGGTGATACAATGGATAGAGTGGTGGGCCTGAAGTTGAAGAGATCCAAGTGCAAATATGGCCACAGATATTTGTTAGTTGTGGGACTCTGGGCAAGTCACTTAAACTTTGTCTGCCTTAGTTTCCTCCTTTGTAAAATGGAGGTCATAATAATCCCTACCTCATAGGTTGTTGAGAAGACACAATGAGATAATATTTTGAAGGCACTCTGAACGATGCCTGCCATATTTGTTCAGTCATTTTCAGTCACGTCTGACACTTCACGAGCCCATCTGGGGTTTTCTTGGCAGATACTGGAGGGGTATGTCATTCCCTACTCCAGTTCATTTTACAGGTGAAAAAGCTGAGACAAACAGGTTTAAGTGACTTGTCCAAGGTCACACAGCTATTAAGTACATCTGAACTCAAGTCTTCCTGACTCCAGGCCTGTATTCTATCCACTAGCTGTCCCAGCCTGGCATATAGTAAGCACTTAATAAATGCTCATTATAAAAATGAGAGATTTTATTTGTAAAGCTCTTTGTGGACTTTGAAGCGCTATATAAAATGCTAGCCTTTATTCTTCTGAGTGTTGTTACATAATTTCATTTGAGTATTACAGTAATCTAGGGAGGTAGCTAGGTATAACAGGTATTAGCTCCAATAGCTTCAATTGAAGGTGAGAAAATTGAGGCTCAGAGAGATGAGATAGGGAAGGACAGAAGGATTTAGTAAGCACCTACTATGCGCCAGATACTATACCAGTTTATAAATATCCCCTTTGATCCTCACAACCACTCAGGGAGGTAGGCGCTATCATTATCCCTGTTTTACAGATGAGGAAACTGAAGCAGACAGAGATAAAGTCACTTGCCCAGGGTGGATCAATCAATAAACATTCATTAAATGCCTACTATATGCCAGGTAATGTGCTAAGAGCTAGGGATACAAATATAAACAAAGAGAAAGACAGTCCCTGCTCTCAAGGAACTTACAATGCAATACAGAGTCACAAGGAGACTAAGGGTCTGAGTTTGGATTTGAACTTAGGGTTTCTTGGCACCTGGCCCACTGCTCTGCCCACTGCACCCACCTAGCTGCCTCCAGGTACCAGGAAAACTTGGATTTGACTCTTGTTTCAGACATTTGCTAACTGTGTGACCACAGACAGGTCACTTAACCACTCTGAGTCTGTGTTTTCTCACATCTAAAATGAGGGGGTTGGACTTTGGAGACCTTAAAGGACCCTTCCAGCTCTGAATCTATAATTTTATGATCCTGTTTTTCCATAACTCTTCTTGTGTTCATTTTCTATCTTAAGGTTAATAGTCTCTCTACATAACCAACTAATCTTCTTTCCTGGACATACATAACTAGATAATGTCATGACATTTCAAAAAAAGTCAATTATTTTCATGTTAAGAATAAATCGCACACTCTAGTTAGAACATTTTAAATCCAATTCTCTCAGTAATTACAGTACAAAGGTTGTTTGCTAAATAGGACAGACATCCTTAGCCCAGGTTCATAGCTTTCCGCCTGCTATGGTAGGTGGGCTCCTTGCCAACACATATTTTGTATAACATTGAGTGACTGGGGGGAGAAGGGGGCAGCAGAAATTGTCCTCTGTTACCTGTGATGCTTTCAGGGGATGGTGAACTGACTCATTGATTGTGAAGTGACAAGCGGTTCTTAATCAGTTTTTTCCATGAGTAATCTAGAGTAGCACTTCTTAAACTGTGGGTCATGACCCCAAGTGGAGAAAGTTTAATAAGCCCTTCCTAGAACAGAGGGAACTGATATCCTCCTAGCCCACAGGGGTAAATAAAGGCATTCTGTGACATTTCTATAGCAAACCCACCTGTAACAAGTTGAATCCCCATTTTTTTCAACCATTCTACTAGGGAATGAGATAAAATCCCAGTGTGTTAGCTACAACTTACAAAGTGGGTCAAACAACAGACTTGACTATGCCATGGCCAATGCACCCACAGAAGGCCAAATTTCATATTCAATCTGCCCATCCTGAAGTCTACCTACCAGACCACCGAGGTAGCTCCACACATTGCATTCTGAGTCTTCTCCTGCCATCTCCAGTTATGCTCTGTGCCAATATCCAAATTTTCAAAAAAGGACATGACATAATATTTACACCTCTGACGATCACTCTTACACTAGGCAGAGTTCCTTTGTCATTCAAACCTCTCATGTCCCTAAAGCCTGCGGGAATAATTCCAGATGTCTCTGTTCAGCTTTGTCAGAAAAATATGGATGCCAAGGGACCATTTTCTTAACTTCTTAGGGGGTAACAGGTAGACTGTAACTGCATTTCTATGTCCAATTTCTCCTTTACAAGTAAATAAAGCCAAGTTCACTATTTCTTTCTCACATCTGACAACAGCGTATTGTCTGTTGGTTTGTTTTCTTAAATGGTACGATGACTTTTTCAGACCAGATCTCATTCACGGACACTTTTGCCCTTCTATGAAGGTCAATTTAGCAAGAATTCTTGGGTTATAAATATATCTTCGAAAGAGAATATCATTGTGAACTTTCAGTTGTGTCATATCAAAAATATTTATTATCTTACCAGTTGTACTTCCAGCCGATGAGAGCAGAATTGACTTGGAAAGAGAATAGATATAATAATTTGATTAGAATCTTATTGAGCTGCAAAAAGGCCTTTGTCCTTCCACTTTAAATAACGATAAAAAAAATCAATATCTTCCCCTTAGAATTCTTTCTTGTCATTCCTGAAGGTGACCATTCTGCTGGATTAGAGTTATGGGAGGTAGCTAAGATTCATTGCTGAGTATGAACCCCTGACTGCACATTTATTTATTTATTTTAGAGCAAGACATGCTTGAAATACATTAAAAGAACACTTTCTATATCCCTGTATTAAAAAAAATCATTCTGATATTTGTGTTTTTTCTAACTTGGGAGATTAGCATTACTTTTAACCCCTGAATCAGTATGTTATCATAATGTATTATATTTTTGAAGTCTCATATTTTGACTTGGGGCATACATATAATAAAATATTGATAAATATTTCTACAAAGCCATTACCAATGTAGAGCAGCCCCGATTCTGCCAGCAGGGTAAACAGATTGACACTGTATCTGCTTTCAGTTCAACTATCATTCAATAAGAAACAATTTGAAAGGTAGATCTATATTTCCATTCCAGACCTGCCAACTAACTGTAACATTCTTAAATCACTCAAAATGAGAGAGGAAAGCCATACAGAATAGTAACATCTCTCAGCTTAAGGACTGATTACTTTAATAGTTGAAGATACTGGCCTTTCTAGCATTGTTGCTGTGATTGCTCAGTCATTTTCAGTGATGTCTGATTCTCTGTGACCCCCATTTGGGGTTTTCTTGGCAAAGATACAAGAGGGGTTTGCCATTTTCTTCTCCAGCTCATTTTACAGGTGAGGAAACTGAGGCAAATAGGGTGAAATGACTTGTCCAAGGCCACATGGATAGTAAGGGTCTGAGGCTGGATTTAAACTCAGAAAGATGAGTCTGGTCTAACTCTAGGCCTGGAGATCTATCCACTGCTGCACCACCCATCTTCCTATTACCTATTAATTACCTATTAATTCAATTCAATTTAGTAACGATTATCTGTCACTCTTGTCAGGATTGTTCATGTGAGACACTTAGACTATTTGGGTGTAAGAGATAAGCACCCTACATTTGAGGAGAAGACATTCCAAAAGATTCAAAGAAAGGATGGCTAAAGTCTCATGGGCTAAGATGCTACAGGGCATTTTAGACCAGGAGGGACAGGACATCCTCCAGAAGGTCAATCTAAAGTCAAAGGGAAACAATTCTAAGGAGCAAAAAGAAAAAGCCAGAGTGAGTTAAAGGGACCATTGTATATGGCAAGGGAACACATCAACTAAGGGGGATTTTTTTTAAGTACAGAAGGTAGAAGCAAGGGCAGCTAACAGGATGGACATTACAGAGTGATTCTGCCAGAAGATGCCAGTAATACTAAAATGTACAACTAGTAAAAAGACTGGATCAAAAGCATTCTGTAACTTACTTGACCTTATTTTATTTTGGGAGGTAGAAGAAGATAAAAGACAGGATTTGGAGGGTTGCTTGCGGTGAATGGGATGGTAATGGAAATTGATGGGATGATCATGGGAAAGTGACCGAGCTCTTATTTTGCTTCTGTTTCATCTGCCAGGAAAATGACCTTGGGAAGGAGTGAAGAAATACAGCTCAGGAGGGGGTGCTCAAGATGCTGAAGATACTATCAGCAATTTGTGAAAATACAATGGGGGGCATTATGGGATGGAAGAAAATGTTCTGATTTTCAAAAAAGAGAAGAAAACAGAGTCTGTGAGCTTAGCTGTGAAAGAGAGAAATCTAGACACAAGGTCTACTGAGAAAAATTTCCCAAGTAGAGTTACCCCAAAACTGTATGACCTCACTGGAGGTGTTCAAGGAAAGTCTAGGTGACCATGCACTGGGCATGTCATCAAGTGAGTGCTTTTTCAGGTACGAGATGGCCAAGGTGGTCTTTTCAGCTTATAGAGCCTTTGATTTGGGGTTTCTGAGGAACAAAGAGGGTGATATGTAGACAGGAAAAGGGAGGGAGAGGGCATGGTCACTATCACTTTGAATACAGATGGAATCCATGTAAGGGCTGTCTATGATTTTTGCAATTTTCCAATTTATTATAACATAAATGAGAAACTAAAGCACCAATTTCCCCCCTAAAAAAACCCCACAAAAGAATAAAGGAGATTTGCATCAATTTTCATAGCTGCATTTTCAAATAATTCATAAATCCAGTGAATGGAAGCTACAGTGTATTACAAATGAGATTTTTCAGGGCTGCCCAATCCTCAGAGCATAGGAACTACTGCAAAAGAAAAATGGTGGAGGGCATATTTCTTCCAAGTTTTTACAAAATTAACCTTTTTTAATGCTGAAAAGACAATGATTTTCATTTTTTTTAAAAGAGAAAAATCATGAACCCTAAGGGAGTTACATTGAGTTTGAGAATTACAAAAATTATCAGGGGAAAAATATCCTGACAACTTGTCTCTAGGCAACTGTCCTACAGTTGGTCGCAAAAGGGAAAAAAAAAGGAAGGGGAGAGAGAGAGAGAGAGAGAGAGAGAGAGAGAGAGAGAGAGAGAGCAAGCTGGGCAGAGCAAGAGCTTGAAATCATGAGATATGACTAATTGAAGAGGCAGAGGCAAGACAGAGAAAGACTGAATGAGAAGCAATTAAGAAGAAAAAGACCTTTTTTTAGAGATTAGAAAACCTAAAACTGAAAATAACAATGGAAATTTCGGAAAGCAAATGGCAGATTTCATTCTTTTCAAAATGTGCCCAATCCCTGCCAAAAACACCAGGGAGAGAAGAAAAAGTGGCAAGCAGGAAACCAATCAGTCACCACAGAGGTGGACATCAAAGACTGCTGGTGATTTGTCAGTCATGACATAAAAGGCAGCTATGACCATTCTTGGAGTCAGAAGGGATTTCAAGCCATGCCTGAACAGGAAGTTTCTCCATAACACACTAACAAGTGATTACCCAGACCGCACTTGAAGGCATCCAGCTATAGGGGACTTATCCCACCTGTGGAATCTTCACATTTCACTTTAGGGCAGTTCTGATCATTTGTTTTTCCTTACATAAAGACCAAATCACTCTTTGCATCTTAAATCCATTGATCCCAATTTCACCCTCCGGTACCACAAAGAACAAATCTCATCCCCCTGCCATAAGAGGGGCCTTTGAATATTTAAAGACAGTTATCTTTTCTCCTCAAGTCCTCTCCTTTCCAGGGCAGACATCTCCAGTGCCTCCAAAAGTCCATTATTATTCATCTGAATTTTACATGGGCAGCTAGGTGGCTCTGCAGTGGATAGCTCGTCAGTCTCGGAGTCAGCAAGATTCATCTTCATGACTTCAAATCTGGCCTCAGTCACTTTACTAGATGTGTGATCCTAGGCAAGTCATTCACCCTGTTTGCCTCAGTTTCCTCATGTATAAAATGAGCTGGAGAAGGAAATGGCAAACCCCTCCAGCATCTTTGCCAAGAAAACCCCAAATTGGGTTACAAAGAGTTGAACATGACTGTAGACAACTGAGTAACAAATTTCACATGGTATGGTTCCAATTTCCCTCACCACCTTGGTATAGTAGAGAATCACAGAAAAAATTATCCAAATAATAACTCTGATTCCTACCTGAATCATATTAAAAAATCTTTTAAGGATCCTTTTCTCCTCTTCCCAACCCAGTCCCAAACTGTTCACCTTTTGAAATCCTTTCCTTTCTTCCAAATATAATTCAGATCTCATCTCTCCAATCTAATGCAACTCAATAAACACTTATTAAACATCTGTGAAGAACAACAGCTCTTGGCTTGGCTGTGGAGAGGCAAAGACAAAAGTGGAATAGTCCCTGCCTTCTAAGAGCTTCCATTCTATATGCCCTCCCTATCACTGTCCACCCAGCTGTCACAGTTCAAGTCACCTTTGTGTCTTCAGCACTAAGACCATCCCTTCACCAAACCTGAGTACTCTAAAGATTGAGTAAAGAGTCAGCATGCCATCAGCATGGGGCTTTGCTCTATTGATGCAGATCAGAATCCCTCCATGCCCCATAGATGGCCTTCGTGAGTTATTGTGGCCAATCAAATCTGTTACCACTCAGCCTTCTGGTAGCAAACCTCTCTAAAGTTTCCTTGTCTGGTCTTCCCTGGGCCAAGATTTGAAGTTTTTTTTTTTAACTCAGTAGGAAAAGAAAAAGCCTTAGAGAAATCTGAGGTCAACTTCATGCCACAAAGAGGCAAAAGAGAAGAGCCTTAGTGGTGGGTCCTGTATGTAGTCAGCATTTGATAAGGAAATGGACTAGTATTGTGATTATATTTTTTATATATATTCTAGGTTGGTGCCTTCTCTGAAATGTTCAGCTAGAGAATTGCCTATACAGCACTGAGGAGTTAAGTGACTTACCCAAAAGCCATACCAGCTGGAGCATGCTGGAGGTTGAATTCGAACCCAGCTTTTTCTGACTTCGACACTGACTCTTTAGCCAGGTTTTCCATTCATTATACTCTACTGCCTCTTATAAATTTAATAACTCTTGAATTTAATTTGTTCAATCACCTACATGATAATCATGACTAAATTAGAAAAAAAATCATGATGTTCTGACACTGTATTTCACAATAGAGATACAGAGATGAAATGCAAACCAGTCCCTGTCCTCAAGAAGAGTACATTCTACCGAGAGATACAGCATCTTCATATATTTAGGGAAGATAATTTGAGTAGAGAGTGAGCATTTATAACTTGGAGTGGGGGAGGGAACAGGGAAAGGTTTCCTATGGATCATGAGGCAGCTAGGTAGCCTGGAGTCAGGAAGATTTGAGCTCAAATCCTGCCCTAGACTCTTACTAGCTGTGTGACCCTGGGCAAGTCATTTAACCCCTATTTGCCTCAGTTTTCTCATCTGTAACATGGGAATCATAATAGCACCTATTTCCCAGGGTTTTTGTGAAGAGCACATGAGCTCACATTTGTAAAAAAACAAAACAAAACAGCACAGTGCTTGGCATATAGTAAGTGCTATATCCCATAGTGGGCAGAACCTAGAACCTAGAACCTAAGCCAAGAATGAAGCTAGGGATACCAAGGGGTGCAAATGAGGAGAGAGCATATTCCTGGGTGGGGGGAGGCAGCCTGAGCAAAAGTAACCCAGTTTGGCTGGAACATAAAGGATATAAGGAGTGTAATGTGAAATGAAGAAAAGAAGGGATGAACAAGCATTTCTATATTACCTACTGTGTGCCAGGTCCTGTGCTAAGAGTTTTTTACAAATGTGATCTCATGTGATCCTCCCACCAACTTTGGGAGGCAGGCACTGTTACTATCCCCATTTTGCAGATGAAGAAACTGAGGCAAACAGGGGTTAAGTAACTTGCCCAGGATGACAGAGCTAGTAGTAAGTGTCTGAGGCCAGATTTGAAATCATCTTTTTGACTTCTAACTATTCTAAAGGAGATAGAAGCTGAACCAAGAAAGATGGCTAATTCAGTGTAAATAGATGTCAGCTACTTTGTGTCAGGCACTGTGCTAAGTGCTTCATAAATATTATCTCATTTGATTCTCACAACCACCATGAAACTGGTAGGTGCTGCTATTAGCCCCATTTTACAGTTGAAGAAATTACAGAGGTAAAGTGACTTGCCCAGGATCACATAGTCAGCAAGTGTCTCAGATTGGATTTTAACTCAGGTCATCCTGACTCCAGGCCCAGAACTCTGTCCACTGAGCTGCCTAGATTAGCCTTTCCTACTTTTAGGACAAGGAAGCTGCAGCCAAACTATGAAGGGCTATCTATAATTCCCAAGCGAAGACATTTGTATTTTATCCTAAAAGCAAAAGGGAGCCAAGGAAGAGTCTTGAACAAGGCAGTGGCATGGTCAGACTTGTACTTTTGCAAGATCGTTTTGACAGATGGGTTAGAGAGAGACATGACTAGAAACCAGGAAACATTAAAATCTTAAAAGAGAAAGATGTCCATGCAACAAAACTCTCTTTACATACAGATTAATGCTTACCTTTACAGCGCTATAATCAGCACACAGAATATCATGATCATCAAATATTTATTACATTCATAGAATTCACAGCACAGAAGGGGCTATGGGAGTCAATCATCAAAAAAATGCTTGTTCTAATAGTTTTCAACATCCCCCCACCAGAATATATGAATTATACTAGAAAATAAATAGCAGAGCTAAAGAGGCATTCCAGCCATATTGTCATCTGAATTGATAAAACTATCCCTGGACATTTCAACACCAAGTAGTCTGACGATTTAGCATGCTGAAAGAAAAAAAGCCTGTTTCCACTGACATTGATGCATCTTAATAAAACAGATGGATTCTTACGAATATCTTTCAGAGTACTAACTGTATTATTTACATTTTTCATTTTTTTTCATTTTTCATATGACACCAACGATATATGGAAATGTGAATCAAAATGCGCCACCAATGTTCTAAGGCTCTCCATCCAAACTATAATATTCAGTGACGCTCTACAAACCAGAATAAATGTAACATAAATTATATCAAAAACTGTATCCTTATTTTAATTCTACATTCTCCTGCTTTTCAGTTTCCCTGGGCAGTTTTTACTATTATTAAAAAAAAAAGTTCCCGAGAGGGATGCTACCCAAGAAGGAGGTGTGCAAAGACACACCTATGGCGTCACTGCCTTGCAATTATTCGGGTGCTGATTAACCAATCTGTGAATCACCTAGGTAACTGTGTTCTTTATTAATCTTGATTTGGAGAAGCAGCTATTGCCCCATGCACTAGGATGACAAAAGAGTCTCCAAATCAATCACTCACACAGCCAGGCACAGCACCTGGAGGAAGTTCGAGAGGAAATGGGAACAGTGAAAAATATTGGTTGGAATGAAATGAGTAAATTACAGATGGAGTTAGTCCTTAATGCCCTCATTCCTATTAGCATGTACCATCAGGGTAGCTAGCCATCTGGGGCCCAATCAGACAGAGAGATATAACTGGGAAGACAGAGTCTCACACACAGAAAAGCAAGGAAATGAGCAGTGTTGATTTCATTTTTTTTTAAGCCAGAGCAAAGATGTCTGTGTTCCATATGCGTCACTAAGATACCTAACTAGACCAAGCCAAAGCCTCTCTGGATGTGTCATCAACTATGTGATTCAGAGTAAAGCTTGGTTTTTTCTTTCCTTTCCCTTGGAAAAGGCAAATCTTGACTAAGTAACTGCAAATAATCCCAAGCTTGTGTCATTGCAGAGTCCAACAGAAAAACGTTAAAGGACTTTTCCTTAAAAACACAAGAATAAAAAAATGGAAAGGAAAAGAAATAGACATTATTTTCCCATTAAAGACCAGGAAGAGAATTACATGCTTCCTTCCTAATCAGTCAATCAGCACCTGTCCCTGTAGCTCAGATCAAAGAGCAATTTTCTAGAACTGAATGTCAGAGCTGCAAGGAATCTGGGAGATAATCGAGTCCAGCTCCCACATTTTACAGAGAAAGAAAATGAGGCCAAAGGAGACAAGTAATATGGCCAAGGGCACAGTACCAACTTAATTGCTAGAGCCAGGATCAGAAGCCTGGGTCTCCTGACTGAATGCTATGCTCTGTCTGCTCCACATTCTACTCCAAAGAAATACTGTACCTCACATTCAGATATGCAGTTGACAAAGCACATCCACAACCCTCATCTTATTTGATTCTTACATGAAGCCCTCCTTATAAAGTAGGCAGAGTGGATACTCATCCCCATTTTACAGATAAAGAAACTGAGGCTCAGAGAGGTCTCTTCCCAGCCCTAGATCAATGATTGTATTACCATAACACTTAAAATTACCTAAACTCCCATAGGATGGTAAGAAGTAGAGATGGGAGCCAAGCCCAGATGTTCTAACTTCTGGATTAGTGCTCTTTTCATCCCACTACCTTATCTCTAAAGTTCCTAGGTATCTGCATCAGGAATTCCCTTAAATGCTACATGTAGTCTAAGAAAGTAAGGGATGTTTTGTACAAAAGTATTTTCTAAGATTTCATTTCCTTAAGAAAATTTACTGAGGAAGAACTCTCAAGACCTTGCTGGGAATTTCAGTATACACTGAGCCAGGAGGGATTTCCTTTTGTAACTTTAATGAGGTGAGGTTTTTATATATATATATAAATGAGCTGTATGAAAATCAGCCAATGCAGCCAGCTCTAGATACAATACTGGGCCACTAGTCAGCACACTCTTTGGCAACAGGCCTCATGATGGCTGAATCTTTCATCTCATCTTGGTTGTTTACTATGACTCCTGAATTGTTTTTTAAATACCGAAACACTCCAGTTGAGAAATGGTAGAAGAATATGGACAGCCAGTTTTCGAAGAGAGAAATCTAAGCTATCAAAAGTCATATAAAAAAAAATCCTCCAACTTACTAACAATTGCAGAAATGCAAATTCAAGAAACTCTGAGGTTTCATCTCATACTCATCAGTTTAACAAAACTGATTTGCAAAAGGAATGTGACCTGTAAGTGGAGCTATGGAAAAGTGTTTCAAACTATGCCTCCCAAAGTACTAAACTGTGCATACTCTCTGACCCAGCAATACTGCTTCTGTCAAAGAGATCTAAGAAAGTGGGAAAGGACTGATATGTACAAAAGTATTTATAGCAGCCTGGTAGAGAACTGGAATTGAAGGGAGAGCCCATCAATTAGAGAATGCATAAACAAATCATGGTATATAACTGTGCTTGGAAATGGTGTGGCTGTAAAAAAAAATGATAGGGGGGCAGTTTCAGAAAAAACTTGAGAAGAATTACATGAAATGATGCAGAGTGAAGTGAGCAGAATCAAGAAATGATTTATACAAGAACAATAATGTCAAGAAAAAAAACAACTTTGAAAAACATAAAAGCAATGACGAATGCAATGACCAACCATAATTCCAGAGAATCAATGATGATGAATGCTCCCCACCTCCGACCGGGGAGGTGAGAGACACAAGGTGCATGAAACATACTTCTTGGACGTGGCCAGTGTGGAAATTTGTTTTGCCTAACCATGCATATTTATTATAGGGTACTTATCCTTTTCTCCCATTGTAGTGAGATAAGGAAAAGATGTTTAAATGAAAAAAAGTATGTATGTACGTTTATATATATAAAACACACACACACACACACACACACACACACACACACACACATATATATATCTCCATCTACTTACTAGGGCTCCCTACTCTCACATCCCTAAATGTACTGTCATTCTGTAGCACACATTGCATTACAAAATCAATTCTTAATGCCTAATTCTGCTACTGAATATATATGGAAGGAATATGTGACAAGATACTGGTAATGGTCCCCTCTTCTTGCTACTATAACTCGGAGTGGCCTCCCATCAGAAACAGTAATTAAATTCGTCAGGAACATAGACTTTGCAAAGTAAAATACTGATACTTTCCTAAAAGTAAAACGTCTCATTTGGTTGTCTTTTAAAACATGGTTGTTAGTCACCATAGTCAACTAACACATCAGGTTTATTTTTCATTACCTCTGAAGAATTTTTTATTAGGATCTCTCCAACCTCTCCCAATGATACTGGGGCAGTATGGCCAATTTCCTTTCCAAATACTTTGTGGGCAATAATACCAGCTATTCCTATACTTTTCATCACAGTCATCTGTGTGGTCAAATCTCATACCTACCTTTCCACTTCCAACTTGCATCCATGTATCTGGTTTTCTGTCTTGAATGGAGAAGAATAGCTGGGTTCAGTTTCTCACCCTTCCCTCAAGCTAAATATCATACCAAGTGAATCCATCAGCATTCTGCTCAAATGTCAACATCCCATTGTCACCGTGTCTCCCTGATGCAAAAAGATGGAGTCATTCATATCAACTTTTTATCCTTTCTTTGTGTCACTTAGAGCTTTTTTAATCTAAGTGTTATAAGAGAGTGGAGGGATCATCCAATATAATACTCTCATTTGAAAGATGAGGAAATGGGCTCAAGCAGGGGAATTGACTTGCCCAAGGTCACAAAGTTAATTAGTGGCAAAGAAAACTAGATCCTCTGATTCTCAGATCCGTGGTCTTTCTACTGCTTCACACTGCCATTCAATAAACTTAGCTAGAGTAAACCTAGAGGTCTCTATTTTCATTTCTCTAGGATAGCCTGTCAATGCCTCTCAATCCTGCATGACTATTGGGACTCTTGTCCATGTCCTCCCAGAAGTCTACAAGAAGGGGTTCTCTTGGTATTGCTGTCCAGTAGGTAGAATCCAGCAAGAACTCATTACTTACTAACATAGGAACACAGAATGGAGTATATGGAGTGGTCAAATGAGTGATTTAACAGACAATTTTGATTAACTTATCAAATAATAATTTGACCCTACTTCAAGCACCCATTATCTTTCACCCAGATTACTGTAATAGCCTCGTAATTATTCTCTGTCTCTACAACCTTATCCCTCTCCAATCCCTCTGCCACACAGTTGCCAAATTGACATTTCTGAATCACCAACATGATCAGGTCCTCCCTTGCTTGAGAATATTTGGTGGCTCCCAATTGGCTAAAATACAAACTCCTCTTTTTGGCATTTCAAATCTTTGACTTGAAATCCAGTTCCAGTCTATCTTCTAGACCACAGGTGGAGAGCCTGTGGCCTCAAGGCCACATGTGGCCCTCTAGATCCTCAAGTGCAGCCCCTTGACCAAATCCAAACTTTACAGAACAAATCCCCTTAATAAAAGGGTTTGTTCTGTGAAATTTGGATTCAGTCAAAAGTCCATGCCTGAGGACCTAGAAGACCACATGTGACTTTGAGGCTGCAGGTTCCCCACCCCTGTTCTAGACTGATTTCATGTTACTCATCCTCATGTAGGATATATGCCAAGCTCCCCGCTCTGTGCCTTTGCCCAGTCTATCACCCATGGCTAGAATGCATTTCTTCACCTCAGCCTCTTCGAATTCCTAGCTTTCCTTTCAAATTTCAGCTCAGGTAATCATCTCCTAAATGTCTCCTGGTAGTTAGAGTTGAAATAGTTATGGCTCTCAAGTACTCTGCATTTACTCACCTGTTTATGTATTACACCCCCTCAATAAAAAGGAAGGTCCTTGATTGTAGAGACTTGTTTTGTATTGTATCACCAGTGCTTAGCATATAGCAGGTACATAGAAAGGTTTGTTGACCTGACATAGTACACCTTGATCTATGTGTTGGGAAGTCCCAGGTCTACAGTGTTAAGTCATGATTTGGTTAATAAATCAAAAAGTCTGTCAAACCATTAATTTGTTAGTCAGTATATTCCATCTAGTGGCTCTTTGTAAGTAAGCAGGTTGTGAGTCTGTTTCCAATACTTTTACCTACCGCCAACTAGACATACTCCTTCCCCAAGAGAGGCATCTTTCTAAATAAAAAGGAATTTTGTATTTGTGCCTGATTTATCTCCCTGCTGTTGCCAGAGGGTATAAGCTTCTGTACCACAAAGCCTAAGTTTCATCAATGAATTATTCCACCCTTATCTTCACTAGAAGTTATCATTAGGGGTTCTGAATACCACAAAGGTGCTGACATATTGGATTATATGGAATGTAGAGTTTAGTAACTAATCCAACCTTTTACAGATGAGGAAACTGAGGCCTAGAAGGGGGAAGGGATTGGCCCACAGACCCCAGAGTTATCAAGCAGCCTTTTTTACATAAAAAAAAAAACCTAACCTCACTACTCTCTTACTCTACTCTGATTATGAGCTCATTACAGACATCAACATCTAAGATTAATGCAGTATTGTGCTTCTGAGGATTGTTTCAGGATAAAAAAATAAAGACAAGTAATACGTAGTGACCTATTTTTCAATCCATATTAAATTATTTTAAAAACAAAATCATAAAAAGGCATGGGTAAAAATCAGGTAACACCACTGACCCTTAACGGTAGACAAGAGTGAAAAAAAAATTCACAGATGCATGCATTAATGACTTAATGTCTCCTTTTGTCCCTCCAAGACGGAGGCCAAACACCACATTCTAGCTGGAGGCCTTTCTTGATCCCCTTATCTGCAGATGCCTTCCCACCCTACCTAGCATCTAGCTAACTACCTTGTATTTATTCTGTGTCCCTTCCGTGTTTATATAATTATATATGTACCTGTTGTCTGCTTCAGAAGGATGTAAGTTCCTTGGGGAAAGGGGCTGTTTCAATCTGTCTCCCTGGTGCCTTAGCAAAGAGTAGGTACTTAGTAAATGCATGGTGATAAAATGTCTGATCAAATGTCATGAGAGAAAGCCACTGAGAGGATCAAATGAGATGTTACGAAGAAAGTACTTTGCAAATCTTAAAATACTATGTTAGCTAGGATCATGTAGAGGAGGACTTGTCATGACAGGTAGGTTGGCAGTGTAGGTAGAGGACTTGGAGTCCTGAAGACCTGAGTTTAAATCTTACTGTGACACCTAGCTGTGTGACCCTCCCCACCTCCCCACCCCTCCACAAGTCACTTGATTGCAATTTGCCTCAGTTTTCTCATCTGTAAAATGGGGACAAAAAAAATGACACCTACCTCCTACGGATGTTGTGAGCATCAAATGAGGTAACATTTGTAAAGCCCTAGATATTAGCTGTGACAATAATGATGAGTAGCGTGGAGGAAGTTCAGTCCGCCACAAAACAATCTTAATACTACAGAGGGTGTTGCTACTGAATTTCATGCGTCACAGGGTGTTTGTTATTGACTGTCTTCTTGATAGGTTACTGCCCCCGAGCAATGGGAGGCCAAGACCCAGCCTGGGTTCACAGCCAAGCTAATACTCTATGTCACGGGCAAGGTCTGGGTATGCCTCACTCTATTCCTACCACCCACAGGCAGATAAAACCAAAGAGATCATTCCCCCCAAACCCAGAGGTGATTAAGTACTAGACCAGGATCTCCTAGGAAGCAGCAAAAGCTTCCCCACAAGATTGGAAAATGGTGGCCTCCCAAGATCAGTTCAGGTACGAGAGCTCCTATGAAGCAGGGGCCCCATCTTGACACATGCGGCGGTCTCATCTGCCCTGCATGGTACATACACTTGGAGCTCTCCACTGCCAAATGCATTAGTCTTAGATTATCAGCATTACTCAATGCTCCTATCCAATCCTGAACAGCCTTGTTCTTAATGAATGACACAGAAAAGGGAATGGCTCTCTATACGATTAAATTAGAAGGAATGTCAAATCTTCCCAAATCATTTGGAGCTAATATATCTGAGGAAGGTATAGAGCAAGCAGTGCTATCATCCCCATCTTACAGATAAGAAACCTGAGACTCAGAGAGGTTAAGTAGTTTGTCCCAAGTTACCCAACAGGAAAGTGGCCGCATCAAGTCTTTTGACTCCATGTCCTCTCCATTCCATCACACTGCCTCACCATCTACTTCAGACTGGCTCCTCCCTTCAACACCATTTAGATCCTCCGATGTACAACATATGTGCTCCTGCCTCCCTCCCTGCCTGCACCTGAAAACCCAGAATGACACCATGAAAAGAGATCCCATTTCTCATCTCAATTTAGTATCTCTGGAATTAGCCTTGGAAACCACTTTGCAGTAAGGGAGGAGAATTCCTACTGTATTCTGGTCTATGAAAGGTAGCATGGGAGAGTGAATAGAGTGCTGGACTCTGGTCAAGAAGACCTGGGTTCAAATCCTGCCTCCAGCATTTAACTAGGCGTTTGACTATGCACAAGTTTCCTCAGTTTCCTCACCTGGATAATACCTAGAGAACTGTTTCACATGACTGTTGTGGTGCTCAAAGAAAATAAAAGCATTCCATATGTCTTGGGGCTATTACTATTAGACTTCTTTGGTCAGAATAGATCTGAAACTTCATCTGCATTTGGAGAGGGCAGATGGGAATAAGGAAAAGCCCAGAGACTGTGCCATATGAGAAGCAGTTAAAGGAATTGGGAAAACCCACTGTGGGAGGTCCACATATGTTCAGTCTTTTTCAATGTACTTATCAGTTACACTGATTTTTTCTTCTTCCTTTTCTTTTCTTGTCTTTTAAAAAATATTCCTCATATGGAATGGTTCTCTGGCAGGGGAGAGAAAAGGATCATGGAGAAACTACAATGGTATTTTTTTTAAAAAGACATCAGAAAAAACTTATTTAAAAAATAAAGGAAATGGGAAGGAAGGGAAGAGGAGATTCAGGGGAAGCCATAATAGCTATCTTTAAGTCTGTAAAACGTTGGCCTTTTGAAGAAGTATCTTGATGAAGAGGCATCTTGTATCACTTGGCCCCAGAAGGTTTTAGCCTGGCACACTAGGTTCATACTAGTCACTGTCCGAAGCTATAGTCCCTAACCTGACATACTCACAGCACCCTAAAGTGATGAAGTAGGAACTTAGGGGAGTTACACAGATTCCAGCTATCAGTGTGGACAGGCATTCCATCTTCTCCCTACCTCCTCTTCTCGCCCAGATGGAAGAGCCACTACAAAATATTCAAATATGGCCATTAACCAGGACATGGGTGAAGCATCTGTTGTGTCAACTAGAGGGGAGGAGATGGAATTAGGAAGGAGCAGGAGGCAGTTGTACTTATCAAGGCAGGACTGGGAACAAGGAAAGAAATTTCTGGAACAATAAGAGGGAAAGTCCTCATGCACTAAAGGAAAAGACAGATTCTATACATTCCAATCATGTTTTAGACTTCAGAGTTTGCTATCTTGTTCTATAAAAGGAACATTTCATTTACAGACCAGGATATAAGGACTCAAAAAACCTGAACCATTCAAAATGGAAAAGAAGGATCCATTGAAGGAATGGGAAACATGAGCCAGGAGGAGAGAAGACTCCACTAGAAGTCTTCAAAGAATGGATGGCTGCTCATTGGGCACCTGGTGAAAAAGATGTCTGCTCAGTCAAGGGCTGGATTCAACACTGAGATCCTGTGATTTTCACATTCTGTGTTAGTGAAAGTCAAATAGGCAAGCCAGCTTGCTAGATGTCCCCACTAGCTAGCATGTTGTCCTAGGACTCTAAGGTTAACTTTCCTGGCCCCCATATTTTGCTTTTTGGGCGTAGTTCCAAATTGCTCTCCAGAATGGTTGAATCCATTCATAGTGCTGCCAACAGTGCATTAGTATCTCAATTTTCCTGCATTCCCTCCAACATTTGTTATTTTCCTTTTCTGTTCTATTAACCAATCTAATAGGTAAGAGGTAGTACCCCAGAATTGTTTTAATTTGCATTTCTCCAATCAGTAGAGATTTAGAGTCTTTTATAACTGGCTATAGTATTTTGATTACTTCATCTGAAAACTATTCCTATCTTCTGATTATCTATCAATTGGGGAATGGCTCTTATTTTTATAAATTTGACTCAGTTCTCTATATATTGGAGAAATGAGACCTTTATCAGAGATACTCACTTCAAATTTTTTTTTTCACATTTATGACTGCAAACTCTATTTCCCTCCATCCTATTCCCTCCCCTGTTTATACTATCCTCTCTCCTTTTACCCTGTCCCTCTTCAAAAGTATTTTGGCCCCATCTTTAAAAAAACATGTAGACATTTTCTATACTAAATCTACCTTAAGAGGCCAGTGGCTTTGAAAAAAAAAATGCTGGCATCATATATGCAGTCAGAAATAAAAGTCCCAAGTAGCATATAGTTGAAACAAATGAACTCAGAATTCATTTACCCACTGAATACTATCTTACTATGTCCAAAAGAAAATTGACAGATAAAGGCAAAAGCACTGCCACAGCCTTCGTCATTACCGAAGCCCATTGTTCGGTGTATAGATTTGAATGAGCAAGAGTCATGCACACATTCAAAATAATCCAAAGGTCTTACTTTGATGTCACATTGGTTTGTGCCTGAGGAGACATACTGGAGATCAATTACACGCTAATAGGCAGTTTTGTAGTCCTGTACAATCACCTCTATCTCATCTAAACTTTGTGATACTATGAAGCATGCTGCACTGGGAACCATGATAATAGAGGTGTCACACCAGAAAGCCACACATCATTTAGTATAAAGCCAAAATGTCCTTGGGAGGAGAGGATCAAAACAGGTTGGCAACCTGTTGTAAAGTAAGTACAAGGTGTTCCAAAAGTTGGTACAATATCAAACTATTAGAGCTTGAAGCTGTACCAAGACTTCTGAGATACAGGGTAGAATTCAACAAGGTTTTGGAAAAATGGAAAATGGAAAATAGAAACACATAACATAAAAGTGAGGAGTAGGGGGGAATCCAAATATGGCCAAACAGAGAATAACAAGGAGTGAGAGAACATTGCCTGCACGCCATTTGGGAAACTCTCCCAAGGACAGCTGCCATGTCCTCTGCACAGAGGTCATTTCTTTCAGTTCTCTCACCAGCGCTGTGCTGGAACCACCTCTAACCAGCCTGAAATTTTCATTGTGAGCTTTTATACCTCAGAAATAGGCAACTCACTACAATTCAGGGTTCGAGTTATTCTTTTCTTGATTGTCAAGTCTTAGGAAAGTGATAGCAAAGTAGATTAAACTTAAACTTAGAGAGTGTGAATGTGTACTTTTTCCTAGGGTACCTGGTTGGCAAACATTTAGGAGCACACCCCTGTATGGCTTTATAAACATTACTTGGGCAGTACAAGATCTGGAGAATGAAGTCATCTTCGGACTGGAAGCCTGATAATGGGAGGCTAACATGGATCATGATATCCCTACCTCCTTCTAACCCACCTGACAGGGACAGGCTTCAGGTGTTCTTATCCCATTTTACAAGGAAGCAAAGGTGTGGCTTCCCTATGGTCACATAGACAAGTAAATGTCAGATGGGATTCAAAGCTAGGTGGGCCATGGAGTCACTTTGGATATTGTTTCGAAAATCAAGTGATGAGAAGTCCGAAGAATGGCATTCATCTGATGGGCCTGCCTGAGGAAAAAGTGGGAAAACCCAACTCTATCTGCCCAAAATGTCTACTATGCTGGGCCTGGACTCAGAAGGACCTGAGTTCAACTCCAGCCTCAGTCACTTAAGAGTTGTGTGACCCTGAGCAAATTGCTTAATCTGTCTCCCTCAGTTTCCTCAACTGTAAAATGGGAAAAATAATAGTACCTATCTCCTAGGATTGTTATGAAGATCGAAGGAAATACAAATTTGTAAAGAGCTTAGCACAGTGAATGGCACATAGAAAGCACTTAATAAACAGTTATTTCCTTCCTTTCCTTCCCTCCCTCTTTCCTTCCCTCCCTTCCTCCTCCCTTCCTCCTCCCTTCCTCCTTCCTTCCTTCCTTCCTCTATCAAATATTCATCTGGTCTGATCTTTCCTCAGTGCAAAGTACATAGGTTCACACACTGACTAGACAATACCATCATAAGTCAGTAAGTGAACAAGCATTTATGAAGGACCTACTATGTGTCAGACACCATGCTAAGCACAGTGTATACAACCTACCAGAGCTGATCCACATAGTAAACAACTCCATGGCATTCTCTGCAGGTCTGCAGCATCTTCATGTTTTTTCAAAGAACTTTCATCTGGACCCAGGAAAGGGAAAAAAGTAATGGTTTTGCTGTCAGAAGAACTGAGTTTAAATCCTGTCTCGGTCACTAACTGGATGACCTTGAGCAAGCGACTTCCACTTCCCTTGGCCTCAGTTTACTCATCTATCAAATGAAGTGGCTGAACCTGATGGCCTCTGAGGTCCCTTCCAGCTCAAGATGCGGGTTCTTGTGCATGACCCTTAAATAAGTCACTTCAATTTCCTGGACCTCAGTTTCAAAGAGCAAAATCTAGGGCCATACACCTATGATCTTATGCTCCAAACAAAGGGTCTGATAGGAAGCTGAGTCACAGGGAGGTCATTATTCCCTGTCAGATTTCAGACTTTTGTGCCCTGAATTTGTTTCCAGAGTCCCCCTCATTCAGCATGGACAGTGGAGCCTCAGCACCAAGATAAAAGCTGCCCACTGAATCATGGGGGATGAAAAGCTCTGTACAGGTCCTCAATCTTCTGCATAATCTTAGCTGCTTGCCAAGATCCAAGTCAGAAATGCCCACTGAGAAGATGAAGCCAGCTTAGGCAATCTTTCAAGTTCATAGAAGGACAAGCAAGTTTTGATACAGTATGTATGAATGCCGAATGCAACTGGAATTGTTGTCAAAACTTCCATTTTCCCAGGCTATTTACAGAAATGCAAATTGTATACCTATCAGGTGATTTTCCCCTCTCTCTTCTCTCACAGAAACATTGTGTTTCTGAGTGTCTGTGTGTGCTTGTGTGTGTATGTGTGTGTGCGCATGCATATATCAGCATGCACTCAGATTCTCCATGAATGTCAGGGAGTATACTCCTTCCAGAAGACAGATGGGGGAGTGTCAAAGGGAATTATAAATGGACTGTTAGGATCAGAACCTGGATAATATTTCTAGGCCCTTTGGGCAGTTGTTTCTAATCTAGGGCATTGATAGTTCGCAAGCACTATTTAAATCTTAGTGGGCAATTAATTCATGGGACCTTATTGCAAAGTAAGATGTTATTCCACTCCATTAACTCCTAAAGATGTGGATAATCTCTTCACATCTGTAACGATAAGTACCATATTGTGATAGCACTCCACAGCACTAATACAGTATGGCATATATCTCAGACTCTCAGAATACCTCCAAGGCATAGTTTGAACCCAGTCCATATTGAAGAGGTTTGTCAGAAAACCAGCTTAAGCATCCTAGAGCTGAAAAGATCATGATCCTTTATTTTGGTAACACCAAGTAGCTGTTTATTATATGTCAGTTTGTTTAGCAACAACCAGCAGACTGTGGGGTGTTCTCCTAAAATACTTATCTCTTCTTTTAAATAAATAGCAGCATGGTAATAAAGAGTTCTAGGCTAGTTCCCCCTGGACCAGCACACAAGTGCATCAATGCATCTTTTCACAGAAGAGAATCTGGAACCTTAGAGAAAAAAAAGGAATCATCACTAGGAGTCAGTGTGGGTTTGCTAAGAAGTCATGCCAACCTCTGCTCATCTCCTTTGCTGATGCTGTCACTGGACTGGGAGGTGAGAGGAATGCTGTAGATATAGTATATATTAGTCTCAGCAAAGAATTTGACAAATTTTCTCATGCAATTGCAGATGAGATCAAGCAATATGGGCTGGTTGGAAGTACAGCTAAGTGGATGCATAGCAAATCTGATGCACATGCCATCCACGAGCAATGGATTGCTTAGTAAATCTAGGTCAGCAGATCAGAGAGTTAGAGCTGGAAGGGATCTTTGAGGCCATCAAATTTAACCCCCTCATTTTATATATGAGGAAACTGAGGCTGAGGAGTGTTAACTAAATTGCCAAGGGTCACCTAACTGGCTAGAATATATCCAAAATGGGATTTACACCTAGGATGTCTCAACTCCAAGTCCAGTACCACTACACCATAAAGCCTCTCTAATTGTCTCCAAGGTTCTTTCCAACTCCAAGATTCTCTAATTTGAAGCATATGTCACTTTCATGATTTTTATGATTACAAACACTGCTGGGTTAAAACAGTAGCTCTATATTTTTTCTTTTAAAACTCTCAGGTTATCAGGGGAATGAAGTGTGTTGAACCAAGACAACACTGTATACAGTAATAGCAACATGGTGGGATGAGCAATTATGATTGACTTTGCTCTTCTGAGCAATGCAATGATTTAAGGCAATTCCAAAAGACTCATGATGAGAAATGCTATCCACATCCAGAGAAATAACTATGGAGTCTGAATACAGAACAAAACATACTATTTTCTTTTTGTTGCTTTTTGTTTCTTCTTTCTCATGGTTTTTCCCTTTGGTCTAATTCTTCTTTACCAAATGTAGAAATTTGTTTAATATGATTGTACATGTATATAGCCTAAATCAGACTGCATTCCATCTTGGGGAGGGGGAGCAGAGGGAGGGGGAGAAAATTTAGAACTCAAAATCTTACAGAAGGGAATGTTGAAAACTAAAAACAAATACATAAATAAAATTTTAAAGAAATAAAATAAAACTCCCAGGTTATATTACAACAGTGGAATTACTGGGACACAAGGAATGATTGCTCTTAAGACTTTTACTCCATGTTAGATTGTTCTCCAAGAAGATCCTATTAAATGGAATAAACAATTGTACCTATTTTCTCGCAACTCTACCAGCATTTAGTCATTCCTTTTCATTATTTTTAATAAGTGGATGGGTTAAGAGTGGTCAGTTCTTTTAATTTGCATATCTTTGTTTGGTATGGCACTATTCACTGAGAGGAGGTACTCAGGAACAGCTTTAAGCTTTACCTTAAAAGATGAGAGGAATTCTGTGAGGTAGACATGAGGAGTCAGTGCATTCCAGTGCAAAGGCATGGAAATGGGCCATGAAATGTGAGGAACAGAGAGAAGGTCAACTTGGCTGGATAGAAAGGAGAGTAATGAGTGATGCAGCTAAAATGACAGTTTGGAACCAGGTTAGAGAAGGTTTTAGAAGCATCTTTAAATTTTTAGGAACAAGAGACAGCTAGGTGGCACAGAGCATTGACCTTGGAATCTGGAGGACCTGAATTCAAATCTGATCTAAGACACTTAATAGCTGTGTGACCCTGGACAAGTCATTTAATTAATTATAACAAACAAGCTGGGCTCAAAGGAGGAGATCAGATGGAGAAAATCCTAACCTACCTCTTTGTAGAGCTGGGAGATACACAAGTATAACAGAGGGCTGGTTTTTTTCCTCTTCCTTTTTGTCTTTAAAGTAATAGTATTTGTTACATAAAACAGTTCTCGGGGTGGGGGGGAGAGGGAGCTGAGGTAAACTATGGTGATATAAAATACTGAAGACATCAAGAAAAACTTACTTTAAAAAAGGCATCTTTAAAAGGATAGTGAAAGGTCTCAGGTTCATGAGAATAGATTGAAGGACTAACTTTTATTATTTCCCCATCGCAAGCCTCAGTTACTTTATCTGTAAAACAGAGTGAGTTCTACCCATTTCATAGAACTTCTATAAAAATAAATGGTAACAACGGCAACAATAGTTCATATTTTTGGTGCTATATGATTTTCAAAGCACCCTCCTCCCTAAAGTCCTATTATTCCTATTTTGCAAATATGGAAACTGAGTCATAGATAGTAAGATGCCTTACTGACCACCATGAAGCTAGTAGAAAGAAGAACTTGAACTAAGATATTCTGACTCAAAATCTGGTACTCTCCAAACAAGGTATGTCTATACCTCCAGGAGCTGTTGATCTCAATGAGGTGGGAACTCCTAATACTAAGTAAAATGAGACAATATTTGTAAAATGCTTTGGAAACTTTAAAAACAGTAAAGAATGCTAACTATTGCACTCCTCCTCATCATCATCATCATCATGGTCATCAGTTTGTAACCACCTATAACTTGGAGTCTTAGAGTTGCCTTACATGAATTGCACTAGGTTTACATACCTAAGTGTCAGAGATGAGATTTGAACCCAGGGCTTCCTAACTCCAAATATAAT
>CM053775.1:21759530-21779027 GCA_028658325.1 Potorous gilbertii
ATACCAATGGTTCTAAGTACATTCAGAGCATAATATATATATATATATATATATATATATATATATATATATACACACACACACATACATAATACATGTATTTATAGTTTATACAAATTCACATATATTTATATTATATAGTGCTATATTTATTTTATATATTTATATTTTATATATCCACATATACACACATTGACATATATATTCATACACGTATTTGTAAATATGTGTATATAGCTATATTTTCATACGTATCTGTAAATGCACGTACATATCTACATCTTTCACTAAAGCCCTGCTTTGATAATTCCTCATGGCATGCAGACATAAGATTCTCAAACGTTTTTATAACAGAACTCAAAATCACAGGCTCATAGGATCATCAATTCAAGGTTAGAAAAGGTCCTGGAGCTCCTCAAGTCACAGCCTCTCATAGGAAAGTGGGGCACAGAGAGTTTAAGTGACTTACTCAGGGTCAAACAGCTTCAAAGTGGCAGAGGTAGAATTTGAACCCAGGTTTTTTGGATTCCAAATCTGGTGCCATATTCGCTACATTGTGATGTCTCTCTAATGGGTACTATAAAGCTTTTAAGTGGTCTCTGCAATGGACTATTTATCTTTCATCAAAAGATCAACCTTACTGGACTTAGAGATGCTTACAATCAGAAGGTCAGCCATAGGATAATGGTTTTTTATTTTTTGTTCACCACTCTCAAAGCCTGACTGCTAAGACCTGGAGAACCGGGATCGATGCTAGCAGAAGAAGTATCCATGCAGATAAAATCCTAGCTCCTTCAAGTTAGGAAGGAAGCATATATGAAACTGGATCCTAGTCCTTCCTATCTGTAACCAGTGCTAGTAACAGTGCTCAACAGACACACTTCAGAGGGAGGAAAACTTGCCCCAGGCAGCTAGGTGGCACTGCAGTGGATAACGGGCAAGACCTGGAGTCAGGAAGATCTGAATTTAAATGTGGCCTCAGATACTTACTAGCTGTGTGACCAAAGCAAGTTTATTAGCTTCTTTTTTGCCTCAGTTTCCTCATCTTTAAAATGAGGATCAAAGTAGCATCCTCCTCCCAGGGCTGTTGTGAGGAGCCAATGAGATGATAAACTGTAACATGCCTAACACAATACCTGGCACACAGTAAGCACTATATAAACGGCAGCTATTGTTATTAGTCTGATAATAACCTCAAGCTAGATGTGTACTCAGAGAACCCCAAACGAAGCAATTTGGAATTAGATCACAGCCTGACTGGGTGCAGCATTTCATAACCATGTCTTGAAAGTTGTTAATAAAGATTTATTTCTTGTGATTTCCACATAAAATATACATCTAAGTGCTCTAGAGGACTGAGGGGGAAATTTTTTTTTCTTATAAAAACTAAAAGCAAGAAAAATTGCAGAGAAAAAGATTTATTGTGTGGTCACCAGGAACAAAGTAATGAGGCATCAGTTACAAAGTGTACCCCTGCATAGTGCTGGAGGCCCTCAAAACACTTAGTAAGCACCTGCTGGGCGCTGTCCTCAGTGCTGGAACTAGAAAGATGAAAAAATAAGTCTTTCTTCCTTTGGAAGCCTGGAGTTCATTAGTGAAGAGAAGACATTCAACAAATAAATATGTTACAAAGAAGACTCTGTGGGGCAAAGGAGAAATCCAGACAAATTTCATTTGGAAAAGCGGAGCAGGAAGAAGTCCTCATCATCTGGGGGTGGAGGATGGGGAGGCAGTTCATAGAGGTTTCAGGGAAGATGAAGGATCTCAACAGGCCAAGAGGAAGGGGGAGTATGTTCCAGAATCCAAGCTAATGTACCATGAGAGGATGGGGCTTGTTCTGGGGAAATATACCAGTTTAGTGTGGCTGGAACATCAACTAAGTAAAGGAGTCAAATAAATGAAATGAGGCTGGAAAAGTAAGATACAGGTGAGGGGAGGTGTTGGGTCTAGGATGGGAAAGGTCTTGAATTGCAGGGAATGCAATGGTCAGCACAGTGCCTTAGGAAGACTGACTTATGAGCTGCATAAGTAATGGACCCTGTAAAGGTAAACATTTAGGAAGCCATTATCAGAGGGCAGGTGAGAGGTGATGAGGACCTAAACTGGGGTGGTGACTGTCTAAATAGAGAAGAAGGGAACAGATTCAAAAGACATCGTGGATGTAGAGTTGACAGGTTTAGTAAATGATTGGATAGATAAATGACAACTGTGTTAAGCACTGGGGATAAAGAACCAAAAGGAAAGATGAGCCTTGACTTTAAAGAGTTTGCGTTCTAATGGGGGAAGATGACCCATGATTCCAAAAGGGGGTTGTCTGGAATAGGGTGGTGACAGAAGTATATGCATCCAATTAAGTGAATGGCAAAGAGATGACTGGATAGTAAGGAGTGAAGAAAAGCCTGGTACCTGTGGCTTTCCTGAAATAATGTCCCAGGACAGGATCACCACACAGTATAGTGGGGCTCCAAGGCAGAAGGTTCTCCAGGGCAGCAAAGGCAGTTGGTAAGGGGAAGATGGGTAAAAGAGAGGAAGGAGGCCAAGATGACATCAAGACGTCAAACCTGAGTGCCTAGGAGGATGGTGAGAATGGGAAATTTGGGAGGACAGGAAATTTTAGCGGAAATAATAATTCAGCATTCATTTATTTATAGGATTATAGGAAGGACCTTAGAGATCATCTAATCTAACTTTCATTTTACAAATGAGGAAGATGAGGGTTGGAGAGATTCAATGTGACTTGCCCAGAATCCCACTAGTGACAAAACCCAGGATTTGTACCCAGGTTGTGTCACTCCAACTCTAGACTTCTTTTCATCGTCATATGTAACATATATTACCATGCAACAGAAAGACACAAAGCTGTAAGAAATAGTCCAGCAGGGCAATAAGACACAAATAAACAATTTTAGCATGTCACCTAATAAATGTGTTAAAGAGGTACAACACTTTAGTAATATGTGAGGTCAAAGGGGAAGGTCCTGGCCTAACAAGGACAAAGCTTCCTGGAGATCTGAGACATCATTTTTTGTACTAGCAAAAAACTGGACACCAAGGAGATGCTCAGTAACTGGGGAATAGTTAAGCAAATTGCAGTGTGCGAATGGAATAGACTATCACAGCTGCATAAGGAAAGATGGATACAAAGACTATAGAACATAGAGAGTCTCATATAAACTGATACAAAGAAAAGTGAGCAGAAGGAAAGAAATGCTATTCACGAAATAATATAAATGGTAAAAAGAAAAAAAAATCTAAACTGAATGCTGGGTAATTCTAATGACCGAGCTTGGCCCTCAAAGAAAAGACAAATAAATCCATCCCCCTCCCTTCTCTGCAGATATGGAGCATTCCAAGTCTGTCCGGCTGAATTATTTGGTTGATGTTGCTTGGTTTGGCCAAATGGTATTTTATTTTATTTTTTTATTACAAGGCAGGGTTTAATTTAGAAATGAAGATGAAAATCAAAAGACATTAATATTTTTAAAAAGAAAAGCAGCAGCCTCTGAAAACCAAAAGTAGGCCACACTTTGGAATTCTGGGACATTTCTTTTGTTTGTTTCTAAGGGATGTGATTCTTTTTCCTCTATGAAAGCCAACAGGTATGGGATACACAGAAGAAAACAATGATTGAGGAGATCTCGGTCTTAGTGTTTTTCCACTCATTTTGATTGCACCACAGGGCATATATACTGGGCATAATATGAGGCTGGCAACTGCTGCCAATAATCATGAGCATAGGCCAGCAGTATTTATAATAGAGAATTGAAATTGCTTCTATATTAATGGATTCCTGTAAAGAGTAAGTCTGATGACCTTCTGTTGAAATTGCAGGAATGGCAAAAGCTGTGTAGATGTGTTTGTTGATGTTGTTTGTTGCAGTGGTTGGGATGGTGGTGCACATATGAAAGTCTATGGAAGCTGCCAAGGGAGTAGGATTATGGCTAGGTCAAAGAAGAAAACAAGGAAGAGGATGGTGAACTGAGGCTAAAATATGCGTGGGTTGGGCCAGTAAGTCCAAAAGACATAGGGAGTCAAACCAAGGCCAGATGAAACAGGTCTAGTTGTACCAATAAGAAAACAAGAAAGAAAGAAGCATCCCCTGCAGAGGCTATGCCAGCCCCTTGAACATTTCTACAAAGATGGAGGGAAAAGAGGGATCTTTGTCAGGGAATGGCTGTCTAAGGATAACACAACAGCTCACCCTACCCAGGATGCTGCCAAAGGCTCCTCCTTGTCTCCCACTCAGTCAGTCAGTCAAGCATTTATTAAGCACTAACTATGTTCAAGCCACTGGGTTAAGGAGCAGAAATACAAAAGTAGTCAAAAACATGGTCCCTTCCCTCAAGGAACTTACATTCATTCACGAGGGTAGAGACAGAATGAAAATAATTTTGTACATACAAGATATATACAGAGCAGAAGGAAGGGATTCTCAGAGAGAAGACATTAGCTGTAAGGTCTCCTGAAGAAGACTTGATTTGAACTGAGTCTTGAGAGAAGCCAGGAGGTGGAGGTGAGGAGGGGGAACATTCCAGACACTGGACACATCCCAGTGAAAATGTACAGAGTCAGGAGAGGAACAGCACAGAAGCGGTTGTTGCTGGATTGTCAAATACATGGAGGGGAGACTGGAAAGATAGGAAGAGTCCAGGTAGTGAAGGGTTTTGAATGCCATTTTCTACTGAATTCCAGAAGTAATAGGGAATCACTAGAGCTTACTCAGTTGGGGAGTGGAGGAAGAGGATGACAGTGCCATGGTCAGAACTGCAATTTAGGGAGATCACTTTGGCAGATGGGTGGAGGTTGGACTCTAGTGGGAAGAGACTTAAGGCAGGGAGACCAACGAGTCCCAGCAGGAGGTAATGTGATCCCATACCAAGGTGATGAGTGAAAAGAAGGGGAGATCTATAAGAGATGTTGTGAAGGTAGAACCAATAGGACTTGACAACAGATCAGATATAGGGCTGGAGTGAGGATGGGGTGCATGTGAGTGAAGGGTCTAAGATGATATTGAGGCTCCTAGCCTGGATGGCCAAGAAGATGGTGCTGCTCTCAGCAAGATGGACATTGGGAAGAGAGGAGAATTTGGGGAAAATGGTATCAGCTCTGCTTTGGACATGCTGAGTCTGAGATGCTGACAGGACACTCAGTTTGCTATCTACTCATTCCCCTCCCCATTCAAGGTAACCTTAAAGGGAAAAAGAATGTATCTGGAGGGAAGTGCCTGGCTATACTTATGTGTTTGCTTGTATGGCTGTCTGTTAGAACTAGGTAAAAGTTCGTGACTAACTCATATGAAAGGTAAAGAACAATAGTTCTGGGTCCATAGGTTAATTTGTCTGATCTTCTCTTACATCCAGTCTATTATTAGCTCAACCGGATCTTTTGAGTGTTAGTTTTGACCTAAGATAGGATGAACTCTTTATTTCAGGACTTGGAGGGCTGTTCTCTTATGAACAGGGGCCCCCACCATCCTCCTGGATGCTCTGGTTTTTTCAGGCTAACAGAGAAATCCCCTGCTGTTTTTGGAGACTACTTTGTGACACCGTGCACAGAATTTTGTTTCAGGGTTTCCAAGGCAACCTAACAGAAGTCCATGGAACCTTTCACTTTGAATGGCTGGCATGGTGGCCATCATACAGTGTCTCTACCTATGCACAGAGGCTAGTAACTGCATACCCCTATCCCTCTACACTCCAGACTGACTAAATCAATGATAGATAAAGAGGTTTGTGAGATCTGAGTAACCAACTTCCCTAAATATTTTGTGTGTGGAGCGGGGAACATACTTACTCTGATCATTTGTGGATGATTTAAGTAGATGTGAAAATAAGTACGAGTGATATGGTTATATGTATGTGTATGCCATTGCAGGCATCTATTGGAATAGCTATATATATGATCATATATGCCACAGTACAAAGGCATAGCTATGGGTGATAACAGAGACTATGTATATAGAATCATAGGTATGTACATATATGTGCCATCAGTGTGTGTGTCATAACATATACAGGCAAAGATATATCAATCCATCAATAAGCACTTTAAGTACCGACTATGTTCCAGGCACAGGGAATACAGAGACAAAAATGAAACATTCTCTGTCTTCAAGAAGCTTACATTCTAACAAGGGAAACAACATACATTTTCTCTAAGTATATATAAAAATTTGAAAATGTGATTTCAGAGGAGTGCGTGAGCAGCTAGTGGAGAGCAAGAAAGACATTCCACAGTAGCTGAGTTTTTAAAGGAAGGAGAGATTCTAAGAGGCCAGTGTGAAGCAGGGAGGGGACATGGTAACAGCCAGCACAGAGGTGTGGAGAGGGGACAGGAAATGTCTGGGGAGGAAAAACAAGAAAGACTGCTTCATTTGGGCACCATGCTGGCTAAAGGAGAATAAAGTATAAGAAGGCTGACCAGAAAGATTGGAACTACCCTGGAAAGTCATTTAAACATCAAACACAGGAGACTGCATTTGATTGTAGAGGTAAAAGAGAAACACTTAGAGCCTATCAAGTGGGAGGAGTTAGGGGTCACTATTACGTTTTAAGTTTTAATACACGCTTCTGAATCGTTTTGTGTTCTAAGAATCTCTTTTGTGTAGGATATATAAAGTTGTCCTATACCTTTAAATTGGAGAGGTTGATATTTGAGACCCTGGTTCCTGAACATAATGATATTTAAATTTATGATGCAAGGTGGAATAGATGCATGCATAATATGATGTCAGAAAACCAAGTACAATTCACTAAGTCAGTCTGGAGAGAATTAAGCTAAACAAATTCACTTTCATTCAATAAACCAAGTCCCTGCACACATGGATGCACACACATATGTGCACATGTACATGTATGCGTGCACACACATACACATGGATAACTATCGTGCAAAATAATACAAGATAAAAACACAAAGATGACAAAGTGCTGCTGAGGGGAATCAGAGGAGTCTTCAGAGAGGAAGGGGCATTTGAGCTGGGCTTTAAAAGATGGATAGGAATTCATAAGGTTGGGCAGGAGAGGGCATTTCTGGCATACAAACTAGTGTGAGACAAATCACAGAAATGAGAGGTAAGGGGGGCTTAGCCAGCAGGCAGGGAGGAGTCTAGCTTGGCTGGCACATAAAGGATGCGGAAGAGAGTAAGCCAAGGTGAATTTTGAAGGGGAGGATGGTAGCAGATTGTGAAGATCTTGAATGCCAGGCTAAAAGATTTTTTGAACCTTTTTTAATAATCAGTAAGAGAGCAAGAAGCAATACCCAGAGAACGATTGTAACCAGACTGGGACTACGAAAGATTCAGGCAACAGCCCTGCGAGGATGCAGTAGAGAGAAAATCAACATAAAATGGCAGAGACACAGGTTGGCAGATGACTGTGCTAGGTTAGGCAGGGAGAAGTGGGCCGTGGTGATGTGGCAACGGACATGCCTGATTACAGCATACCCAAGAAGGGAGCACAGGCAAATGATGGCAGAGACAAAAATGGCTAAGTTAGGAGGATGAGCAGATTTTGGGTGAAAAATAATGCTTTAAATTTTAGACCAAACTCAGGTTTGGACTTAGAAGAGACTTTACAGATCATCTCTTACATTCCCTCCTCATTTTTAAGGATGGCATTGAGGCCTAAAGAAGTCCAATATTTTCCCAAGGTCACATGGGAGACAAATGGCAATTTCTTGCGCTGAGAGAACATGCCTTTTTTCCCCTTCATTCTGTCCATTTTAAGCAATAATGCCCGCAACTGGAAGATGATCTCACAAAAGCACTGACCGCGACATCACCGACCGCTGGGAAGGCACTCATTCTCCTATGTGCAGGAGCGCCCCATTAAATGAAGGGGTATAAGAGGGTGGCTGAACCCAGTCCTTGTGTCTGTCAAGGACCAAAACTTGGATACCAGAAGCCCCAAAAGAGAGTCTCATCTGTCCCTCTACCCTTCAAGAAGATGATGCCTCAATGCCTGCGCTGCAAGGGCCTCACATGTTAGTTTCAAGTCTGCTGTCTGTTTTCAACTCCAGGTGAAAATGGGTATGCTGAGGAGAGTTCCCTCTCCATACTTGGGTCCCTACAACTTCTCCATCATCCCAGTTGGTGTCTACCTCCTGTGGCACTATGGTCTGCAGACTGGCAGGGGGATGATCTTCATCCTGATGTACAAGCTCTGCTTGCAGATGCTGTTCTCAATATACCAGGGCTTCATCTTCTTCTGCGGTGGAACCTGGGTCTACACACTGAGACTACTGGGACACCCCAGGCCTGAGTCAACACAACCCTACTGAACAAGATCCACTGGCCTTGTAAGTGCTTCATCATCACTGAAAGCTACAAAGTCACCCTGCAGGCCATCTTCTAAGAAATGACCAAATATGCACAGAAATAAAATCCTGTCATAAATAACCTCACTTGACCAGAGTTTCATTTATTTTATGATTAAAATGATGTCATAGCCCTCCCCAATGTGATTCTCTCAACAAGAGCCGGGAAAGTGAGGCTACAGAAACTAGTCCTGGCATTGAAAGTTCTCACCAATTGACAGTTTACTATAACTAGAGACATATGGGTGCAGCACATTCATTCAACAGAATTCCAAGCAGAATTTGGGTGTTTGGTATTTTGAAGTGTTTGCCTCAGCCAAGACTTGTCCCAGGAGTGTATCTGTAATCATTTCAAGGAATGTCACCTTTTAAAATGAAGGACCATAGAATCCGTCTATTTTAGATCTAAGTAAGATGCTATGGCTAGATAATATACCATTTAACAGCTCCACAAATTGAAGGGAGGGAGAGGGTACATCACTTAGTGGGGGGCAAGGCAGAGGAGAGGGTCTCAATAGGCCAAAGGTTGGGAATATATAAACCTACATGCATTATTTTGGTTGAATTGGTGACAATTCAGTGACTGTTATCCAAGTGGCCAGATAGTTAACCGAAATGAATGAGGTCATACCCATGGACTTAGCAGCTAGATGGTATAAGTCAAAGAGCACTAGGTCTACAGTCAGAAAGACCTGAGTTCAAATCCTGCCTCAGACTATTAACAGCCGTATGATTCTGGGCAAGTCACTTTGCCTATGCCTGCCTCAGTTTCCCCATCTGTAAAATAGGGACAATAAAAACACCTACCTCCCAGAGTTGTTATAAAGGTTTCTGCAAACCTTCAAGTGCTACGCAACCTCTAGCTGTCATTATTAATATATTATATTATATGTTATTAATAATAATATATGTAATATATTAACAATATAACATTAGCAGATCCTAAGTTGCTCCAGCTTGGCCGGGTCCTGCTTCTAATGGTATCTCACTCTTAATGGATCCCTGAGGAGAGGAACATGTGAACTGAAGAATAACGAATTACTTAGAATCTAAACCTCACCCGTGTTGTCTCAGAACAGGAATTCCGCATGCTCACCTGAGTAAACTGTAAGTCAGAGTTGCTCAGGTTTCTGCCTCTCTCTAGTAAAGTCACTACCAGAAGCTATTTTCGGAGCCTAAAAGACACCATTGATTTTCTTTCAATTTTACAACTCCAGCTCAAGACACAATCTCCTGAGGGGTAAATTAGTGTGCCAAGAGAAAAAGTTCATCTCCAGAGGGTCTTGTTAGATGAGACCTCTATAAAGTTTAGTAGTTAGGCATAAAATTCAAAGTTCGTGTATGCCAAACAACCGATCTCACTAGAGCAGGCATCAGTAACCCATGCAGTTCCTACCAAAGGTGGCCCCCAAGACCATTCCTGGTGCCAATCTATACTCCTCCTCCCCTAAAGAGTGCCATACTCCAAAATCAGCCAATGTCCCCATTCCTTACTGACAAAATACACGCTCACATTTCTTCTGGATAGCAGAACTCAAATGAGGGTAGAAAGAAAGCAATTTGATTAAAATTGTTGACATCATGATTTAACTAGCCCAGGGAGTTTCCCTAAAGGCCTGTGATTTTCTCTAGCTCTTGATACTCTAACCTCAGCACCTGAAGCTTCTTGTATTGCAGGCTCAGCTCCTTCCCAGACTCTCAGACCAATCACGGCCATAGGGAGGGGAAAAACAGGCGACTTTATGTCCCCAGCTCACCCCTGCTAGACAGATGTCCTGAATCTATTTGAAACCTGGTTAATGGTAAACATATATTGCATGGCCCTTGCCTCACCTCCTTGGCCACATCTTGTGACATCAATTCAGTCTACTCACTCTAAAAACCTATCTCATGTTCTGATCCCTGAGTTTTGCCCAGTTTCAATCTTCTCCATTCCAGTCCATTCTGAGTCCCACTTAGGATGAAATCTACATGTACCGGAGGATCAGACTAACCCAAAAGATCCTCCAGTTAGGGAGTAAATGACATTTCTGAATGGGTGGTTGAGTTATGGGGTATGATGGAGAATTTTAGATACAGGAAATTTCATGAGGGAAGGTACTGAACAAGGAAGCATAAAGTAGGGGCTGGGGGCGGAGTCTGTCAAGCAATCCAGATTGTCAGAATATAGAATATGTGAGGGAGAACAGTATGACAGAAGTCCACAAGGGAAGGGTGGAAGACGATGAGTGAGAGGGGAAAAGAATTCAGACTAGTGAGTACATTGTGTGGCACCACAGAAAGTTTCTGAACTGGGGAAGGGCGACATTAGAGCTTCATATTACAATTGAGCCCAGACCCAATGCCTACCAGACATTCTCCTCCTGATTTCAGCTCAGAGGCCCAAGTGCCACCTCCTATACTAGACCTATCCTCATCTTAAAAACTCAGGGGATCTTAATCTGTTCCATCGATCCCTTAGAGGTCCATGGATAGATTTGGGGCAGTAAGGGGGTATCCAAATTATACCTTTTATTTTCACTGACCTTGTTTCTTCTGTAAAATAAATATATATATATAATTTTCTACGATGAAAAATATGATTCTGTGAAATGGTATGTCGCTATCATCCCTCTGCCCTCAAAGGAGTCCAGAACACAAAATAATAAAAATTCCTGAAACTGTTGCTAGTTTACTTTCTCTACTATAATCATAATTTGTATGAATTTCATTGTTAATCTTTTGGATTTGCATAATTTCCCTTCAAGTGACTGCTGGCACCTTACTGGGCACTGTTCAGATGCTTCTGTCATTTATTTTTCATTCTATTTTCCATTTTCACTATATAGCACACAGATCATTGAGAAAATGGATTGCAGCAGCTCCGTCATGTCAATCTGCAGCCAAGGCCCAAAGGATGCTTGAACCTTCCATTTGAGGAGTCATTTGTGAACTGTGAATGGTCTGGGGAACACTTTGCTTCCCTGAAAGATTGCCTCTTCCCCCTTCTCTTTGACTGCAGCAGGTAAGTGATGACTGAAGACCACTGAGAGCAACTGTACTTTCCAAGACGAGTGGCAGCTCCAAAGTGCTCTGAGAAACTGCTTCCTCTTGCTGTCTGTTCACATTTAGCAGCCCCGAGAGACTCTGTTTTATGTGGCAAAGCAATTGCCTTACGTGGCAATTGTGAATTATCTGTTCTGTAAAAGGGTTGAGCTAGTTGTGGCTTCTGGTATGTGCTTTCAGAATGAAAAGTTAATACTGTTCTGGGGGAAAGGCTGGAAGTCAGAAAATCCATATCCCAGCTACTGCCCCAGCGCAAGTTTGCTAAATGCCCCTGAGCAGTGAGGCACCTCACTCTGTCTCAGACTCAATTTCTCCACCTATCAAACCAGAGGTCAGTCCTAGATAACCTAAAAGGTTCCTTCCAAGTCTGGCATTCTACAAAATAATCATATGTAAACACCCCAGACTTCAATATTTAAGGTGATCTGATTTCCTTGCTTGGTTATTCTGTCCATGACAGCAGACCATAGCCTTTTTCTAGGCTCTCAGCATCCATGTTCTTCCATAGAGTAGCTACGCAAAGTGTGATACATGCCACAGGGGCTCAGAACATCTTGAGGCTACCAGTGCCTTTGCTATGTCCCACTTTTGTTACATGGCCAACGTCCCTTCCTTTTCAGTCATCCATATCCTGGATGATGGATTTGACATCTCTTCTGGCAAGCAGGTCACAGTACACTAAGTAAATGACAACCACAGAAGCTATGTTAATGGAATGTTAAGATGTAGTATGAAAACCCCACAAGGATTTTATGCCATTTATGCCATTGCTCATTCGAGGTTCAACTCGAACCTCTCTGACCATTCCTTCTTAGTCACCTTTATTGCATCTCCATCCAGGTCATGCACACTCACCAGAGGGTATCCCCCTAAGGCTCTGTCCTGGGCTCTCTTCTCCTTTCTCTCCATACTCTCTCACTTGGAGACCTGATCAGCTCCCATGGGTTTAATTATTACAACTACGTGGAAGATGCACAATCTATATATCCAGAATGTACATGTACATCTATATCAAAGTATCTGCCTTCTCAAGGAGGGGGAAGAAGAGGAAGCGAGGGAGAGAATATGGAACTCAAAATTTAAAAAAATGTTAAAAAGTTTTGTTTACATGTAGTTGAAGAAAAAAGAAAATTTAAAGTTAAATTTAAAAACCCCTATACATCCATCCTCAGTCTCTCTCCTGAGTTTCGGTCATGTTCCTACAAGGGGTGCTGTAGGTATTACAAACTGAGCATCTTTCCCCCTTTCTGCCAAACTCACTTTCTTTGTAGTTTCCTTATTACATCAGAGGGCACCACCATCGTTTCAGTCCCTAAGGTCTGAAAACGTCATTTATCATCCTCAACTCCTGACTCTTGCCTAGCACAGTCAACCAGTTGCTAAATCTTGTTGTTTCTACCACAATGCCATCTTTTCATTCACACAATGACCCCCAAGACTCAGACCCTCATCACCTTTCACTCAGATTATCACAATAGGCTTGTCCTTGGCTTATCTGCTTCAATTATCTACTCTCTCCAAGTTCATTACATAAATCACTCAGGTCAAGTCCTGAACTCACCCAGCAATGAATCCCAGCAGAGTTATATCCAACCCCATTTTCACCAAGTCTCCCCTTTGCCTCCCATGACCAAGGAGGTAGGCCCAGAATTGATGGACTGCTTGACGTATACACAAGTCCTGCTGGCAGAAGTACTACTATAAAATCCTCAGCAGTTGGCATCTCATTTGCCATCACATCTTTCCTGATCTACTAGTATTTCAGGAACAGTACAAATATAAATAAATGAAAATGTGAAAGACTGGTTAAATCACTGGTGTGACAACTGTTAAGAGTGATTGGTTATCTGTGTTAAAATGCATACAAGCGATGAATAACCGTGAAGCAAATTCTTACTTTCCATTGACACTGTATAATGTTGTCTGCTTGGAGAAATGCCCAAACATCTTTTTAGCTTTTTGTTTCATCAAGTCTTTCGGAGCTTCTCTTCACAAAAGGTCCCTTCTTCTCCCCATTGGAATAGCACACTCCCAATAAGTGTTGACAAGTGATAACAAAATAAATTTTAAGCAAAAAATGGCAGCAGATGCACAATATGTCTCACCTCCATTCAAATGGTTTCCCCTTTGGTTCTAATCCAACGCCTTCTTGTGATGTGGTGCTGCCCCTGGGATCAGGAAGGCTGGGCCAGCAAAAGCAAAGTCCTGGCAGCTCCTACCAAGCTGGGAAGGTTTGAAGGGTGGGCTCAGCAAGACACTGAATTTCTGCCATCCAGTCTAGAGGAAGAGACAACAACGATCAGAAAATCACATTTTCTATCATCCTTTGAATGTTTTCCTTCAAACACAAAGTGTTTTCCTCCCAACAAGCCTGTGAGACAGGCGGCCAACTTGAGAGGCAGTCATCACAAAAAGTGTGACAAACACTAGCAGTTCAGGGGTCATGATTTCTAGCTGGGGAGGAACACCCATCACTGATGAATGCACAAGTTATTTCAAGTACTGAAGTTGTTATTGTTGAGTCATTTCAGTCACATCTGACTCTCTGTGACCCCACTTGGGGCTTTCTTGACAAAAATACCAAAGTGGTTTGCCATTTCTTTCTCCAGCTCATTCTACAGATGAGTAAATTGGGGCAAACAGAGCGAAATGACTTGCCCAGGGTCACACAACTAGTACATGTTGGCAGCCAGATTTGAACTCAGGTCTTCCTGACTCCAGGCCCAATGCTCCATTCACTGTGCCACCAGCTACGTCTAGATTGGACTATGTGGCCTCTAGAGTCCCTGCCAACTCTGGGGTTTTTATGACTGGATCACTATGACAGTTGATTTGATTAGTATTCCAGTTAAGTAGACAAGTATGGCCCAATAGGAATGCTCAGTACTGCTTACCACAAGGGAAAGGATAACTCTGTGGTAGGTATATAAATGGACTGCATGATCAATGGAAGATTTCAGCGTTCTTCCCCTGTGCTCCCTTCTCCCCTCAAATATGAAAGAGCTAGAGTTTGATCTCCACCTTTGACACAGTGTAAATTAAACATCAAAGAGGGAATTCAGTAATATGCTTCCCACTTTCGAAGAAAAAAAAAGGCTTCCAATAGCTTTGTTGGCAGAGAAAGAAAGCCCTGAATTCAAAGCATCAACCTCGATAAAACTGCCTGTGGAATTCATCCACGTCAGGTCCGTCGTTTTTGCCCAGAATGAAAACTTTGCCTTGATTACTGTGCTATATAATCAGCCTAGTCATTAAAAAAACACAGGGACACTAGCACTATTGTCTTATTCTTTTCCAAATTAGCAGGTCCAATTAGTCTACCCTAATGACCAATTTGAAACCCCAAATATTCAATCATTTTTTAAATTTCCCAGTGAGAAATAGGACTCAGCTTCTATTTGTTCATTCCTTGTGTATAGATGCCAAATGTCCAATGAGGTCATTGAATACCAAGAGCCCTCTGGCACTCTCAGCAGGTAGGGGTGCTCTGTGTCTTTTCATGTGTGGCGAATCCAATCGCCATGCTGGCTCTGCCTCAGAGCCTTCATCAGTCTCAGAATTTGAGGGTGGAAACTCAGAGGCCAGGCCCCCTGGGGAGTTCTAACAATTCTAACAAATTTGCTTCAGTAACTCTGCTCAAAATGGTCTCTTCCTTTCCACTGGCTCCAACTTCTGGAATAGTTATTTCCAGTTTGATCTTCTAAGAAGGGGGAGCTGGTGTCACCATGAACCATGGCATCCCTCTCTCCTCCATAGCTTGTTTGATCCTAGACAGGCAGGCGGCAAGTACCCTGAGATATGCCTAAGATTTACAATTATCCTTCTGCTCTTCTCCCCAGGCTGTCGTGAAGTGTCCTTCTTTGTTTCATTCCAACACAGTGACAACGACAACAACAGATTATTTTCCCCATAATTCTCAGGGGACCCAGATTGTTGCTAAGGCATTTTTGAGATGGAGGAAAATGGTGTTAGAGCTCTACTTTCGGACAGGTAAGAAGACAAGCAGAATTGGAACCCAAATTAGAGGACAAAGACAAGGGAGTGAAATTGTATATATCCTTAAATACATAGTTCTTTTCCTACGAGTCCTTAGTGGGTTTTTTTTTCTAAATTGAATTTCAAATAAAATTAGCATTTTCATATACAAAATTATCACACACATACACACAAAGACGTGCACATGAAACTATTTCCTAGCACTTCTAAAATTCGAATGGAGAAAGTAACTAACGATGGCCCAAGAAGACTTGGGTTCAGATCCTGCTTGTGATACATACTGGCTGTGTGCCACTGAGCAAGTCACTTAACATCTCTGTTCCAGGCAACTAACTCTTTAAGATTATAAATTAAAGAACAGTGGGTAATCTGAATTGGGAGAAGGGGTTTCCTCAGGGAAATCAGCAGCTTAGACCAACATCAACACCATCACCGCTGCCAAAATGTGGAAGACAGGAAATATCATAACCAAACTCTGAGAGAAGAGAGCAGGAAACCACTGAGAAAAAAAGGATCTTCCTGAAGGAGTCTCATGTACACAAATTTATTATATAAATTATGGTGATGGGTTCCAACCCAAAGGAAATATTCAATATGAGTCTCAATAAAAGGAACACTTCAGGGTACTTATTTTTGGCACTAATTAGGAACAAGTCATACACCTTGAACCATCCTTTGGTATCAAGGTGGGGGACTACAGGTACAGTAGGCTGACAACACGGTCAAGTTGCGTCACTCGACTGGGGCTTAATTGGGGGCTCAGGGAATGAGGATTAGACAGAAATGACAATGTCATAAAAATAACAGGCATCAAGGATACTTGTTATACTTTCAAATGCTTTTGAGGTGCAGGAGAAAAGGAAAAAAGGAAGGAAGATGCAAAGACGACAGAAAAATCATGTCTTTGCTATTTCCATATTCAAAGACTCTTATACTACAGGCTTAGTAAGAACAATTTATGTAAGACTAAATAGGCAACTGGAAACCAAAAGGAAAAACCTATTTTTTCCAGTATTTAAACCAATAAAGGCAGTAACCTTATCTGAACAAAAGCATTTTTTTCAAAAGTCTTTTGGTGAATACAGAATATAGAAATGTCACATTATTAAGAAGCTTTCCGTTTGGGTTCAGGCAGGCTATTAGATTAGATAATGAAGCCCAATCCGAACTCTGACTGGCACAGAAGGTGCTGAGGGAAGAGACAATGCTTACCAGTTATGCTCTCGGTTGCTGTGACAACAGGATTTGAGAAATTAGATTAAAATAAAAATGCAGGCAGTTCTCAACATAAGAGGACACAATTACCAAAGGGCCATTATCACTCGATGCCTCCTCCCACTGGAGCCCCTGCCCAACCTCCTCCTTTTTCATCCTGGGGCCCTTGTCCTTTGAGCCATTGAGAGAGTCTCAACTCCTACAACCAAGGGTAAGAAGGGGGTGCTATTTCCTGCATTCCCTGTGGAATTTGGGGAAGATGTGCTCCTAGTATTCCAAGCTGAATAAAACCACATTTTTCATAGAAATCTTATACATGGTACGTACACAGTGTATCTAATCTAGTTCCACATCCTCTCATCCTATTAGTGTAACATTTCAACCAAAGTATGCTCTGAATAGGTGTTTTTTTAGTAGTGGGGGTGGGCAGGAGGAATAGAGAGGTTGGCCTAGGAAGCTAATCATGGCTTCTACAGGAAACTGCAAATAAGTTCCAACGTCAGTGAATTTTTGCCACATAGCCTATTTCCAAGTTCAAGACTGCCAATAAAAGCCAATGTGCCCAAGATACATTAAATTTCCAGATCATAAAACAAGGATCTAAGGAAACCCCAAGTTAAAAAAAAATAATTGCAAATAATTTGAAACCAGTGCTCTATGAAGCTTATAAATGTGGAAATGCAAAAAGCAAAAACGTCCAATGAACTGAAAGCTCAATCTACTTGTGCTTCTGATGGATTGATTCTCTTAGCTTCAATGCTGGCATCTACACTGAAGTCATCTGGCTACTCTAAGCGAGATATAGCTCCCTTAAACAAAACATGACATCCTGCAGCCATGGTTTATGAGGGACTGACATACATATATACATATATATATACACACATGTGTATATATACATATATGTATACATATACACACACATATATATATATATATATATATATATGAATGAAATGCTTGGGCTACTGGTTGACACTATGATAATTTCTAGTTTGTCTACTTTGAGGTTATGGGTAACAGATTCTTAAAGTATATGCTCTCCATTCTACAGTGGACCATGCTGATTCCTGTCTCCACCCCTTTGGTCACATTTCTCTCTCCAGCTAGAGAATGCCACAACACTGATACCACTCCCCCATCCCAAACCTTATCCTGCTATCTCACTAACTCATTTCCACTCTCTGAAACATAAAAAGAGGCTTTGGTGCAGTAAAAAAGAATGTATGCCCTGAAAATGGGCAGACCTGAGTTTGAATCCTGTATCTGACACAAGTAAGCTCTGTGATCACACTTAAGGAATTAATACCTGTCTGAGCCTCAGGCTGTTTATCTATAAAATGAAGATGATTTCTGTAGTATCTGTTTCATAGGGATATTATATGACTCAAATAAAGAATAGATATAAAATGCTTTGAAAACCTGAAAGTGCCACATAAACGTAATTGTTATTAAGGTTAGTTGATTGGAGAAGGAAAAGGCAAAACACTCCAGTATCTCTGCCAAACAAGCCCATGGACAAACAGCATTGGTGTGCTGTCCATGGTGTAACAAAGAGTCGGGCATGACTCAATAGTTGAACCACAGAAACAATAATTAAGGTTCAGCTCATACCCAGCTTGTTCCAGGAAGCTTTCCCTTACCTTGACCATCACTGATCTTTTGTTCTTCTCTGAGCCTGTAGAAACTGGTTTCAGTATTACAACATTTCATATAATTTTGTATATCTAGACCATAAACTCTCCAAAAGTACAGAATATCATCTTATAGCTCTTTTCTGTATCTCTCACAGCAATTAGTACAGCGTTAGACACTGAGTGGACACTAACAAAATCACAGCTGAGATTTTGGAGCTGTCCAATGCTCTAGTTCCCAGCAGAAGAAACTGAGGCCAGAAGACAGGGAGTGACTTGTTCCCAAATTATACAAACCCAGTGAGTAGCAGGGCCAAGATTTGAATTCATGAATTCTAACCACACCACTATATACCCATTAAGTCCCATTTACCTTCTAGCTGTCTTCTCACCATATATCCTCAAAGGGCTTAGAATGCAAAACTATCTGAATAAAAATTACAGTCTATATTAGTCTCATAAAGTGTTTACTTACATATTTCACTTGAACTTCACAACAGCCTAATACATATACATACATAAATACATACAGCATAGTGGGATCATTGTAGGAAATTTAAGGTACAGAGGTTAAATTCATTCTACTAGGCCATATTTCAATAGCTTCCATCAAATAGAATTTGGAAGGCAAATCTACAAAAATAAATATCCAACATTATATGCAATTCAAAAGTGAAAAGTATCCTAAATGGCCAATAATAAGGAAACAGTTAAAGAAACCAAGAAATCATGGTGCACTAATATAATGAAATACTAGGATATTGACTAATATAGAAATGAATGAGAAGTTACAAAGAAATTGGGAAAAACTTTTGTAATCATGCAAGGGGAAAAAAAGCAGCACGATCAGAAGAATCTTACGAGGAAAAGTGATTGAGAATGAACAAGGAATCCTGATTAGGAGTTAAAGGACCAAAACCAATCTTCTAATAGATGCATGAGAAGACTTTTATGAACATGCATCTCCCTGAGAAGTAAACAGAAAAGAAAGAAGGAAATAAGACTTTATTAAAGGCCGGCGATGTGCCAGGTCCTGCGCTAAGGCAGCATAGTACAAATATATCTCATTTGATTCTCACAACAGCCCTGGGAGGTAGGTTCTGTTATCATCCCCATTTTACGTATGAGGAACCAGAGGCAGACAGAGGTTAAGGGTTAAGATAATGAGTGTCTGAGGCCAGATCTGAACTCATCTTCCTGACTCTAGGACTAGCCCTCCATCCACTGTACCACCTGCCTCAATTACATTATTAAATAAATACCATGTTATATTATTGTACAAACAATAATT
>CM053775.1:21779527-21805867 GCA_028658325.1 Potorous gilbertii
ACAGAGGTTAAGGGTTAAGATAATGAGTGTCTGAGGCCAGATCTGAACTCATCTTCCTGACTCTAGGACTAGCCCTCCATCCACTGTACCACCTGCCTCAATTACATTATTAAATAAATACCATGTTATATTATTGTACAAACAATAATTTATGTTATATAAATGATAGCATTACAAAAATAATATAATAATGGTAGCCATTATTCTCACTTTATGGGAAATAAAGTAAATGAGTAGTCAAAGGGCCAGAAATCATATATCAGAAAACAGATGTGAGGAAGCGAAGTAAGCTCCGTTAAGGGTAATGACCCTTCTGCCTTTGTATCCATGTCAACAAGTACACACTAGGTACTTAATACTTGTGGAATGGTTAAAAGGTCCATAAAACAAAAAGTCAAGTGACAGCAATATTTCTAGGGATTTCTCATAATCAGATGTTACTGCCTACATAGGGAGAACTGCCCACCTGCAAAAAATTGAGTGCCAGTGTCCAGATGGGCCCTTCCCAAATCCTGAACCTTCACTTCTCTACTTTGGACCTTGGACTCTACCATAGGTCTTTTGCTGTTGAAGTCTCTGCCCAGAGCACAATGGTTAGATTCTGCATCTGGTGAGTGAATGGCAAAGGGTCATCTAGTTCAATAAACAAATCATTTCTTACAGCTAAATTAGAGTGAGCGCTGGTAGCAGGATAACAGTGAAGAAGGCAGGCCATCATTTCCATTGAAGATAAATCAATGCCTTAATCAGAGGGGCTTGGTTGGCTTGGTAGCAGGATGGAAGGTATTTTTAGAACTGTCACTTTAAAACTATGCTCTCTCTTGCCTGGCTGCTTTGGCTCAGTGGGCAGATTTTAAAATAGAATCCAGTAACTTTAATTAGTTTCCAATTAGACCCAAATGTTTGGTAAGCTAGGAGAGTTTATTTTAGAAAAAAAAATAATAAGATGGAGGCTTGTTGTTTTGTTTTGTTTTCTTTTTCTAGGTCCCACAACTTTAATTACAATCCCAAAGACCTAGGGCATGCTTACTGGGCCAATTAAATCAGTGTAGTGGTGGTAAAGCTGATACCCCTTGATAACCTCAAGATATGATGATGCTTTCACCTCAAGACTGTTTCCCAAGTAATTTAAAAAGCCAATAACTTATGGTGCTGACTTGAACATAATCAGGAGTCCTTTAAACCATCAGTAACATGCCCTGGGACCCTGGAAGAACAAGAGTTCTCCAGAGTCCATTCTGACATCAGCCAATAAGCTGGCAAAGCAATTGAGCAGCAGGGCTTACCTGAGCTTGAGGAAAAGGGAAGAAGGCTCAAAATAGACTATACTGTCTTCCATTTTAAGCTGTGGACCTGGGAAGAGAAAGAACTTGAAAGAGGGGACCATAGTTCTTTTGCTCACTGGAGGCAGACAAGCAACTCTTTCAAGGTCTGTAATTCAATTTCAAATAGGAATTAAAATCATCAATTCAATGACAGTAGGGGAATACTTTGTTGTTGTTGAGTCATTTTTTAGTTGTTTCTGACTTTTCTTGATCCCATTTGGGGTTTTCTTGGTAAAGATACTGGAGTAGTTTGACATTTCCTTCTCCAGTTCATTTTACAAATGAGGAAACTGAGGCAAACAGGGTGGAAATGACTTGCTCAGGGTCACACAGCTAGTGTCGGAGGTTGGATTTGAACTCAGGTCCTCCTGAATCCAGATCCAATGCTCTATCCACTATGCCATCTAGATGCCCTATGGAAATATTTTATACTACCACTAATCACTCCAAATTCCAGCTTACATGGGGAATCTACCTGTTAATAGATTGGCTAGTGTGAACAAACACAGAAACTCTGTCCAAAGGTTATTTCAGCACTTATATTTTAAACAATTACTATCTGCAGACACTATTAGGAAGTATCAATGCATGTCAGCACTTTCTCTGCACTGTCCAGGGTGCTCCAAAGATCTTAGTACAGTAAAACTGCACTAAGACTTTGAGACACCCTGTATACTCTTAGAGAGCTGCTAAAAATATTAAGGGGTTAAGTGGCTTACCCAAAATCCCATAGCCAGTACGTGTCAAAGGTGAAACATGAATCCAAGTCTTCCTGCCTTCAAGGCCAACAGTCAGTCTAGTATGCCATACTTCCTCTTAGATAGAGAAAATTAATAAAAAATATATGTATTAAATAAGACATTGACTGTAATGGAGTTCACAAACTACTAAAAGGATATAATACATATACAAATAACAACATTACCAAAAATAATCAAAAAACAACCAAATGCCATTCAAAACCATCAGGGCCACTGGCTATCATCTCAGTTAAGCAGCTTTAACTACCCCCTTGGCCAAATGACAGTTGGAATTACTGCCTCTGTCCCCCTTTCCAAGTCAACAACTCAACACAATTCTCAGTCTATCTCACAAATGCCTTCTAATGAGACTCAGTTGTATTTATTTTCTTTATGGCAAACCACAGCTAACTGGGCATTTGTCCAAGGAATGGCTCTCCCTCCACATATGGCCAAACACAAATGACCATTTTGTAGTCAAGCTTGCCTGTATACAAATGGCCCATAGATATCATCCTTAATTCATCAAGATCACCTGTGTTCAAATCTACGTGAAACTGATACTCAGACCATTCAGGTTATTTCTTCAAAACATGAACTAAAAAAATGAAACAGGACCTAGTCTCACATTTACATTTTATCAGGGGAAATACTATGTATGCGATAAGTAAATATGATATATATGAACATTAAATATAATTTAACTGGAGAGAGGTACTATTAGTGGAGGAAATGCTAGGTGTTGAGGGAAGGAGGATCAGGAAAGACCTTATGTAGCAGGTGGTCCTTGAGCTGAGCTTTGAAGGAAGCTCGAGATTCTAAGAAGCAGAGATAAGGAGGGAGTATATTCCAGGCAGAGGGAAAGCTCATGCTAAGCTACAGAAGCTGGAGATGAGCTGTCAGATAATTTGGCCAGTTTAGGTGGAATATGGAATGGGTAAAGTGATATGTAATGAATCTGGAAATGCTGAAGAGTCAGTCCCTGAAGGGCTTAAAGTGACAAAGGAGTGTGCATTTTTTCCTAGAGGTCATTGGAACTTCTTGAGAAGGGAATGATGGAGTCAGATCTGTGATCCTGAAATATCACTTTGCTAGTTAATGTCATGATGGATGGATGGGCAGGAGCACTGTGTACCCCAAAGATCAGAGGGGCAGGGGTCTAGCGGCAGAAAGGCCAATTAGAAGACTACTACAATAATCCAGGTGAGATGATGAGGGCTGGAACTAGAGTGTAGCCACATGAGTAGACAGAAGAAATGAATTCAAGAGATGTTGTAGGAGTACAAATAAGTGAAGAATCAGATGTGGGAACGGAAAGAGAAGGAAATATCAAGAATGATTTCAGAGTCCAATCTAGGTGAGGAATAGGATTGCAGTGCCGACAGAAGGAGGGATGACTTTAGGGGTAAGAAAATGAGTTGAGTTGTGACTATACTGACTTTGAAAAACTGAGGTTTTCATGACTGGATCCATCTATTTATTCCTTCCAGGCTCTCATGCCAAAGGCACATCTATTTCTCCCTCTACCCTGGATGAGATGCACTTGCATTACCTTCCATACCTGTCACTTAAATTCCAAATGATCAGTACCTCATTTTCTTTAAATGCTCTTAGGAAAGGCCAGGATCCTCTTCTCTCTCTTTATATCTTTTTCTCCTTTTTTGTTAGAAAAAAGAAACAAACAAACCCTTAAGCCCTTTGATTTTTTTAAAAATGAAAACCCCATTCTTCCTTATCATCTGAGGAGTGGAAATGCTGTCCCAGTTTTTCATTTTCTTTTTGAAGAGGAAGATTGTCTTGTATCTAGCAGTGACCTGGTCGTGGCAAAAAGTCGAACATTGTATACTCCGTTGAGGTCAATAGAGAATCCTCCTTGGCCTTTATACTTCCTGAAAGATAAATACATTTTCTGGCATTCTTTTTGGTAGCTCTTATAGCCAAGTCTTATGGTAAATTGCTCTCATGAATTATTATGGCAACAGTCTATTAGTTAGTCAACAAGCATTAAGCACCTACTATGTGTTAGAAATTGGTGTTAGATAGCCAAAACAATACAACACCTGCTCTCAAGGACATTTTAATGGTGCAAACGTGTACACATGTAAATAAGTATAACCCACATAAAATACATCAAATCTGTTCACTTGGGGGAGAGCTGAGAGAACCTTTATTCTGAGAAATCTTTCTGCTTTTCCTTGTGGGATGAGGTTAGTTTATCCAACTACCTTGGATTAGGAACTACTATCAATTGGATTTTTGCCAAAGTCTAACACATTGTGGGTTACTATGAAGAGTTTCAGAGGCAGCTAGGTGGCAAAGTATGTAGAAGGCCAGACCTGGACTCAGGAAGAGTTCAAATCTGGTCCCAGTCATTTATTTGCTATGTGAGCCTAGGCAAGCCACTTAATCTCTTATGCCTCAGTTTCCTCAACTGGAGATAATAAATAATAAAAGTAAAATGGAGATAATAGCAACACCTACCTCTAAAACTTGCTGTGAGGAAAAAATGAGATATTCGTAAAATGCTTAACACTGTGCCTGGCACATAGTAGGTGTTTAAAAAATGCTTGTTTCCTTCCTTTCTCTTAGAAAGCAAGTTAGGAAATGAGGACTCTGCCACTGGCTGTGTGACCTTGGCCATCTCTCTAAGCCTCAATTTTATCTATGTATAACAAGGGCTCAGAGATGTTCTCTCCTTCATTCCAGTCAACCTATTCCACAAGCCCATGTGAGAAGTAACTTAAATCAGTTCTCTCTTCCTCTGACTGAAGGGAAGGGGTTGAGGGGTAAGTTGGATGCCTTTTTTTTTTTTAACTCTACTGAGTCATCAGCTTCTCTAGAATAGCAGCTAGTTAGGAGATTCTTTGTCATTTCACTGTACAAGGCCCTAAGTAGACCTCAAAGCACCTATGTAGTGATGGGAATTGGGAAGGGCAATTCTAAGCCCCTCCTATAAAATGCATTTTATATAAATCTGTGTGTACATGTGTAAATGTATCATATGTACATATGTATATACATAATTATAACATATATATAATATTCTAAAAAATAAGGGAGTTACATTAGATGATCTCGAAGGGCTTCTTCCTGCTACATTTGTATTTCTTCCTTTTGAAACTGAAAATTAAGTACTAAGCAAAAACTACTAAGGATATGTGGAATCCTGGGAAGAGGATGCAAAATGAAAATGAAACGACCCAGAGCCTCCATATGTGGCCAATGTGGCCATAAGCCAAGGCTTCCAAAAATTGTGATTTTGAGTCAAAGCACCAAAATGAAACACACATACTCTGGACACTGGTTGGTAACCTCTCTCTCTCTCTCTCTCTCTCTCTCTCTCTCTCTCTCTCTCTCACTCTCTCTCTCTGTGTGTGTGTGTGTGTGTCTCTCTCTCTCTCTGTCTCTCTCTTTCTCTCAGAAGCATGAAGACAAGGGAAAAGCGATTTCCCTGGCATGAGTGAAGGGATCAGAATGTTTCCATCCAAGGACAGGCACAGAGGTGCAAAATCAGCAGCAAAACCACATCATTAGGTTTTTTTCTGGAGGCTTCTGTGACTTGATGGTTTCAGCAGGCAATTGAGGAATTCTATGAGAAGTGGTTTTGCAATACCCGGCATTCAAGACTTTAAACCAGCTTCTGTGGTTTTAGAGTTTAATTCTGGCTACTTCGACTCTTGCTTTTTTCCAATTCAAAAAGTAAAGTTTCTGATGATATTCATCTCATTCCTCATTCTCTAAGCTGTGGATAGAACTTTCTGGAACTATTTATTAGTTATTTCTTTTTCATTTTCTTTCCAAAAAATAAACATGATTATTCAGCTTAGCAAATTATCTATCCATTTTTGAAATTTACAATGAAAAGAAGGCAAGTCAAGGAAACTTAACAACAAAAAGAAGTTTAAAAAACCCCAAAAAATGTGATGTGCTCAGGATTCCACAGCTGAAGAGGACCTGAGGCTGATTTATCCAGATTCTCTAGACTTTTAGTTAGGTGCTCTTTCTTATCACAGTAATTTTGATAATTAGAGAGAAAAAAAGTACTCTTCAAAAGGGGCTGCCCAACACTTAGAGAAGTGCCCAGCATGCAGAAGGCACTTACTAAATGCTCATTGCCTTGATAAGCCTGCGATTAGAGCATCCACATAACCATTTCTTCTTCCTGCACCCTCCTCTCCCTCTTCCCCCCACCCAAGGCAAGAGAGGACCCAGGGACGTTGAGTCACACAGCGCAGGGCCTTTCTAGCCAATTCAGGCCGATCCTCTTAGCAGAAGTAGCAGCAAAACGAATGAGCTGGCTAGAGTTATGATGAAGAAGGGATTCTAGACTTACCCTCAGCAGGAAAAATGAGATGGCACTAACTGACCATGGAAATATATTGAAAACATTGCATAAGTAAAAGCATATGTGAAATATGAAGAATGTTATTTTGCTCTGGTCTAAAAAGCTCTTTTCAGACTCCTGGAAAAGAGAGTGATACGTGGAGAACAAAAAAGCCTTTCAGAAGGAAGTGGATGGAAACTAGTAACCACAACTTAGAACAAGGAATAATTCTCAGCTTATCAAGACATCCACCTCCAGTAACAGGGCTACTGGGCCATCTAAGGACAGTCTCCCTTAGTCCCTTCCAGGATTAGATTAAGAGCCAGACAAGGAAAGTGGGCCCCTATTCCACTCTAAGGAAAGCACTCATTTCTATTAATCAGAACTGTTCTCCACTAAGAAGAGATTCTTGATGTGACATGATTTAGTGGATAAGATACTAGAAGTGGCATCTGGAAGAGCTGAGTGCAAATTCTGTCTCATCCATCTCTTTTCGCTTCACTCTGTGATCTTGAACAAATGACTTAATATCCTTAGCCTCAGTTTCTTTACCTGTAAAAATGGAGATAGTAACAGCACCTACCTCAGAGGACAGTTATGAGGAAATCTTAAAGTGGTATACAAATGGTAGCCATGTTTATTTCTACCACTACTACTGCTACTACTTTCTCTCCCCCTCCGCCTCCTCTCAACAAGGAGTCACATTGGTTCTTTGAGTGATGACAGACATAAAAATGGGATGGGGTACTCAACTATTCTGTAATGTTAACTCCAAACTGTTTTTAACATTGTGAGCCTTCTTGTCTAGTCTACAATACCTATAAGGGTTTGCTCAAATTTCCTTGGGAAAGAGAGTAATATTGGAGGTCATGGGGGACTATCTCAGTCAGGAACTCTCTCTCCCTCCCTCTCTCTCTCTCTCTCTCTCCCCCTCCCTCCCTCCCTCTCCCTCCTCTCTTCTCTCTCAGATAGAAATGGCTTTGATATAGATTAATGATACTCCTCCACACTGATTGGTGTTCTCACATGATTAATAGTTACCTTAAGTTAGATAACAGATAACACCCCATTCCCTCTCACTATCCCACTATCTTTTTTTTTCTTTCTTGCTCAGCAGATATAGTTGACTTTCCTTACATTAACTGCACATATGATGTGATTCCAGTCTGTACAACAATGGTCTACACATGGTTACTGCTTAATAAATATTCATTGCAGTGAAAAGAAATAGGCAGCAATGAAGAAATTGGAAAGCCTATCCTGAAGCGCTCTCTCTCTCTCTCTCTCTCTCTCTCTCTCTCTCACTCTCACTGTTAAATAAGTTAAATGTGATTAGTCTGAAATGTACTCAAAAATGTGGGTATGTACCACTGTGTACATGAGGCCAAGCCATAGGAATCCTAACCTACTAACTTTATGATGCCTGGGATGTCATGATGGTATGCTGAGTGCAGTGAGGCCTTGCTCCGCAGCCCCAAAAGTTGCCCCATGTTATCCCATCCTATCTGTTCTGATTTAATAAAGACACTCAATTGGAAAGAGCAAACTGGGTGGGTGAAGGTCTGCGGAGGTTGCCTGACTTCCTTCTAGCTTACTTATCCAGGAGAGTCACTAGTTTCTTTAAAGTATCGATGGAAAGGTTGGAATATATATGAATTTCTCATGCATTAGGAGATGAGGCAAGCATAGTCAGACACAAAGACAGCAGCTGTTTTATTCCTGAATATTCTGTGTAGAGGGAAACCAAAGCATTCAAAATCCAATGGCCCCCTTACTCCATATCACAAAGAACATTCTTCTGTTTTAGGAGTCCTTATATTATTACTGAATGTTAGTCTTGTCTCCCACACCAGACTGTGAGCTCTTCCAGATCAGGCAATGGTCCTGATACAATGTGCTTTCATTCTTCCACCTGAGAAGCAAAGAATCTCCAAAACCATAGGGATCTCCAAGGTCATTTAGTCAAACCTATAGGCATCTTCCCTACAACATTCTTGGCTAGTGGTCAGCCAGCCTCCATGTGACCACCTCTATCTCTTTGACTCCTGGGGAAGTCCAATTTAATTTTGTGGATGGCTTTAACTGTCAGCAAGTTCTCCCTGATGTAAAATGTAGAACTCTTATCTATTAGCTCTGCCCTTCAAGGTCAAGCACAAAAAATTTTTTCCCATATGCCAATTCTTCAAGTACATGAGACAATTATCAAGAGAACACCAGCATAACATGAGTCTTCTCCTCTCTCAGTCAAATAACCCCACACCCCCAGCTCCCTTCAAGTAATCTTTCAATGATGCCATTTCTAGTTCCCTATTCTCTGGGTCACCTTTCCAAGACTTGCTTCAGCTTGTCAGTACAACTCATGAAGCAATGTGGATCTTGACTCCAGAAACCAGGGTGGTGCAGCCAGGGACTATTACGTCCTCTCCTTCTGAAGACTGTGCTTCCACTAACCCAACCAAAGGTTACATGTGGTTGGTTCTTTGGGCTCAGATGGGATTCTTGCCCTTTCTAATGCCAGCTGTTCCAAGAGCCTCTCTCTCTGCATAACTAACACGTCCTACCTCATTCTCTTGAATTCTACTTACCGCAAACTGTCATCAGAAGAAAGGATGGTGAACCCAAGTCTACCTTTGCTTAACAAACCTTTCTTTTTTAGAGAGAACAGAATAACATGATAAACAGGAAATACCAGGGGAATGTTTAAACTTCTTAAAAGAATTACCTTCAAACTGGTTCAAGCCCATGAAAAATGCCCATATACACAAAAACAATTGACCTATTATAAACCATGCTTCCTTTTTATCATTAAAGTAAGAGCTCTACAGACCTTCCTAGGTAATATTTTGCTACTCTAGATAGCTAATATCTAGCTACCATGTGAACGTGAAACCCAAAAACTACATTAAAAATTCTCCCCTTCGGATTAATGTCCCGCCAATTAATAGGAACTTTCCCCATTCAGATTAACCTCTCTCCAATTAATAGGATTTTAATATATGGCAACTGAACCTTGGTCCTGTGTCTTCTGAAGGTACACACGTGTTATATCTCAAACTAGATGTTGAGGTCCTCATGGTTAGGGGCCATATATTCAGAGCCCTGTACCCAGGAATTACAACTCACTGGAGCCCTCCCAGTCTTACATACCCATGCAACTTGAACAACGGATGACATACCAAAGGGCCAATCGCAGCTATTCCCAAAGCCTCTGTTAAGTCTCATCTCTGCAAGATCAAATGTTTGGTCTGATAAGAAATACTATCACACTTCTCAAGCCATTAAGTTGTTTTTCCTTTCAAGTCCAGAACAAAAACTCAGAATAAGCCCAGCAGTTGGGATGTGATAGTAAGAGGAATGGACCAGAAGTCAGATGACCTGGGTTCAAGTGCACTCCATGCTACTGACCACTCCCTTACCTCTTCTGCCTCAGTTGGCACTGTTCCTCTTCCATCTTAAACTACTAATCCAGGGGTGGGGAACCCTCGGCCTTGAGGTCACATGTGGCCCTCTATGTCTTCAACTGTGGCCCTCTGACTAAACCCAAAGTTCCCATTCAAAGGGCCACACTTGCAGACCTATAGGGCCACATGTGGCCTTGACAGCAGGTTCCTCATCCCTGTACTAATCTGTACATCTGCTGCATACCCTCTAGCAGAATATAAACTTTGCAAGGGTACAGACATTTTATTTTATTTTAGTCTTTGGATTTATTTTATTGTATTTTATATTTGTCTCTGTATCCTTTATACATAGTGTACATGTAAGAAATGTTTCCCTGCTACTGGCTGAATTTAAGTCTCCCCCATGCCACCCCTCCTTACCTATGTGTAATATAATTTTACAACTGCCCATCTACCTTCCCCCTCCCTCTCCTATTTTTACATTTTGAAAGCCATTAACTTGACATTTCCATTTTTATTGCTTTTTAAAGTTCCCTGTTAACTCCAAAGGAGGTAATACGTTTATGGGTTTACAAAGTGCTTTCTTCACAATATCCTAGAAAGTGGAGGTAGCTTCAGTACTATTATTTATAATAATCTCTCAAGTGGATTTAACTGTAAACCTTAAAAAGCTATAGCAATGGGGAGGATCAAATTAAAGGCTTTTGAGTTTTCAAAATGTAAAAAGTCATGTGAGAGGGAGATGGGCAATTATAAAAAGTCAGGCAGGAATTGTTGAGATCAGCTTGGCTGACCCTGAGGAGTCACAGGGCTAGCAAAATGCACAGTAAAGAGCACTAACTTAAATGCTCAGAAGAAAACAGAGAGAAGTGCAGAAGGAGGCACACACTAGCAGGACAGTCTTGAAAGTAAAGAGCAGATTTCATTGTGTGCTTTTTTTAAAAGCAAACAACAGGAAACAGATATTCACAGTTCCATATTGAATCTCCTTTTTTGTATTCTGCTATGTTTATGGGAAAGTATTCTCTCTCTCTCTCTCTCTCTCTCTCTCTCTCTCTCTCTCTCTCTCTCTCTCCCCACTTCCCTGCCTCCCCCTTTTTCCCTCTTGCTCTCTCCTCCCTCTCTCAATATGGAATTTTTAAAATAGCAAGAAAATTAATGGTACAAAAAATAAAACCACAAAATCAACTAATTGGAGAAAATTATTAGCTTCAGTAAAGTAGTTACATATGCAATAAATCAATAAAAAGTCACCATTACTATACAGCAATATCAAATTCCAGGGGAGAAATAATGGAAAAGGAAATTCCATTTACAATAATTGGAAAATGCATAAAATATCTGGGAGTCAATCTGCCAAGACCAACTCAAGACATATATAAATACCATTACATAACAGTCTTTAAAGAAATAAAGCATCAATTAAATAAATGGAGAGCTCTTCATTGGCCATGGCTGGACCACGCAAATATGATTAAAATAATGATGCTGCCTAAATTAATTTACAGATTTAGTACTATAGCAAACTCCCAAGGGGATAACTCATAAAGTCAGACAAATAACAAAATTCATTTGGAGGAACAAAAGGCTTAGCATCTCAAGGGATATGACAGGAACAAAACACATAGAAACAAAAGCAAATAGTATTCTTGGACCTCCAATTGGATTATAAGGAAATAATCATCAAAACTTCCTGGTAGTGGTTTAAAAAAATAAAAAAGTAGACCAGTGAAACAGAGTAGACAAGGAAGAATCAGAAACAACTGAACTCAATAGCATGGTGTTTGATAAATCTAAAATTATTAAATTACCTGGGGAAAAACTAGCTATTGAACAAGAAATGCTAGAAAAACTGGAACAAAGTTTCACAGAAATTAGATTGAGACCACCATCTTGCACCATAATAAGATCAAAATAAACAAGAGACATGAATATTAAAGGTGATTTCATTAAATTAAAATTAAAAGAGAACTAGATCAGGTCCCTTTCCACACTATGATTGAGCAAGAATTCTTAACCAAATAATGGATACAGGAGATCACAGAAAACCAAATAGATCATGTTAATTTGATGAAACTGAAAAACTTTTATGCACACATGTACGTATGTGCATGAATACATACATATACACACAAATGTCAATATAGCAGTGACAAGAAGGAAAATTGTTTAATGGGAAAAATCTTTACATCAGATATCTCTGTTAATTTTCTCACATCCAAATTATATAGGGATGTAACGCAAATATTCAAATCCAAAGCCATTCTCCACTGATCAAATGATAAGAACAGTTCTCAACAACAGAATGTCAACTACGAACAACCATGTGAAACCTTGCTCCACATTCTTCGTGGAGACACACAATGCTAACAAACTCTGAGGTTTCACTTCACGGTCGGCAAATTGGCAAAGATAACAGAAGGTAGAAATAACTAATATTGTGAGGATTGTGGAAAGACAGGACACATTAATACACCATTGGCAGGGTTGTGAATTGCTCCAACTATTCCACAAAGCAAGTTGGAAATCCACTAAAAAAGTGACTAACAGGTCCATACCCTTTGACACAGAGATTCCACCACTACTCAACATATATTCCAAGGAGGTAAAAAGAAAGAGTAAAAAAGAAAGACCCTCTCTGCCTCAGCATATCTGTAGCAACACTTTTTAGGAGGAAAGAACAAGAAACAAAGCAGATGTCCATTGATTGGGGCATGGCTAAATATATTGTGATATATGAATGAAATGGTATACCACTACACTGTAGGCAACAGTGACTATGATGAATACAGAGAAGCATGGTAAGACTTACATGAACTGATGCAAAGTGAAGAGCCAAAAAAAAATTAAACACAATAACTATAATAATAAAAAGAATCACAAAACAATCTAAAATTAATGCTGCAAACATGAAAAAAAAACTTACAAGCTTATCCCCAAAGAAGAGAGATGAGAATATACCTCTCCCAATTCTTTTGAAAAAGGAGGAGTTTCACAGGTGTGGAAAGCAGAATATATTGTCAACTTTTTTCCCATGTATCAATCAGTTTTGCTAATTCTCTAATCATTCTCTTTAAGAAAATTTCTTTGTTATAAGGGATGGCTTTTGGGGAGGATGGGAAGCAGGAAATTTAGGTGATAAAAAAAAGATCAATAAAATTTATTTTTTAAAAAGAAATAAACATGAATTCAGAGAAGTATGGAAGACTTCTATGAAGTGACAGTTTAAGTAGAAGTTATGTATGTGTATGTATGTATGCATGTATGTGTAGGTATACACCCAGAGGTACACAAGACTTTAAAAATGCACATGGAAATAAACGCTCTATAAATCTAATGGTCAAGCTTAACCTTGGAGAAAAGATGAAAAAATATACCTCCCTGTCTTCCTTATAGAGGGCTAGGAATTATGGGTAGACAATATTGCAGATACTCTCAGACCCAGTTGAAATATTAGTTAATTTTGAAGAATTGTTTTTCTCCCACTTTCTTTGTCTATTCTTTGCCATAAGGGCTAGTTTATGAGGGAGGGATGATTATTTTCAGAGATTCCAGCAGCAACAACAAAAAAGACATCAGTATTTTTTTAAAAAATCATTGTAGATGATAGATGATGAAGGTCATGTGAGGGGAGGTGAAGAGATATATCTAAGAGATTTTAAGGAGGCAGAATGAACAAGTCTTGGGAAAAGACTGGATATGGTAAGAAGGTGTGAGGGAGAAGGGAAAGTAAAAGCTAACACCAAATTTTAGAATTGGGGTAAAGGGAATGATGATGGCATCCGCCAAAGAAATTGAGAAGGTTGAGGGAAGACGATGAGTCCATGTTGAACATGCTGAGTTTGAGATAGCTATGGGGGTTGCTGGTGGTGATGTTATGATGTTACCAGGAAGGAGACAATGATGCAGGTCCTGGGTTCAAGGCAGAGATTAAAGCTAGTTACCGATTTGGGAGTGATCTGTTTAGAGATGACACTGAAAGCTATAAGAACTAAGGTCACCAAGAGATAGGGAGAAGGAGAAGATAAGGAGGTCCAGATCAGCAAATTGGAGTTATGGAGCAGCCATGGATGATGATCGCATACAGGAGATTTAGAAGAAACAATCAGTCAAGGAGGGGAAGAACTGGAAGAGAGGAATATCACTAAAGGAGAATCCTTCTGGTCTGCTGCTCTGCTTCCTGTAGTTCTCCATTCAAGCTAGTCTCCAGGCCCACCCTTGGGGCCATTGTGATTGGTAAGTGCTCACTACATCTAACCAGCCCGCTCTCACGCTCTGCCCCTTATCTACTTCCAGTCACTCCCTCTCTGGCTCTGGGAACCATCATCCCATCAATAACACTATTGCTTTGTAATGAATGTTGCTCATTGGCTCCCCTCCCTGTCCTAGTGACTTTCCTCTTCCCTAACTATCACTCCCCTATATGCCTTCTTTTCTCCATTAGAATAAAAACTCCATGAAGGCAGGGATTTGGTGTTTCTGTCCTATCTGTATCATCAGTACTTAGCACAGTGACAGACACACAGTACATGCATAAGTACATTCCATCAGAAAGTATCCCGGAAGGGGTGGGCAGCAGCAGCAAAAGCCAAAGGGAGGTCCACATGAATGAGGAATGAGGAAAAGTCATGGGACTTAGTATGTCAGGGGAAGCTGATCCCCTCAGAGTGAAGAGTTTTCCAGTGAGAGCTAAGGTCAGAAGCCAGATTGCAAGAGACTGAGAAATGAGGAGGATGTGAGGAAATGGAGACAATGAGTGTAAATCTCGGATTCTAACGTCAGAAACTGGATAAAGTTCAAGAAGAAACAATACAGAAAAGAAAAAAATGAAGGAAAAACTGTTATAGCAAGGCTTTAGGAAAATAAATGCCTTACAAAACCTATATTCATGATGAAATTGCTATGTTATGTCCTTCCAGCAGGAAAACTATGAGTTTGGGAATGCTTTTCTCCTGATTGTTTGCTGCTTTAAAAGAAATTCTATCCTCTGTGCATCTTTTCAGGGGCTGCAAGATGCTGCTTTCCACTGACCTTGGATCTTTCCTCCCAGACTGAAGGTTCTTCTGGAAGACAATGGTATTTCTGAAAATTGAGAACCACTCTCAGGGAACTGACAGACCCTCAAGAAATTTGAAACAGGGTTGATTGGTACAGACAGGAAGTACACAGAAAATGGTCCTTCCAAGGCCCCCGACTTCATTCATATCACTAGGCCATTATGTGAAACAAGTTAAACAATGTAGCAGAGAGCAACAAATCATCTGGCCTCTGTTGGTTTGGTCCCACAAATTTAGTTACAACTATATTTTAAAAAGAACCTGGGAGAATAAGAAATCAGTCAAAATCCTCTCCAAATAGTAGTAGAAAAATAGCTTATATCCTACAGTACCTTACAGTTTTTAGAATAACTGACATCCATGGTATCATTAGAGTCTCACAATGACCCTGGGAGGACAGAATAACAAGTGTTACCCTCATTTTTTGAAGATAAAAGAGACAGGCTCAAAAGTAAAGTGACTTGTTTAAGGCCACACAGAAACTACATGATTTGAACTCTGGTCTTTTGACTCCATGTCCAGCATTCCATTACACAGGCAAAGAAGGCAGGCAGACACATAAAGATGTGCTCACAGAGGGATGACCCAGAGAGGCAAAAGGCCCAGAATGCATTCTCAGACATAGCTAACTGGAGAATTTGCTTTGTTTACTATATACATTTGTTACAAGGACTGAGGATTTCTTTTTTGTTGTTGGTTCGGTTGGGTGGGAGGAGATGACAGGATGAGAAAATAAATGTTTGTTCAGTGAAAAACCAATAATGTTAAATTGAAAAAGAAAAAAAAACTCTTGCAATTTTGTAAACAAGATGCCCAGAATGAAACAACCTGCCTTGTGAAAAGTGCTTTGTCCTACCACCAAAACATGACCTCCCGAAAGAGCCCTGGAGCCGATCAAGGTTAAGTATAACAAGAGCCTGCTTAGCCCCCAAAGAATAAGCAAAATATTAAGGAAATGACCTTGAAAACAAACTGTGTCATAAGCAAAGACAAAAAACTCCAGGCCCAGAGAAGGGTCTTGTAAGGCTGTGAGAAACAGTCAGGAAATCTGATATGACAAATGTCAAGTTGCAGAAGAGCTCTAATCTTCAGAAACAAAAATCAGCATATGCTCCAGCTTGGCAAATACTGGAGGACCTCAGTACTTGGGCCTGAGGAATGGGCATTCAAGCCTCAGGTTTTTGTTGTTTTGTTGAATTGTGTCGGTCACATCTGACTCTCTGTGACCCCATTTGGGGTTTTCTTGGTAAAGATACTGGGGTAGTTTTGTCATTCCCTTCTCCAACTCATTTTACAGATGAGGAAACTGAGGCAAACAGGGTGAAGTGAGTTGCCCAGGGTCACACAGCTAGGAAGTACCTGAGGCTGGATTTGAATTCGGTAGGCCAGTGCTCTATCCGCTGAGCTACCTAGCTGCCCTTAAATCTTGCACTTAGGCTCACTGATTGCAGCTAAGAAATGAAACTGATAATGTATAGGAATCCAGTAGGATTCTGATGTAGCATCATCCCTAGCCTCAGTCTGTTCTCAAGCAGTCTGGGCAGACAGTGTCCTCACGTGCCACAATCCCAATCCATAATTCCAGGATATGTGCTATTGTAATTCCTCACCATCATGAGGAAAAGAGACAAAGAGGGATGAATGGTGAGAGAAGCTATTTACTGGTCAAGAGCGCTAAACCAAACGGATCATGCAATTCCATGGAAAACGATGCATCCCTTGTAGCTGCTGGGATACTGGGCCCCTGATATCCTGACCTTCCCCACTTTCAGAGATGAGACATTAAGAAAAACACTTTAATTATCTGGCTCATGATCTTCAGGATTATTTTCAGCATTTTCAGAGTTGGGTAACGCAAGAAAAACGCTTATTTTCATTTGGGAAATGGAGGATTTGCACTACTTTCCCTTCCAATTCCAAGTCAAGTTTCTCATGGAATTCTTGTCAGTCATATGATAGTATGGGCAAACTGCTTTCAAAAAGGTATTAATGATTTGATGTCAACCTGGAAAGAGCACTACAGTGCAGTGCCTCCGGGATCCGGGTTTTGTCCCCCTACTGTCAGTCTGATAAAAGATGACAAAGATGGAAAGCGGGAACGGAGAGCTGAAATGTTGAAAAGGACAGGGGTGCTAATAAAAGGAGGTTAGTACCCAAGACAGTCAGGGATAGTGGAAGAATGGCTCTAGCTGCCCTTGGCGAACTTGAGTCACCTGATCCGAATGAACCCCATCTTAGAGTACTGAAAAAATGTGCAGATATTAGTCATTTTCCTCTGTCAACTTCAGCAATCTGTTGGGTATGGGGGTGGAGCCTCAGAGTTGCTTTAATTTGCATTTCTGTAATTATTAATGATCTGGAGCATTTTTTCATATGACTATTGATAACTTGGATTTCTTCTTCTGGAAACTACCTGCTCTTATCTTTTGACCATTTATCCACTGGGGAATGGTTTGCATAAATTTGAAAAAACCTGTTATATCTATGAGGCAGATTTTGATATGTGGCTAGTATAAGAATTTGCTTGACTACGAGTATTTTTTCAGTGGGGAGAGGAAAGTGGGAAGGAGAAAAACACAATCATGCTTATTTTTTAAAATATTTTCATTATTTTTTAAAATAAATAAATGTTTTGAAAAGGAACAAAAAGACAGGGAGATACAGGTGGTAAGCAAATCTCTGGAACCTTAAGAAGGTCACAGATAAGAGATGAGCTCTAGCAGGACTGGAGAAGGGTAAACATTATTCCCGTTTTCAAAAAAACAAGAGGAAACCAGTGTCAACAAACTTAGACCAGTGGGCTAACTTTGATGCCTTGCAAAATTCTATAACCTCTTACCTAAGGGTAGTTAGTTAACACAGAGAAAGGAAGTGGTCATCACTGAATGGGCTTTGCCTCAGTCCAAATCAGACCTGGGAAAGACTTTGGTTTAAAAAGGCCATGGTCTCCCACTGCATCTGAGGCCATCTCCAGTCCTCCTGATCCATATCTGGACACTGGACCCAGATGGCTCCTGAGGAAAAAGTGAGGCTGGTGACTTTGCACAGCCCTCCCTCACTTAAATCTAATACACTTGCAAGTTATGGCATCACCTTCCTGATGTCATGATCCTCTTTGAGAATGAAGGACAAACAACAAAAAATATGCATATACATATATGTATATATATTCATAAGTATGTGTATATATATACATATATGTATATAAGCATATAAATAGCACTTTAATGTTTGCCTCATACTTTAGAAATATTACCTTATTTGATCCTCATGGCAACCCTGGGAGGTAGATATTGTTATCCCCATTTTACAGATGACGAAAGTCAGACAAACAGCAGGTAAGTGACTTACCCAGGGTCACGTGGCTAGTACATGCCTCAGACCAGGTTTGTACTCTGATCTTCCTGACCAAATAGGTAGGAAGAAGATGAATGGTAAAATACTATAAGGCTGTTGATGTGTTATTTCTACTGAATTGTTTTTTTCTTTTCTTTCTTTTTTATTCTTTGTTACAAGGGGATGACAGGATGGGCAGAGAAAGGAGGGAAGTATACAGTCAGAAATGAAGTCGATATAAAAACAAAATGCCCTCTTTGGCATTCAAAGCCTTTTTAGAACATGGCCCCCTCCTACCTTTGCAGTCTTCTTACACTCGGTACTCTCTGTAGTCTTTGGTCTAGTGACACTGGCCTCATGACTCTTTTAACCATCAAGATTCTCCATCTCTTGGCTCCAGGCATTTTTTTCTGGCTATCCTCCATGCCTGAAATATTCTTCCTGTTCTGACCAGATCTCATTGGCTTCCTTTAAGTCTCAACTAAAATACCATTTTCCTCAACCCCTCTTAATTCCACTGCCTTCCTCTGTTTATTATTTCCCTTTTATCCTGTATGTAGCTTGTTTTGTATATATTTGTTTGCATCTTGTTTCCCCCATTTGATTGTAAACTCTTTGAGGAGAGAGAGACGATCTCTTCCTTCTTTTTGTATCCCTTGTGTTTAGCACAATGCTAGACACACAGTAAGTACTTAATAAATGTTGATTAATATCAACAGCTTAATAAAAAAAACAGGTAATGCCAGACTAATCTCATTTCCTTTCTTAACAGGGTTCTGAGACTAGATCAGGGGAATGCTATAGATTTACCCATCATCCAAACACCTGACAAAGTTTCACATACTTATTGTTCTGATCAGGATGGAAATAGGAAGGACAATAGAGAGGACAACTGTATGCATTCCAAACTGGCTGAATGGCTGGACCCAACTAGGAGTCACTCACAGTCTGAGGAAGCTATACAATGGAGTGCCCCAGGGCTCTACTTGATCTAGTGATGCTGATCATTTTCATCAATGACTCAGATAAAGCACTGATGGCAATCAAATGTGCCCAATACACAAAGCTAGGGGAGGTAGCTAATACAGTCAGTGAATCAGGTTTCAAAGAGATCTTGACAGGATAGAACTTAGGGCTGAATCTCACAAGATAAAATTTGATGGAGAGAAATAAAAAGTCACACTTAGGTTCAAAACAATTACTTTCACAGGTACATGATAGAAGGAAATGTCAACATGGATGCTGATAGCACAGTTAGACAGAAGTTTGATGTAAGGGGGTTTTACTGCTTGATATAAGACAACGACGTTGTGTAATAGCCAGGAAAAAAATAGATCTTGGGCTGCATAGAGCTCATAGGATCAGAGATTTAAAGTTAAAAAGGCACCTCAGAGATTGAAAAAAAACAATCCTCTCATTTTGTAAAGGAGAAAATCACCTTATTTCAGGCCCTAATCAACTCTCAGTTTCCATTTTCATAAAAGTTTCATGATGAATCTCCTGCTTCAAGTCTCTCCTCTTGCCAATCTACCCTCCATATAGCTGCCAAGGTGATTTCCTTAGCCACAGATGTTAACCATGTCAATCATTTACTCAACAAAGTACCGCGGCTCCCTATTGCCTCTAGGATAAACTATAAATTCCCCTGTTAAGCTTTTAAAACCCTTTGCAATCTGGCCACAAACTACCTTTCCAGCCTGACTGAACTTAGGTCCCTCTTCCCACACTCTGTGATCTAGCCAAACAGGCCTCCTCACTGCTTCTCATACTCCACAGTACTCCATCCCCTGTCTGTGCGGAGACACCTTGGTAATGGCCATCCCCCATGCCATGCCCCCTCATATACACCTCCTTCTCACCCTTCAAGTTGCAGCTCAGGTCCAATCTTTTACATGAAGCCTTTCTCGATTCTCCCCAACTGTGGATTCTCTGCCTCCAAATACCTTGTATTTAACTACTTTGAATTTCTTTGTATTTATTCCCTTTATATTTATTCCATATATATTTATATATGTATGTGCTCATTTTTTCCCCCCATCAGAACGTGAGTCCTGTGAGAGGAGGGCTTATTTTCATTTGTTTTTGTATCTCCAGTACCTAGCATAGTGGCTGGCACACAGTAGGTGCTTAATAAATACCCAATGATTGATTCAGATGCTTCTGAATCCACTGAAGCTGACCATAGGGTCTCTAAATCCAGTCTACCTCTTGAGTGTTTTCAAGAAACAAATGGTGATCATCTATCCTCCAACCTAGCTAGGAGATGGCAAGAAGCTGATAGGTAGCCTCTAGAAGTCTGCCGTCCTGATGAGAAAAGGAAACAAAAAAGGAAATCCAATAAGCTATAAACTAAAAAAAAAAATAAACAAAATCTTAAAATATGCAAAAGAAAAGGTCAAATAAATGGGAAATAAACAGAATGTGAATTAAGTCAATTTCAGGTCCAGAGATACAATTTGTTAACGTCAAAGGAGACTATCACATCTCATGTTTGGATTATAGCAAGTTAACTCCATGTAAAGATGCCTAAATTGTGAAGAAGAATATCACTTCCCAAATTATGTTCCGTTTACATTTACATAAATCTCTTTACCTAATAGACCTTTCCAGAGAACCATTTCTTGTTTCATTCATTTTCAGGCAAAGACAATGGGAACATTCAGACAAGGCTAGTGAGGAATCTGCAGTGCTGCATGAATTACTAGAGAGGGAGCTGGGGCTGGGGATGAAACACTGAGCATCCTCTGCTAGCTTTATGGAAACTGAATGTGTGCCTGAGATGACATATTTGATTACCACAGGGAAGGCCAGAGCTGACTTCTCATTGCAAGGCACTCCCTATTGGCCAGGGGTAATGTACAGAAAACAGGCAAGACGCTAGTGTCCTGGGAGAAAACTGTCGCCAAAGGCAAACAAAACAAGATAGAGAAAATCTGTCCAGTCAAGGAGAGGGAAAGCCCTCAAACTGAAATGTGGCTTCTTTTTTTCTTCTGCTAACACACACCCACAAATGAGCCCTAAAAATTTATGTATTTGTAAACTAAAGTTGAGCAGTTATTCCTATGCTGAATAACCAAAGGACAGTGAATGTTTGAAAGGGCAGATGAGATCAAGTCAAATGATTAAACCAATCGGTATGGAAAAACAATATATGGAAACATCTCATTTATCTGATTCTTTAGGGAATGAGGTATTACACATGTACAGATTTTTCTAGACCAATTTAAGTGCTAAAAAATTTAAGTGCTTATTTCCATCAATGGAAATAAGCTTATGGGAGTATCTCACATCTCCTTGCCCTAGTAAAGAGAATCCATTTTGATACTTTAAGCAACAGTGATTTCTTCAGTGTTAGTACTCCCCTCTACCACCACACATACTGAAGCCCCTCTAAGCCTTAATTAAGAGGATAATTGTTTTTGTGAGTTAGGGGTGAAAAAATTCATCATCCACAGGACATTCCTCCAGTGATGCTCTCTCCATTTATCTAAAATTGCCCTTACATGACAAAACATAGTATACCTTCAGGTCCATCTCTACATGGAGGCATTCTAGCTTGGGGCTCACACTCTGCCAGAACATCCTTCCAGAATCCAGAGTCACCTTCACACCACAATGAGACAAAAGGAGGAAAAATTATGATTGGACAAAATAAAATGTGGGCAGGGGGATGCTGGAGTCAGCTTTTACCTGCTCGAGCTGATGGTTCAATTTTCAGTAGGAACATTTACACCTCAGAAATCGGCAAATGCTGAGAATCAGGGCTTGATTTAGTGTTTTGCTGATTGTCTAGACTTAAGAATGTGATGGAGAAAATGTTCCTTAAAGCATGTCATGCATACTTTCTTTTTCAGAGTCAGTTGTTAAACCTTTTCCAGCACATCTCTAAATGTACAGCAAGTAATTTTGCAGTTTCCATAATCATCATAAGCATCACTTACTGTATGGTGTTATAATAGTGCTACATTTAGGGGCTACCAAGGTGATTAGAGCTAATTGCCCCTTTTATAAGGCCTTTGTTCCACCTGTCCACTGTCAGCTGCTCTGCTGGGCATCCTTCCTATTTCTAATACACTGCTTTATTTTCTACTGAGATGTCCGCAGGAGGGCCTGAGAGTGATGTTCACAAAATAGAAAAATGTCAACATCATAGGCTCACAGATTTAGAACCATCCCTTCAGGGCAACGCAAGAGCACAGAAGAATCAGCAATACTCCCCTACACATCCCCCTTACTTAATCTAGTCTTTCACAACTGAAAGAGAAAGACAAAAACACAGAGAAACTAGAGAAATCTACTCTAATATTCCATTGCTATGGATTTAAACCATTCCAGGAAAGTCATAACAGTGACCCTCCATGCTGACTGCGGTAAAAAAGCCAAAACATAATGAAGTCCTAAGAGGAATGAATGCATTTGACTCTTAAAAATAAAAAACTCCAAACTCTAGAAGTATCATAGACCCAGAGCTAGAAAGAACATCAGAAGTCATGTAGCCCAACCCTTCACTTTCCTCATTTTACAAAAGAAGAAACTGAGGCTCAAAGGAATTAGTGGAAAGGACATTGAACTTGGAGTCAGGAAAACATGGGCTCAAATTCCACCATAAACACTTACTGTGTGACCTTGGGCAGGTTACTTAACCTTTCTATGTCTGTTTCTTCCTCTATAGGAAAAGAGGATTTGACATCATGGTCTCTGAGGTCCTTTCCACCTTCAGACGGACTGACCATCCTAAGTGACTTACCCAAGTTGTTACACTGTGTAAATGTCAAAGGTGGTGTGAGTGTGTGTGTGTGTGTGCATGTGTGGTTTGTCCTTTGTTGCCAAAGAAGACCATGCCATCAGAGAAATGATGACATGACTTACACTTGACTTTGTTTTGAGTGAGTGAGGGCTGTGCAGGTCACCAGCCTCACTTCTTCTCCACACTCACTAGCTGTGTGACCTTGAGCAAGTCACTTAACCCCAATTGCCTCATCCTGAGTCATCTCCAGTCACCCTGATGAATATCTGGTCACTGGATTCATATGTCAAAGGTGATATTTGAACCTTGGTCCCCTGACTCCAGAGCTGGAGTGTGCTCTTTCCACCCTTACCTCAGCTGCCTTCTATAAAGTTCCCTAGTAGAAGGCAAATGAGTCTGTGCTCCAGCAATGCTTGAAGCATTAAAATCCCTACCCTGAGGTTCTAACTTCTTTTCCTACTACCTTTAGAAGTCAAGCACCATAGCTGTTGATGACCACTCACTAAAGGGTGTTGAAGGGAATCAGATAAAATACACAGCATTTTCCTCCCAAGATGGGGATTGTGGGAATGAGCAAGTACACATCACAAGCATCTATATTGTGTGAAGGGTGTCTCAGGAACCTTTCCAAATGATCTCATTCCAGTTCTCTCTGGAACTGCCTTTATCTTTGTCTGTCAAATCACCAGGCTGCCTAGCTGTTCTTTGCAAAGGGGATCTCTTCCAAGACCTACCACATTTTCCCCCTCCCAGGATCATTTCTCCAGCAGCAAAGAGTCTAACTGCCCTCCTCAGGCCCCAAGGCATTTACCTCGTTTCATCTGGTACAGGGCGGGGAACCACTTCCCCCAAGGCCAACAAGAGCTCAGGATGCTCTAATCAGACTCTGCAGGCAGACACAATCAAGCCTAATCACCTGTTCTTTTTTTTTAAACCTGCAACGCCCTCTCCCCATTCCCAGGAAAATTTCACTTTAGGGTTTTAAAAAACTGTTTCCATAGCTGCCCATTTTCTAGTGGAGAGCACAGAAAAAGACAATCCTTGCCCAGTATCTCTGTCACTATAAGGAAAATGTCCTCCAAAGAATGATTTGTATATCACTGAGGAACCTTTGGCTAAGGAAAAAATTACAGAACCATGCAGACCCTGGCCCGCTACGAATCCAGACTGAATAATGAGAAATGGGCCTTTAATGCCTCTCAACAGTCCCCTTATCCATGTTTTTGTGTCCTGGTACACAGATATGCCAAATTTTCCCTCCTTTCTTTCATACCTTCCCATTGCCATCACCCTAGTTCACGTCCTTATCACTTAACCCAAGGACAACATTACTAACAGCCACAAGGTCTTCCAGACCTTTCCTTCCCTCTTCCAATCCATTGGTAAACCAGAATCATGCCATGCCATAAAGAGTACTGCGCCCCCATCCTCCTCCTCCCCTTTATGGGCTGTCTTTCCCCATTAGAATGGAAAGTCCTTGAGGGCAGGAGCAGGCTAGCTTCTATTTGCGTACCTAGTGCAGAGCATAGTGCCTAATAAATAGTAAGCACTCAATACAAGCTTTGCCCACGTCTTGAAGACAGATTACAGTTCCTAAAACTCCTCATTATATCCCATTTCTCACAATATTACCTAACATTTACATAGCGCTTTTTCTCTTCAGATCCTCGCAACAATCCTGTTAAGTAGCTGCCAATAATACCCTCATGTGATCCTAAAAGAGACCAGAGAGGTTAAAGGACTAGCCCAGGAGCACAAACTGGGGCTGTTGCTGTGGATCAGGACTACAAACAGGATACTGCAGCCACACTGGGGGTGGGGTGGGGTGGGGGGGGAAGTGACAAGAGTCAGAAGTTGGTTGGTGGTTTGGGGAGTAGAACAAAACAAAATCAGGAGATGGAAGAGATGTTATGAAGGTACAATAGGAGAGACTAGGCAACTAATTGGACTGAGTAGCAGGATGAGGGAGGGGTAAGACTTTCGGATGACTCCAATGTCGCAAACTTAATTGACTGGAACAGAAATAAGGAAGTCTGAAGGAAGGATGGGTTTAGGAGAGGGAAACATAATGAGTTTTGTTTTATACATGCTGAGTTTGGATTGCCTAGAATACAGCCAGTTAGACATCACAGAATCACGAATTTAAAGCTAGAAGGGATCATAGAGACAATCGAGTCCAATACTATCATTTTACAGATAAGGAAACTGAGGCAGAAGAGAGGACTGTGTCTGTAGTGAGGTATGATCCCAGGTCTTCCTGGCTCCTATTAAGTGTCTAAGGCAGAATATGAACCTAGCTCTTCCTTGACTCCAAATATCTTAACCACTAAGCCAAGTTTACATCCAAAAGAAAGTTGATGATTAAGGACTGAAGCTCAGGAAATAGACTATGGCTGTATATACAGATGTGCTCAGAGATAACAACTGAATCTGTGGGAGCTGGTGAGATAATGGCGAGAGTATTTAGAGACAGAAAAGAGGAGGGCCTAGGATGGAGGCTTCAGGGACACGAGGAGAGTGGACAGCACATGGATGATACTCCAGAAAAGGCAACAGGCAAAAAAAAACTGTCAGACAGGCAGAAGGAGAGTAAGGAAAGATCAGTCATGAAAACCCAGAGAGGTTTATCCCCTAGAATTCATTACATAATAGGTGCCCCCCAAACAGAAAAAGGTGGGTGAATATCTTCATATATGAATTTAATAGACTACTGTGTCACAAGAAGTGCAGACTATGAAGAACTCGGAGAAATTGTTTTACCCAACAGAGAAGAAAACAAAGAAAACAATGTGATACAAATGAAAAGAACACAAAACCAGTTAAATTCAGGTTAAATGCCATGATCAATGTCGGTCCTCAGGGAAGAAAAGACGAAACACACATCCCTCTTCTCAACAGAGTCAAACACAGCCAGATGGAGTCATTTAGTTGTTTCATTTTGCTTAACTGTTTTCTTTGCAACAAAAGAAAGCTCAAAAGAAAAGTATGTTGGGAGGTGATTATGGTATTCAAAAGAAAAATTATAAACAAAATTTAAAAAAATAAAAAAACAGATTCTTAATAAATTGTCACCATTTTGTTGAGATCCTTAGGAAACCATCTTGTTTTCCCCGTCACAGCTCAAGGCCCTTCATTTGATAGATTCACTTTGGTGGGATGTCATCCCTATGTACCTTAGGCCTGTACGAAAGATCTTACAGCTATAAGATCTACGAGATACCTGTCATCTGATCTCACTGTAGCCCACAGTAAAGCCTCAGCGTGGCAATGGGCCAGATGAATAAATACTGCTCAGTTTTAAATAAATAAAACTATGTATGCAATTTCTGAGTAAATTCTGTTACTGCCCATAGCAGGACTATTACTTATTTCTGGCATCTCTTTTTTCCACAAGAAATATCTCAAAATTC
>CM053775.1:21806367-21820318 GCA_028658325.1 Potorous gilbertii
CAGTAATTCATTGTTGGTGGAGCTGTGAGCTGATCCAACCATTCTGGAGAGCAATTTGGAACTATGCGCAAAGGGCTACAAAAATGTGCTTACCCTTTGACCCAGCAATACCACCTCTAGGACTGTATGCCCAAGAGGTCATAAAAATGGGAAAGGGTCCCACATGTACCAAAATATTTATAGCAGCTCTTTTTGTGGTGGCTAAAACCTGGAAATCAAGGGGATGCCCATCCATTGGGGAATGGCTGAATAAACTGTGGTGTATGAATGTAATGGAATACTATTGTGCTATAAGAAATGATGAACAGAAAGACTTCAGAGAGGCCTGGAAGGACGTATATGAACTGATGCTGAGTGAAAGGAGCAGAACCAGGAGAACTTTGTACACAGCAAAAGTCGTAGTGTGTGAGAATTTTTTCTGGTAGACTTAGAACTTCATTGCGATGCAAGGACTTAAATAATTCCCTATGGTCTCTTAAGGCAAAATGTTTTCCACATCCAAAGAACTACAGAATTCGATTGCAGAATGTAGCAGATCATTTTCTTTTGTATTACGTTTTGGTTTGTTTTATGATTTCTCCCATTCATTTTAATTCTTCTATGCAATATGGTTAAGGTGAAAATGTATTTAATAGGAATGTATGTGTAGAAACATATGTAAAATTGTATGCCATCTCGGGGAGGGATGGGGGAGGGAGGGGGAAAGAAAGGGGCAGGGAGGGGAAAAAATCTAAGTTATATGGAAGTGTCTGTAGAACACTGAAAACAAAATAATGAAAACAAAAAAGAAGAGTTAAGACACAACCAAGTTATGGCAAAAAGTTTTGAAGATGAAGGGGGAAGATGTTCTACCCATTACATGACTCTCAGGTCATATGTAAGAGGAATGTGATGGCTCTTGTTACTTGGAAATCCAGCCAGGAAATGGAAGTGGTCAAAACCCTTGGAAGTGATGAAACCATCTGAACATAGTTAGGCTCTTGGTTACCTGAAAATTCAGACTCCAGTGATTATTACATGAAATATAAAGTAAAAATCTTCCCAGACTCAAGTTAACAGAAAGGGCTATTTTTTCAGATCATGAAAAGCCTGAACTGGAGGATAATTTTCAATACAAATAACACCTTTAACTTTAAAATATGAAAAAGTACTAGGTTCTGAAAAGTGCTAATGGAGGTAAGTTGGGGGACCTGTTTTACTGGAAATAAGTATCAAGAAAAGGAGCTCAGAACCTACTTGCTTAGTTTAGATGGCAGGGTGGAATAGGATTATCAACCAAAAGGAGCCATCAGAAGTCAAAGTCCAGTAATCATGCTGTGGCCAAAGAGTAGAGGCCAGAAAGAGACAGGAAAGCAGAGAACAAAGAGGAAGTGAGGTCAGAAGAGAAGAATTTTAAGTGGCTTCATTTTCAAAGGAAACATGCATTTATTAAGTACCAACTGTGTTCCAGGCACTATGCTTGGCACTTTACAAATATGATCTCATTTGATTTTCCACAACCCTGGGAGGGAGTAGTTATTATTCCCATTTTACAGATGGGACAACTGAGTAGATGGAGGTTAAATGACTTATACAATGACGTACAGCTATTAAGCATCTGAGAAGTATGGAATAAGGTGTTTCTGTGTCTAGGCGTGGAACTCTTATCTACTGCGCCACCTAGTGCCACAAAGTAGAAGAAGCCAATCTCTATGGTCTCTATACTAAAATTCTGTTAAAATTTTAAGATTATAGCACTGAAATCTATACTTTTACTTATGAAATTTTGAAATTCCCTTAATTTATCTCTTTTACATCTCTAGATATTCTCTCTCTCTATCTCTGTGTGTGTCTGTCCTTATTTCTCTCTCTCGTAATAGACAAATGAAACTTAATCTTTAACAATAGCAGTCTCATTAAATTGGAATGAAATGTTATTTAAGATTCACAAAACAAGATCAATTTTGTGCTGACTTGTGTTTTTAATGACATCGAATCATGCAAAATGTGTTTGTGGTAAGTTTCTGCCCCAGTTATTCTGACAAACAGTGGCTTTTATTTATTAAATCACCTTCTGCTCTTTGACAACTGTTTCTAATAAGCAGACAAGTCTCAAGAGGCAGTGGTCAAGCATTAAATCAGCACAGAGAGGACAGGAAAGCCATCTATATTAGAAAAGTAATGATAGCTTGGACCAGAGGGAACACTGGACCAGTTGGAGGTGATGATATAAAATAATTAAAAATCTGAGTGAAACTACTATTTAAGAAGTTTTCCATTAAAGCATCTGATATCAACACATTCACATTTCAAAGCTAATATCTCAATTTCTATATTCTATTTCAATATTCTATATTCACACATATCTTGTATATTTATCTAGGGAAAAGATTTAATTATAATTGGATGTTGGTTCTGATTTGATTGTGTTTTGCAAGCCACTTCTGCTCTATAGGCCTCAGTTTCTTCATGTATAAAAATAGATGGTTATGCTAAGTGATTGCAAGACTTTTTAACTCTGGCATTCTGTTTCCATAATTAATTAAAATAGAAAACAGTTTCTTTTTGATTTCCCATTCATTATAGACTAAGGCATGGGTAGTGTGGTGTCATGGATAGAATGATGTCATTGGAGCCAAAGAAACTTGGGTTCAAATCTCACTTAGATCCTTATGAACTACATTACCAACAGTAAGTCATTCTATTTTTTGAGCTTCAGTTGCCTCATCTGTAAAATGGAGATATAATGTAAATGTATAATGTATATTATATGAAAGATATAATATAAAATAATATTTGTAGTATTTGGTCCACGGTACTGTTATGAGGCCCAAATGAGGTGGGTGGGGTACACAGTAAGCCTTAAAGCATGTTACAGAAATGTCACTTATAGTTACTATTGCTATTATAGTTCAAAACCCTAACCTTTTAATTATAGAGTTAAAGTCACCTCTAATTGATGTGCCAGTTTAAAGTGAACAACGCAAGTGACAGAGCTGTAGAAACAATGAAGATAAGCCTGTCAAACCTAATGGAAGAAATAGCACATTCACATTAGCCAAGGTACCTTTTGGGATCCAAGGTTTTCTTTTTTTCTCTCCATTTTTCTCTTCTCCTTCAAGACCGTCCCTCCAAAGGAAATCAGTTCTCTGCCTTGATATCAGCTACGGGGAAGGATGGATGCTGGAAGAGACTGAAATTATGGTCCAAAATGAAATGGGATGGCTTTCTGCTTTATTCTTATCATAAGAGGTAATTGGGAAGTAAGTAAACAGGGCATTTGGAATATTCTGGAAGGAAGAACTGATCCTGTCTTTGAACTTTTCTATCTTTCTATCCCTTCATCCAGACAAGATTTCATCATCTGGCCATGGAACATTTCTCAAAATAAAAGGAACTCCTGATATTTCAGACTGTCTCTATTTAAGTACATTTAATGTCTATGTAAGTTTGGGGCTGAGCAATGCGGTAAAAACTCATGACCTAATTAACGGTGATGGATCTGTTTCTTAAGCAGCAAAGATTTTGCTCAGTTCATTTCTTATAATTGTGTTTGGACTAGAGAATTCTGAACAACTGTCAGCCCCACTTACCTTGAAACGGAGTGGGGCATCGGAGGGGGAATGCCTCTGGCTGAGCCTGGGCCCTCGAGGAAGCGGGGCCCTTGAGGACTGCTAGGCCTCTCTGGCCGTCCGGCCTGCTCAGGGACCTTCCCAACTAAAGTATACATTTCTTCGGGCCGGGAAGCTTATCTTTATCCTTCCCTCCGCTCCCCGAAAGTCCCTGCTTGAATCTGGGCCTGCGATTTCGAGTAAGGAGCCCCAAGAATTCCGCCCCCTTCCTCAGTCCACGCCATGGCTCCCTTCCAGTCCCTTGGTAGATGCAACCTTCCGGCTCTCACTGCGCATGCCATTACTCCCAAGGGGAGGAGCTGTCAATTCTCCTTATCAGAGGGATAGTGGAGCGCCCCCTGCTGGGCTCTTTAATCATTGTTCCTGTGGAACCTCTAGCCACAAAGGAGCTTGGACCGGAACTTAGGGGCATGGATTTCCATTACATCAAGTCCCGCTCAGTCATTTTCCAGAAGATCCTGTGGCCCAGGGAGGGGTAGTGATTTGCCCACGGTCACATGGTTTTGAGTGTGAGAACCTGAACTAATACTAAGACCTTCCTCAGTCCAAGTTAGGAATGTCATACAGCAGGATCAAATGTAAAGTCCTTTCAGGAATATCCGCGAGTCACAGGATGGTACTACTGCTATTTTCTTTGCAAGCCAAGCACCTATCCACTGTCATGCGAACAGAAAGGGGTGTTCAGTCCCATTTCACAGATTCAGGAGAATTGCCATCAAAAATCAATCAATCAGCATTTCTGAAGGACCTACTGTGTACCAGGCACTGAGTTAGGCACTGGGGACACAAGTACAAAGAATGAAACAATCCCATTCTCAAGGGACCCAAATCTTAATGGGAAGCAAAATAAGCAGATATATACACATAGATATTTTATATTTACATATTTAATATCTATAAATACATATTTATATATCTTTAAGATCTATAATATATTTAATATAATATATAATAAATATATATTTAAGATATACTATATATAACATATCCTATATGTAAGATATATGATATAATATATTAAAATATAATATATGCTTAAATATATAAATATGTATATTTAAGAGAATAAAAAGTAATTCAATTGGGAGGGAGGATCCTAGCAGTTGTAGAGGTGACTCAGGTACAAATACCTTGACCACAGATCTTTTTCTCCATTTCCCCTTGACACCAAGGTCACCCACTGCATCCTTCCCTTTTGTCCTGCAGCTCTGCCTCACTTAAACCCACTTGACAATCAAATCAAGACAGCACCTCTTCGGAAATGAAAGATGAACATCAGTAATAACATATGTGTTAGGATTACATGATCATAGAATGAGTACTGGAAGTGACCTCAGAGGTCATCTAGTGCCTTCATTTTACATATGAGGAAACTGAGGCCCAGGGAGCTGAAGTGATTTCCCACTTAATTTACTTAAGCATTTAGCTAGGCAACGTGAGGTAGTGAAAAGGGGACTGGATTTGGAGTCACAGGACCCAAGTTTGTACCTTGATTCTCCCTGTGTGACCTTAAGCAAATCACTTCTCTCACCCACCTGTAAAGTGACAGTACTAGATGATTTCTAAGCCCCCTTCCAGCTTGAGATCTATGATTCTCTGTGACAGAGACAGACCACAAGACCTCTTCAGTCTCTCAGCTCAAAAATCCTCTATTATTTGTCACACAAGGCTGTTGAAAGTCTCCACTGACGTGGGTGAGAACTGGCATTCTGGGAATGTTCAGACAGACACCATTCATTCTGTCAAGTCTCTCATTAGAACAGGGAGAAAAGGAGAAGGTCTTAATCAGCACCAGCTCCATGAGCTTGTCATTTTTTTCCCCAATTAATTTCACCAAAAATTCAACCTAGGGAGCCTTCCACATGACTTGATAGAGAAAAGTGAATTCGAAGCAGATTTTACCAGTTCTATTTCAACAAAGACTTTGAGAGGACAGATCACTCACCAAAAAAGCTTTCTTGAGTTCTCTCTACCTCTATTTGTCTTTTATTTTTCTCTCTTAGGAACTGAGGTAAAGAAACTAAGCTGTAATATAGAATGAAAAGAAAAAATGGCATATTTTACATCAGGAACTTCTCATAGAAAGCTGCCAAAAGCTCACTCTTCATTGAATGATGTCACAAACATGATTCTTTCACAATCCAGTCAATGGGTCCGTGAATCCAACCCAGTTAACGTTTTCTCACAACATTTCTGGATTGGAGGGTAGCATACTGCCCATTCAGGTCTCACTAAAATGTGCTTTCTTCCTCGATGATTGTTTTAGCCAGTAATGCAAATATGTACTGACTTTGAAGCCCTCACACTGCAATAGTTTGCTAGGAGACAATGAAACCAGCAATTCCAATAGAAATACCAACTATGCTCTTAGAGGACCAACACAACGCTACCTGACTATTCTACCAAGAAAACTCAGGTCATTGGAAGAAATCATTAAGCTTCAAAAAAAAAAAAACAACAAAGCTTAAAAATTCATAGTCTTTAAGCAGGAAAAAATACTCACAATGTCATCGATAGATTACTACTACCCTGTGAGATTATTTCCCTCTATTCAGCAATTTCCAATATTTAGTATGTTGATAGATAAATCACAAGATTAGTAGAGGGTACTGGTACTGAAATGTCCCCACTTGGTTACAGTAAAAAAAGTATGCCCAAGTATTTTTTAAAGAGAATCATTGCTGATGAGGAAATCTTGTTAATATGCTTTAATTGAATTTTAAAAACAGCATTTACAAATGATACAATCAGGTAGTGATCCTTCACTACTAGAGAGACAAGTCTCAAACAATTTTAATACACAATCTACATTTGACAAAGGCCTCAAGTGCCACCTTCTACATAAAGCCTTTCCAGACTCTCTTCTCCTTCCCTTCTTCAGCACCTAATACCTCCTAAATTATCTTGTCCCTATTTTCTAGACCTATATTTGTGAGTGTTATCAGATTGGAATTTTCTTGCCTTTTTTTCCCTTTATATCCTCAGTGCATGGATTATTTAACTGACCATTCATTTAACCTCTTGAACAATTTTACAAACTTTGGCCAACACAAGTATTCTTTTATGAAGTTACCGAAAACAAAAGAGAGAGATCAGAGGATCAGACCTTAGAGTCCAGATTCCTAATTTGGAAAGGAGGAAACTGAGGTACAGAATGGTTATATGACTTGCCCAAGGTCATACAGGTACTAAGGGGAAGAACTGTAATTTGAACTCTTGTCTTCTGACTACAAAGTCAGAAGCTCTTTTTACTGTACTACACTACTGCCCTCACTGATAACTGGAATTTATATGAGGAGTGGATACCAATGGAAGACTTCAGGTACAAATCAACTAATAATAAGGATAAATTTATTCTGCAGTTTCAGACTTGAAGAAACTATTTCAGGATAGCAGGACTGTGGTAGACCTAGTTTACTTGGAATGTTTTTCATGAAACTGGGAGTATCTAATAATTCATATCTGGGTATTCAGAAATGAAAAATTTCTCATGCAATCTAAGGCCAACCTGAGGAACTGAAAAGATGGCAGCCCTTAACCATTCTCTTCAGTTACCTAGAACTACCATCTCTTCTTAAGCAATATGAGATGATTGTGCTGCAAGGATTATATGGTCAGAAGTTTTGAATGAGCTTGTCTCTGATGTGTTTAACATTTTTATCAATGACCTGGATGAAGGCAAAGATGGCATGCTCATCAAATGTGCAGACGTCAAGGCTGGGAGGTATCACTAATACAGTGGATAGAGCCAAAATCCAAAAAGACATTGGCAGGCTAGAGCATTGGCCAGAATCTAACAAGAAAATCAACAGAGAAACATAAAACCTTCTCCTTGGGCTCAAAAAGTCAACTTCACAAGTATAGGTTGGGAGAGACATGATTAGATAATAGCTTTTCTGAAAAAAATTGGGAAATTTTAGTGGAATGAAAGCTCAATATGAATGAGTGTGGTAGCCCCCCAAAATGTCAATGTGTTCTTGGGTGGCATTAAGAGAGGCAGTACTTCCAGGAATAGGAAAATGACAGTCCCTCTTTACTCTGCCCTTGTCAGAACACATCTCAAGGATTGTGTTTAGTTCTGGAGGCTGTATTTTAGAAAGAAAAATCACCAAAACAACAAAAAAATGTCTCTATCATGCTAGGTTTTGTCCTCTGTACAGTATCCATGGAAGACCATGGATATATATTATACAGGTTGGGTGGCTATTGGAGAAAATTCCCAATGATGAAATCCCAAATTCATTTGAAATACTGAAATGCACTGGAGTGTTATCCTTGGAGGCTAAATAGCAACCAGATGTCTGTTTGTCAGGGATGTTATAAAGGATATTCTAGTCCAGGTTCAGGTTCAGGCTGGACTAGATGGCCCCATGGGTCCCCTATTCTTTCTTTTTACCTACCATTGCTTTGGAAAACTTTGAGATGCAGGTAGCAGATTGCTTTGAAATGTTATTCCAAAAGTTATATTTTGGCAACATCTCCAGGATATCAAGACAACTTTCTCAGTCCAGTCAATTTAATGAGGAAAAAGCCAAGGCATTGCTAAGTGGCATTCAGCCAAAGCAGGGGCTCTAACAGTTCCTGGTAGTTATCTTTGGTCTATAACGCCTACCAGAAAAGGCCACCACATATCTCCTTTCATTTTCATTCCTACATAGAACTACTTGGATGAAACAATACCGGGAAAGAAGTACAAGTATACTAAATTGTTGGTGTCTACACATAGTTATTGGATTTAAATTACTCCCTTTATTAAAATAGTATTCTCTTCTAACAACCATAGGGACTGCTATGTAATGCTTTACTAAGTTCCATCTTAATGGTTTGCAATGCAAACTAATGTTGCCCCAGTATATCATGGCCTTCAAAATGGACAGAAAATAGGAAAATGTACAACTTAAAACATTCAATATATTTTACTCAGTTTCCCTTAGCTATGGAAATATTAAATAAAATAACGTCCTAACCAAGGCTAGTCTATGCCCTTGATCCTATATGCCTTTCCACTCCTACCATTTCCATTAGAATAAGAAAACCTTATTAGGTAGGGGCTGTTTCTCTCTTTCTTTTTATCTTTACTGCTGGGATATAGTATAGCACAATGTACCTAGGGCAGCATGGTGCCTGGTACACAGTAGAAACTTAATAAACGTTTATTGGTTGAACGACTATAAAAGTTCCCAGACCCCAGGTTAGGGAGCTCTAGATTGAACTTCAAAAGAGAATCAGTTTCAAGCTGATGACAGTGGGGGAGGATGTCAAAAATGGTGATAAGAAAAAAGAACACGGAAGACTACCCATTCTGGCTCAGTGACAGAAGGAACAGCCCTCCCTAGAGAGATGGGCCAGGGATTCCATGTCTTCTGAAGAGCCAGAAGTTTCTATGGGTACTAGAAGAGGAAAAGTGTGCAAAGATATAGGATGGAGGGGAGTGTGTCATAAATAGGAAACAGGTTCCAAAGGGCACTATGAATTGGGAGGGGGGAAGAAGATACTATGGAGGGGTGGGTCTAGGGTACAGAGGGATCAAAATGCATTGATAAGTAACAAGGGAAAAGAATGTTTGCCTCAAACTGATGATGACTCAGAAGCACAGGAATCAAGGGAACAGGATATGGGGGTTTGCTAGGCTCAGCACATTGCAAGAATGATAGTCATGTAACAGAGGCAGAAGTGATTAAAAAGAAGTGGCAAGAATACACAAAAGAACTGTACAAGAAAGATCTTAATATCACCAGTAACCACAATGGTGTGGTTACTGATTTAAAGCCAGACATCCTAGAAAATGGAGTCAAATGGGCTTCAGGAAGCATTGCTAACAATAGGCTAGTTGAGGTGATGGAATTCTAGCTGAACTATAAAACCCTAAAAGATGATGCTGTTAAAGTGCTGCACTCAATATGCCAGCAAGTTTGGAAAACACAACAGTGGTCACTGGATTGGAAAAGATCAGTTTATATCTCAATTCTAAAGAAGGGAAATGCCAAGGAATGTTCAAATTACTGAGCAATTGTGCTAATTTCATACATGAGGAAGGTTTTGCTTAAGGTTCTGCAAAATAGGCTTCATCATTATGTGAACCAAGAATTACCAGAAGAGCAGATTGGTTGTCAAAGAGGCAGAGGAACTAGAGACCAAATTGTCAACTTTCTCTGAATTATGGAGAAAACAAGGGAGTCCCAGATAAACATTCAACTTTTGCTTCATTGACTATAGTGAATCCTTTGTCTGTGTAGATAGCAACAAAATGTGGCAAGTCCTCAAAGAGAAAGGAGTAATAACTGCTATGTGGGCCAAGAAGCAACAATTACAACTGAACAATTACAACAATTACAACTGATTGATTTAAGATTGGAAAAAGAAGTATGATAAGGTTGTATATCGTCAGTTCATCTATTTAACTTATATGTAGAGTACATCATGCAAAATGCCAGATTGGATAAATCAAAAGCTTAAGGATGCTGGGAGAAATATCAACGGTCTCAGATATGCAAATGACACCACTCTGATGGCAGAAAGTGAAGAGGAGTTAAGAAGCCTCTTGAGGGTGAAAGAGGAGAGTGTAAAAGGTGTCTTGAAGTTTAACATACAAAAATTAGGATCTTGGCAACTGGTCCCTTCACTTTCTGGCAAATGGAGAGAGAAGAAATGGAAGCAGTATCAGATTTCTATTCTTGGGATCAAAAATCATTGCAAATGGCAATTGTAGCCATGAAATTAAGACACTTGCTTCTTCGAAGGAAAGCTATAGCAAATCTAGACGGCATACCAAAAAGCAGAAACATCACCTTGTCAACAAAGGCCCATATAATCAAAACTATGGTTTTTCTAGTAGCAATGTATGGTTGTGAGCATTGGACTATAAGGAAAACTGAAAGCCACAGAATGGACACTTTAGACGTAGACAAGAGAAGACTTGTGAGAGTCCCTTGGACAGCAAGGAGATCAAATCAAGGCAATATTTAAAGAAACTGATTTAGGCTAACCACTGGAAGGTCAGACACTGAAGTTGAAGCTTTAATGTTTTGGCCACATATTGAGAAGACCGGACTCATTGTAAAAATCCTGATGTTGGGAAAGATTGAAGGCAGAGAATGAGATAAAAAGATAGTATCATGGAAACAAGGGATATGAACTCAGACAGCCTTCAGGAGACAAGAGAGGATAGAAAACCCTATGCTATGGTCCATGGGATCATGAGGAATCATTCAGGACTGAATGACTGAACAACAACGACAGGCTCAGGACATGGCAAGAATGAGTTGATGAGTTCCCACCTTATCTCCAGCCTCCAAGCTGTGGTTTGGCTTGGGGGCATTAGCACTATATACAGAAATTACCTTGAAGTAAAACAAAAGGCATCAAGAAAGAGAAAGGAAGAAAAGAAGGAAAGGAAGGAAGGAAGAAAAAGAAGGAAAACAGAAAGAAAGGGAGGGAGGGAAGGAGGAAGGAAGGAAGAAGAGACCCAGGGATATTGAAACCCTGCTGCAACATAGATAAGTGGTCTATCATGCCAGCACTCTAGCACCTTCAATCTCTCCAGAAACTATTACAAGACTGTATGATGAGGGGCAGCTTCCAACTCCAGCAGTGAATTTCTTCTTATTGCTTTTATATGACAGCTGGAGTCAGCCTTTGTGCGTTCTCAGTGCTTTTTCCCACAGTTACAACCTTCTTTTCTTCCCACATGCACTTACTATGTTAATAATAATGTGCTATTCCTTCCCCCACCCCAAGGGGGCAGGTGTCTACTTAGCCCCCATGGCCATCACTGAGGAGGAGGAGGGGCCTAACAATCCTCTTCTCCACCCCCATCAGCCACCAACCGGCTGCTGTACTAAGTCAGTCAAGGAGCACTTATCCAGTGGTTGCCATGTGCTAGGTAACTGCCCTAAATGATGAGAACACAAAGAAGGGCCAAAACGTAATTCCTGCTGTCAAAGAGTTCACATTCTAATGGGGGAGACAACACAGAAACAGCTATAGATGCAGAAGCTACAGAGAGTGTGGAGGGAAGGTAATCTGAGAAGGGAGCATCAGTGTCAACAAAGAGGGGCTTCTTAGAGAATGTGGAATTGTAGCTAGACCTTAAAGGAAGTCAGGAGGCAGAAATGGAGAAGGGAATTGGGGGCATAAGGGACAGTCAGTGAAAAGGCAGAGTCAGGAAATAAGGAATGGCAAGAAGGCCAGTATCCCTAAGTCACAGAATATGTTGAGGATTAGGGCAGGGAGATAAAAGAAAGCTCAACATTTAGGAAGGGGTCATGTAATGAAAGGTTTTAGAAGGCAAACAGAAGGGGTTATAAGTGATCCTGTAGATATTAGGGAACCACTGAAGTTTGTTGGGCAGCTAGATAGATAGAGCACAGGGCCTGGAGTCAGGAAGATTCATCTTCCTGCGTTCAAATCTGGGCTCACACACTTACTAGTTGTGTGACCCTGGGTAAGTCACTTAACTATTTGCTTCATTTTCCTCATCTGTAAAATGAGCTGGAGAAGGAAATGGCAAACCATTCCAACATTTTTATCAAGGAAATCTCAACAAGGGACTTGGAGAGTCAGAAACAACAGCAGAATTTATGGAATGGAGGGAGAAGGTGACATAGTCAGACCTGTGCTTTGGGATTGGAGAGAGACTTGAGGCAGGCAGACAAATTGCAAAACGATCTAGCCATTCTGGAGAACATTTTGGAACTATACCAAAAGGGCTATAAAATTGTTTATATACTCTTTGACCCAGCAATACCACTATTAGGTCCATACCTCAAAGAGATCAAAAACCAGAAAAGGAAAATGACCTATATGTAGAAAAATATTTCTAGCAGCTCTTTTCGTGGTGGCAAAAAATTCAAAATTGAGGGGATGTCCATCCATCAGGGAATGACTGAACAAGTTGTGGCATATAATTGTGATGGAATGCTATTTTGCTATAAGAAATGATGAGCAGGATGCTTTCAGAAAAACCTGGACTTACATGAACTGATGCAAAGTGAAGTGAGCAGAACCAGAATATTGTACACAGTAACAGCAACATTGCATGATGATCAACTGTGAATGACTTAGTTATTCTCAGCAATACAAGGACCTAAGACAATTCTGAAGGCCTTATGATGAAAAATGCTCTCCACCTCCAGAGAAGGAACAGATGGAGTCTGAATGCAGATTGAAGCATACGTTTTTTTTTTATTTTATTTTTCTCGGGGATTTTTGTCTATATTTTCTTCTACAACATGACTAATATGGAAATATGTTTTGCATGATTGTACATGGTATAACCTATATCAAATGCTTGCCTTCTCAATTGGGGGTAAGGAAGGGAAGGAGAGAGGGAGAAAATTTGGAACACAAAAAAATGTAAAAATTGTTTTTACTTGCAGTTGCACATATATGTATATATATGCATGTGTGGGTACACAAAATCTATATGTACACACATATGTTTAGTAACTTATAGGATATGGAGTGAGCATTGTCGAATATATTTTAATGTCTAAATCAATGACTTAACATGTATAAAGTGTTTCTCAAACCTTAAAACATTCAACAAATGGTAGCTATTATCATTCTAGTGCATATATGCTAGCTAATGAGTAGGGTGTTTTAAGTATTAAGAAACTGTAAATGTGCAAGTGTAGTGATTTTATTAACATTCAGAGAATGATTGTTGCCTATTTTTAATCTAATAAATAGATTTAAAATGATTATACTAATTATACAAGAGTAGAGGAGTATAAAAATGGTATATACCTCCATTAAGACTCATTTTAGAAAATCAGAAGACTGGGGGAATGGGGGAGTCAGGATCCTGATAAGTTGAGGAGGCAATGAGCAAAGATAAAGTAAAGCAAGGAAATTTCAGTATCGACTTAAAAAATCAAATGGGATCATGTTCCCATGAGCCTTGGACTTGCAGTTGGATGACATGGATTCAGGTCACAACTTTCGCATGGATTAACTGAGAGGAATCATTTTATTTCTCCTAGTTTTTTGATCTGTAAAATGGGGATAAACATATGTATGCCAGCTCCCTCACAAGGTTGTGGGGAGGGAAACACGTGAAAAAAGAGAATCATTGGAGCTCTGGGTACATTGTTTGTTTCACAAGTGAAATTCTCTGTTACTCCTATTGCCCCATCCAAAGCAGTAAGAGATGGAAAAATGGCCAGGGTCAGGGGGTGGGGCCAGAAACAGGTACTAGGACCCTAGTGGTGGAATTCAACCAGGGACTACTCAGGTATCAGCCCCAGAAGATCCAAGGGCTTTCAAAGGTGTTCCACAGTAGACTGTTTTCATACTAATGTGTCTAGCCACAAAAGCTAGGCATTTAATATTTTTATACA
>CM053775.1:21829302-21851747 GCA_028658325.1 Potorous gilbertii
GATTAAGTAGTGATGGTAAACGTCTTAGGACATCGAGGTGGGGTAATACATAGTGCTGTGGACCTGGACTCAGGAGATCTGAGTTCAAATCCCTCTCAGATATTTACTAGCTGTGTGACCTTGAGAAAGTCAATTAACTTCCTCACTAGTGAAAGGGGGAGAATAAAAAGTCTTACACTACAGGGTTGTTGTGAGGATTGAGCGAGATAATATTTTTAAAGCCCTTTGCAAACCTCAAAGTGATCTATCACATAATGATAGCTATTATTATATACTGTATATGTTAGAATTATGTTATTATAGCTATCACTATCATAGCCTGTATAGTTTGCCCCCATATGGACTTCTGATTCACATGTCCTGTGACTGGAAAAATGTGGATGTCCTTGAACCAATTTAAACCCTTTATTTTATAAAGAAAATTGAGGCACAGAAAGAGGGTAGGACTGACAAGGTCCAATCATATGACCCAGACATTATTGCTAATAAGACGAATTCGTTATTTCCAGTGGGAACTATGACAACAATATGTTAAAAACTCGAAATACTGCAGATAAAAAATAACTTACTATTCTCACAGGACTTTCACATCTCAATGGATTCCTGCTTGTTGAATTCTGGTAACCAGGCAAATGCCTAGAATGCTGTGATCACAGAATGTCAGAGCAGGAAGACCAACTGCCCACTGGAATCCAGCATGACTCCAACAGCTTTTCAGAGTAGAAAACCAAAGCAAATGGCAAGGCTTGGTCCAAAACCCGTCTCCTGACTTCTAGGCCAATGCTTTTTTGTTCTATTGCACAGTTAACTTTTCCATGAAAAATACAAATTAACATCGGTATTAGCAACCCTTCTCTTAGATCTATTCACAGATTCCGGGAACCTTCTGGGAGTGACTGAGTTGCTCCAAATTAGGTTGTTCCAATGTCAAAGGTGTCAGTAGCAAACATCAGGGGATGTACTTTTCCCACAGAGTAGTTATCAGCAGTAACAACATTCCAGGAAACGTCAAGTATACTTCAGCAATCTCTGTTCCACAAATGAATCTACCATCTCAGAGACATTTCCATCAAAGAGTTTTAGGGCTGGAGCAACAATCTAATCCCAGCTCTTCCCCTTACTATGTTGGAAAACACATGTAACCTTTTGGGGCCACAGTTTCCCTATGTGTAAAATGAGATTGGGATACATAAGTTCTGGGGTCTTTTCCAGCACCAAACACTGAGCAGCTCAATCAATTTCATTATAAATTCATGATCTATCAAAATCTATAGATAGATGTGTTCTACCTTTGCTCTCTACTTTCCTTTTCTGTTTTATTGTAAACTGAGCAACAATCAACAAACAAGTATTTCAAGATGCAAAGACAAACAGGAAAAAGGATTGTCCCCCTTCCTTTCTAGGAAAATGTAAGATTCTGCAAATTTTCCAAATGAGAACTGAGAACTAACCTTTAAATGCCCATCAATGGCCCGAGACTGAGGTGCTCTGAGTTATCATCAGGCTTCAGAACACATTGCATTCATTAGAAAAACACCAAAAAGCCCTTCATCCATCAGCCTGCTGACAAATCCCTGACATTATGGAGTGTTTGTCAGCTTGCCACATTTATTTCTGTCTTTTTGCACGCCCAAAATGCATGCTACAGCATGGCCTAATGTAGGACTTAGAGTCAAGAAGACCCGAGTTCAAATCCTGACTCAGAATATTACTAGCTGTATGGCTCTGGGCAACTGACTTAAATTCCTTGGGCCTCAGTTTTCTCCTCTGTTAAAATGAAGAGACTACACTTATATGGCCTCTTATATAACATCCCTTCTACTCTAAACCTAGGGTTCTATGTGTACTGCATAGAACTGACTTTATTATCTTGGACTCTTAGGTTTGCAAAACTCTAGTCTCAATTTCCTCATCTGGAAAATGGGCATAACAGTGATACCTATCTCACAAGGTTGTTGTGAAGATTCAATGATGTAATGTACTTTGCACTGAAAGAACCATAATTTGGAATACCTCAAAGGGACCAAGTTGTGTTAATTGATGCAGCACATTAAAAAAATCAATATGGCAAAGAAAATAGAAATGGGATGAAAATGTTCATTTCAAAGGGAAATTATAATAAAATTTTTGCCTCAGTTAATGTACCTGGTCCTATATTTATGTCAACTATTTGTTCCTACTGTCATTAATACAACTTTTGGTGACAAACCAAAGTAAATGCCTCCAATCACCATATACCAACACAAAGAAAATTGCTAGAGTGGCATCACAAAATAAAACAGGGTCTTATAGGCATGGTAGGCCCTCAACACATAGTTATTGAATTAAATTGAATACCAGGAGTTATGTTTTGTACACAGAAAAAAATAAAACAGAGGTAAGGGAATAATATTGAATGTGATCCTATATTCCCAGTTCCTGTTTAGAGAAAAATAAAATATTACAGTTGAAAAATACCATCAGCTTTCCTTCAGAACAAAGCAATAAATATACCTCCATTTCTCTCCTTCCAGCACCTCATTATCAAAGCCATTTCATCACCATCATCTGAGTCGAAGAGTAAATCACACAGTCCCTGAACTCAAAGGCTTGACCCAAAAACTTATTTAAAACAGAATGCTGGGATGGCTGTAGAACATTGGTTCAATCATAAGAATTCAAAGTCTGAAAATGGAGAATCATGTGGAATTCCAAGGGGCATTTTTAAAGGCCTGGAAATTGGCAGAGGGCTGAAACTCTTAGAGCAGCATAATACAGTAGCAAAAGCATTCTCTAGAGAATAGAAAGTTCTGAGTTCAAATGTCACCTCTGCCACTTATTACTACTGTGACTTTGGGTAACAACTTTCTGGGGCCTCCATTTTCTCCCTGCAAAAGAAGCAGGTTGGACTCTACGGTCTCCAAGTTCCCTTCCAGTTGTAAATCTGTGTACTATATATAACTTTACAAGGGAAATCAACCACTGGCCTTTATTATATTGGGCTTTTATGTTTTGCAAAGCACTGTAATGCATTATCTCATCTGATCTTTCTAACAGCTGGGTAAGGAAGATATCATGATTCTCACCTTAAAGAACAGAAAATGGACTCAAATCAGTTAAGGGCTTTGCCCATGGCCCTGTGAGAACAAATAAATTTTAAAGTTAGAATTTGAACTCACATCCTTCTAGAGTACAACTCCAGCACTTTTGCAAATAGCCGCAATATCTCTGATCATAACGTCATTATTTTTTCCACTCAAACTAGAATAAGATCTCATTTGCTAGGGAATCTTTCAACTTCCCTCCCCAGGTTTAAATATGATGATCCTATTTTATTTTAGACAAAGCCTTCTTAATCTTTTTTGAGTCATGGACACCTTATGTCGTCTGATAAGGGCTACAGACCCCTTCTCAGGAATGTATTTATAAATATGTAAAGTAAAATACACAGTGTCACAAGGAAACAAGTTATAGTGAAATACAGTTATCAAAATATTTGAAAAAGACAATTTGGGGGATGCTAGTTTAAAATCCCTCTTTTAGAAGAAGAAACATTTTTAAGGAACCATATCTTCAATTCAGTTCAACAAACGTTAGGTGCCAGCTAGGTACTATGCTCTATTTTAGGCATTAGGGAGACAAATGTATAAACAAATGAATTCCTAACCTCAAAAACTTTACATTTCATTGGAGGAAAACAACACGTATACAAATAAGTAAATGAAAGCTATTTTCAAAATCCAAAGTAATGGGCAATTTATAACTGTAAGTAGCAGCTGAGGACAGTAGGCGGCAGACCATGTGGGCTAAGTGACAGAATCCTTCCCCATCCACTCAAAGCATGATTTTCAACTGATGGTTCCAGTCAATGGTGGTCTAGTTATACCATACTATGATGGGAGCTGTTATTACTTCTGCGCCCACGGTCTATTTCTGCAGGAGATGGGGAAGGTGCCTGAACTTTGGTAGGAGCGTTCATAGCTCTATCAGCATTTCAGAGCAGCCTTGTTGGACCGGATAGTGGTCAAGATAGTACTTTCCCAACTTGATGAGCTTTGAACATGACTCAGAGGAAAGTAGTTTCATTATCAAGTTACTAATTTTTATTGGCTGCAACTGTCAAATCATTTTCCCAACTCCTTTATCTTCTGAGATATTGTGTTCTTCTCTTCTCAGGTTAGACAGAAAAACATTTCAGTTGCACAGTACTCTGTCATGACTTTCTTGCTCTTAGAAAAAAAAAATCACAATTTTTCTGCACTTTCAACAATGAATACATTTTGAAAGGAAGACCTTCCTTCCCCTTTGATACTCTGTGGGAGACAAAGTTTTCATAAGAAATTCAGCTTTATGCAAAGGTTCCCATTAAAATGATGATGAGGTCAGAAAGCCCTTGAATTTCCCAAATAAGCAGAGGTCCCACCAGCATAACTCAGACTCCTTCAATGGTTGGTTGCTTGGGTTATTTTCCAAGCTCTTTCAAGGCCTCTAGCTTAACTCCCTTCTATCTTTTGGACATTCCTGAGTGTTCACCTCCACATCACTGTCTCTTTAGAGCGGTGAGTAAACTCATACTGATGAAGCAGGCCAGATTAATGGAAATTGCACCCAGTTTGGCTGTGAGATATTTCTGCCCCCTGCAGCTTTCCATAAAAAGTGGCTTACCTGAACTGTCTGTCATTTAAGAATAAGCTCTTCAATTATTTTAATCATACTGGGAATACCATCAGAAAAAAAACTATGGTAACAATGTAGAGTAGGAATAGAAAGTTGTCAATTAAGTACCTTTTCTATTTTTAAATGCCTCCCATAAAGCTCAAAACAGATAATTAATAATTCCTGAAGGAATCAGATGTAAATAGTTCAATAACAGAGTTTCTTCAACCATTTGATCTAAATCCTGGCATCTTATCTCACTGGTACAGTGCTGGGTGAAGATTGACTCTCTTCAAAATCAATTAGATGAGAAATTCTCAGAAAGTATGGTGTATAATATGCAATCCATAATTTACATGCTATGATTTTTAGAGGAATATTTTGAGCAGTCTATTTCAAAAGTAAAACACAGCTGACAATTTTGAGGCTTTTTTAAAAAGTCCTATATCTAATGATGCTGAAAATAGAAGCAAAAAAAATGAACATCTATTACACCAGATCTTCTCAATGTGTAAATGACTTCCTAAGAGTATGCCCTTTGGGAAGCTGTATTAACTCCTTTCAATCATAATAGTGCTAAGGTATTAAGTTACTAAAAATCTTCCTATACCCTGTCATGGGATCATCAAGTTAGAAGGACCTTTAAAAATTATCTTGCCCAAGTACCTTAAGAACTGAGGAAAATGAGGCCCAGAATGAGTGTGTGACTTGTCCAAGGTTACACAGGAGAGATCCAGAATTCCCAGTCACTAAATCTGGAGATCCTTTGATTGCTAGATCAAAGCCAGATTTCCTGACTTCAAATGGAACATTATTTCTATTCCAATAGGAGAACTTAGAGCCTGAGACAGTGTGAAAGGCCAAACATTTGAAAAGTGAAAGTATCATATATGCAATGATATGATTTCATCATTTCTTAGGTACCCGTATAGCCCTCCAGCTATCTGTCCATTCTCAGCCTTTGTTTTTGCCAAGGTTTGCAAATTCCCTGAGTTATTTGCCCACTGCTTCCTCTCCTTCTCCCCCCAGATCTGTACAGTTGCCAAATCTTGACCTGCACAGCATGTCTCACACCCAATCACATGGTCACCATCCTTATTCACATTCTCATCGTCTGCTGCCTGCCCTATAGCTGCAGCCTTCCGATTTATCTCCCCACTCCTCCAATCGATCTTACATGAAGCTGCCAAAGGAATGTTCCTAAAACAGGTAGAACAACGTCACTCCCTTGCTTCATAAACTCCAGTTTTCAGTATTGCCACTAGGATGAAATGTGAAGCCCTCTATTTGGCAGAAAAATCCCTTCACCATATTAGTCAGTCAATAAGCATTTATTATTTGCCTCCTATGTGCCAAAATGACAGTCCTGCTCACAAGGAGCTCATGATTTCCCTGGGGAGACTGTGGAGGAGTCAACAGGGAGCTGAGAGTGGGGGAGACAACATGCAAGCCACAATTTACAATCAAGCTATTTACAGGATAAATCTGAAATAATCAACAGAGGGAAGGCATTAAGAATTAAGCAGGCTGGAGAAAGCCTCCAACCTTATGTTTCTAGGCATAGTACACATTTCCCCCCTTCACAAACACTGCAATCCATCCTGACTGATTGGATTGCTATTCTAGTCATGTAACATTCCCTCTCCAATCTCCATGCCTTTGCATAAGCTGTCTCCCAAGTCTGGGATGCAAACTCTACTGATTCCTGCCTTTTAGAATCCATAGTTTTCTTAAAAGTTCAGTTCAAACACTGCCTCCTATGAGAGGCTTTCCCTGAGTCCACCACTAATAGTGCCTTCCCCCTGCAATGTCAGTTACTTCGTGTTTATTTGTATGTATTGATAGGAATATGAAGAGATAATACATTGTGGTGGATAAGTAACTGGCCTTGGAGATAACGAGACCTGAGTTCAAATTTTGCCTCAGTCTAACACATACTGGCTTAATCTTCATTTAATGTCTCAATGAACTGAGCTAGCTTTGCCTCTGTTTTTACCCAATTCCCTGGGATTGTAGATCACAGAGAAATCATCAATCTGCTTTCACAGAGGAAGTTTGACACCTCTGGTTCCCTCCACCAATGAAATCACAGATCTAGCCCCTGTCTCTATATGTATACATTAGATCTCTTGCTATATTGAAAGTTCCTAGAGAGCAGAGCCAGTTGTATTTTTGTACTGACATCACTTAACCCAATGTGGGACACATAGTAAGCCCTTAATAAAATGGGTATTGGTTTATTACCACATGACCAGCTCCCTTTTGTGACTATACTCTGTTTCCTTAATGATATCCCTCACTGCATTTCTTGAGCAGAGAGTCATTCTTAGAAATATGTTGCTTTCCATTGACCCCAGAGGTGTCCCACTTCCTTCTCCCATAAGATTGTGAGCTCCTGCAGAGCAGGGAACTATCTTTTTTTACCTTTCTCCTTTATCCCCAATGCCCAGAATATAGTAGGCACTTAATAAAGGTTTATTGAATGACGGATGGTAACTTGGATTCCATGGAGATTCCGTTGTTCCAAGATTAACAACTATATAATATCACTGAGAGAACATTTGTGTTTTTAGAAATGGTCTTTGGCACAAGGGAGTAGCTCGGGATCATTCAAAGCACTTAATGGTTATCAGGATGTCTAAAACATAATTTTCTTTTCATGGAAAACAATTCAGCTATGGATGCCCCATCCCCCTTCCCCTCCCAGACTTGGCTACCCGCTGGAATTGACTGACAAGTTGGACAAACCCTGCTGGAACTGCACTTCTGGAAGGGAGTTGATGGCTAAGTAAACACAGCAATTAATCTTAAACATATAATGCTTAACCTTAAGCCCTCCTGGGATGCTCCACCCCCACCTCTGGCTCCACTCATTAAGACCCTAGGAAGGCATGCGAGGAAGAACAAAACCAAAAATGGTTAACCTCAATATTGGAATCCATGTGCAGAAAGTTCAGTGAAGTTTTGATTCTGCTGAGTGGACTATTCCATTGGTAGATTATTTAGGGATCCCGGCTTGGCTCTCTTCCCTTCCCCTGCCTTCCTTTCCTCATCCTTCCATTTCCCGTCTTGGAACCAATGCTGACCATTTTGCAGGTTAACTCTAAGCCTGGCAAAATGCAAGCACAAAAGGGAAAAGATGTACAAGATCGCTTACAGTAGTAACAGCAAATCATCTAAGCTCTGCAGGGCAGGTTGGCTGCTTTCCTAAGATATTTGAACCATGTCCCTCTCCTCCACCCCAAACTTCTCCTCCTCTCAGCTTTCCAGTTTCTGTCAAGGGCACCAGTCATATAGGTTGGCAACTGTGTAATAATCTTCCTTTTCTCCTTGCCCTCCCCCTATGCCCATCAGTTGCCAAATCTTGATGATTCTGCCTCCATGACATCTCTCCAGTTCTCCCCTTTCACCACTGGCATGAGCAGCATCCCAATTCAAGATTTCATCTTCTTTCACCTGGAGAAATGTACCAGCCTCCTGATTGGCCTCCGTGCTTCCATTCTCTCCCCTCTCTATTCATCTATCAAAACAATCTTACTGAAATCACATTTCTTATTATGTTCTAAACTCTTCAGTGTTTGTTAGACCAAAAAGTAGTCCCCAGCAGAGAAACAGTTAAATGGAATTGATAAAAGACGAAAGAGTAGTCTCCAGTAGGGAAGTTGGCAGCTTGGTGGCACTGTGTATGGAATGTTGGGCTTGGAGTCAGGAAGACCTTAGTTGAAATCCTGCCCTGAACACTTACTGGGTCTATGACCCAGGGCAAGTTACTTAACCTCTGTTAGACTCAATTTCCTCATCTGTAAAATGGGGAAAATAATAACAAATGTTGATGAAGCTGTGAATTAGCCAAACCATTCTGAAAAGCAATTTGAAATCACTCGAAGAGAGTGACTGAAGTGTCTATGCTCTTCATCCCCGAGAGAATACTCCTAGGCTACTCCAAGGAAGTCAATGACAAAGCAAAGGCCCCATATGCACCAAAATCTTTATAACAATGATTTTTGTAGTAGCCCAGAACAGGAAAACAAATTATATTGTAAATACTGTTTTCTGAAGAAGACCATCTGAGGAATATGGGTAAACAGTGATACATGAACATAATACTTTAAGAAATGATGAATATGATGAATACAGAGAAGTATAAGAAGAATTATATGAACTGATAAAAAGTGAAGTAAGCAGGACCAGGAAATATTAGGCACAATGTTTACAATAACTTAAAATGGAATGCATAATATCAAAACAATCCAACCTAAATGCTATGAAATTATAATAACTAGGCATGACCCCAAAGAAGACATATGATAAGATTCCTCCCCCTGCTTCTTTGCAGAGGTGGGGGACCATGGGTGTAGAATACTACATATGATGTCAAACTTCTTATTCTGTTCATTAGTTTTGCTGAACTTTTTAATGGCTAGCTTGCTGAAAAAGGGGTAGGGAGAGATGTAGTGAAAAATGTAGGTGATATAAAAAAGTATGTATTAACAAAAATTCATTATTTTAACAATGTATCTTCTGTGGTCTCAAGTCTACCGTAGATACCACTCAACTGTCTGGAAACCAGGCTACTGAATCCCCTAACAGGCTAGAATACTTGACCTTCCTCAGACACCATGCTTATCTTCACTCCGTGTTCATATTTTAAAGGATCATGCTTGTAGAACCCAAAGGTGAAACTTTTTACATGGGACATTTCAATATTTTTTCTCCTCTGTTACACCATGTGCTGGCCTTTGGACAAAGTTGGCCAAGTATCCAATTATATTTGATCAGCCTCTTTTTGTATGTTCTCAGCACTGCTGGATAGTCTTTGATAATTTCACACATCAGAAAATGGTAAACTACAAATCTATATTTGGACCTTCTCTACGATGCTCATATTCAGTAAGACCATTCATTCCATTTAGTACCTCCGTCACAGGGACATGAGTCACAGACAAAATGAAGCAAATGACTAGAGCACAATATGAAACAATAGTAATAATGTCATACCAGAGTACAACAATCCAGGGACAAATTACCTTCCCACATATGTTGTTTATAGCCCAGTGTGTTTGTTGGAATGACTTGACAGCAAAGGAAACAGACATTCAAAGACTATAGAGATGTACGTTTTCTCCAGTACTTCCAAAGTACTTTATAGATACTGGATTTGCTAACACTCTGCAAAGAAAGTAGGCATCCTGGTAATTGTTGTGTGTGTGTGTGTGTGTGTGTGTGCGTGTGTGTGTATTCGTCCTTCATTGCCAAAGAAGACCATGCCATCAAAGAAATGATGACATGACTTACACTTGATTTTGTTTTGAGTGAGGGAGGTCACCAACCTCACCTCTCCTCAAGAGCCATCTGAATCCAGTGACCAGATATTCATCAGGACGACTGGAGATGACCCAGGATGGGGAAATTGGGGTTAAGTGACTTGCCTAAGGTCACACAGCTAGTGAGTGTCAAGTGTCTGAGGGGAGATTCAAACTCAGGTCGTTCTGACTCCTGCACTGGTGCTCTATCCACTGCACCACCTAGCTGCCCCTTCCTGGTAATTTAGATGGGAGCTGAAGTCACTTCCCAATAAACAGTTCAGCAGCAAGGCTGAAGTCCACCCTCATACTCCTGTTGTCTTCTAAGCACTGAATTTAGACTCCAGTTTTTCTTAGTTGCTCTCCCTGCTTCTGGACTCTCTTCCTTCCAATCCACCCTATACCCTAAAACCAGATTAATTTTCCTAAAACATAGCTTTCATTGAGTTGTTCCAGTGTTCAAAATCTCCAAGGACTTCTTATCACATTGCACCATGGAATTTAGGGATAAAAAGGACCTTAGAGATGATCTATGTCCTCACTTTATAGATAGAGAAATCAAGGCCTAGCAAGGAAAAAACCCATTATTAATTGAAAAAAAAACACTTATTATTAGTAGTGGCTTTAAAGGGCTTGCTCCAAGTTGCATATGCCATAGGTGAAAGAGCCAAGATTCAAAGTTAGGTTGTCCATTTCCAAGTTCAGTGGGCCATCCACCACACCACCCTGTGTGATCTCGAGTTCCTCATGTAAATTTCCAATGATTTCCACAAGCAGGACCCACTCGCCCCATCTCGCCATATTTTTCACAGTGTGCTCCAGTCAAGCTATCATCATTAGTGTCCCATCAACCTACTGTGAAGGTCTTGAAAATCTTTAACCCTTAATCTTGGCGTTCCTCCTTTCTCTGTCCAGTTGCCTAAATCTTGCCTGGCCCTTCAGTCTTGCCTCTCCTAAGAGGCTGTTTTGTTTTTTTAATTTGCATCAATCTCTCTCTTCTCCCAACTCTCGGGATGGGACAATGAAGACGACATTTGACTTGGCATCAGAGAACTTGAATGAAAATCCAGCTTTGACTGTTGATTGCATGGGAAATTTGGGACAAATCAAGAACCTTTCAGGGTCTCCATTTCCTCTTCTTCTAAATGAGGGGGTCTAAGGTCCCTTTGACCTCTATGAGGCAGAAGACCTGGGTCCGAGTCCTGATTCTGGTATATTCAAAATTGTTTCTTCCAGTCACCTGGCCTTGAGAGGTCTCACTTCTCTCATCTCTGAAATGGGTCAAATAAGATAACACATAAATCTCTCTGCAAATCTTTAAGTTCTATATAAATGTGAATTGTCATTGTTTTTATGCTATAACTAAAATTGAGGGGAAGCCTTTGTTTATTAGAGTTGGGGTGCCAATAGAGTTTTCATTACAGGAAAGACCAACCACATTTCAAAAACTTAAGCTCCACACTTTTCTTTAATTATCTTCCTCTTACCTCTATAAGAAAACATTTTGATCATATATCCCTAAATCAAAATAACTATTAAAAATCATTTCAATGAAAAGGAAATTGAAGGAATCAGAAATGTTAAGATTTTCAGGCTCAGGCATGATATACTTAGAACAATTCAACTGAAAACATTCTTAGGAAATTGACATTTCTTCAGAAGGAAGCATAGTGAAGTAGATAGAGAGTTGTTCTAACTAGGTAAGAAGCCCTGAGATTAAGTCTTGCCTATGACATCTACTGACTGTGTGACCAAGGAGAAATCAATTCAGCTGTTGATGTGTTGGGCTACTTCTAAGCTGCAGAGAATGTGCTACTCAGTATTCCTAGAAGGAATTCCTTCTGTCAATGAAATAGCAGGTCTTGGCTCTATCCCTATGACTTCTGAACACAAGACCAGAGTGATTTGAAATACAAGCAGAGCAGCAAATATTTATGTACTGATTTATGTTTTCAAAGCACCATTACATCCAAGGTGTCTCAAAAACGTTAGTGAAGTACACAGGGTATATTATTCCCATTTTTCAGATGAAGAAACTGAGGAGGAAACTGAGGTGGCTTTAAGGCCACCAATCTAAGTCAGGACAGAATCAAGATCCAAACCCAGGCCTCTGGACTCCAAGATATGCCTTTTACAACACAAGACTGTCAATTTTGAAGCAGAAGTCCTTCAAGAAGGCCTTTAGATGTCATCTACTCCAAGTGTTTTGTGGCACAGGGCTTCAAGTCTTGCTTCTGACATGTACTAGCAGAGTGTCGAAGGGCAGCAAAGCACTGGACCTCATGCGGCCTTTGGTACTTCTGGCATCCCAGGCTTTTTCACCTGTTGGTGGGTCCTGGTCTCCTCAGGCGGATGGTCTGGTGAAACCAAGAGACCCCTTCTCACAATCATGGTTTTAAATGTATAACATAATGGTTTAAAAATGGTTTTAAATGTATAAAATAAAATATGAAGGATTACAAAGGAAACCAATTCTATTGAAATAAAGTTAACAAAAGAACAAGTTCAGCACCCTTGCTTTAAATCTATACTTCTGGATAGTTACTGATTGGTGTGGATCCACACCAATGAGATCAGAGATCTGAACCAAAAAAAAAGTAACTTCTAGAGACAAGGGTTTTGAATTTTTCACACACACACTACATAATAACAACTGTTAGCATTTATAAAGTATTTTAAGGCTGACAAAACATTTTGAAAATAGAATACTTGTAAAGTTCTTAATAACTCTGGGAAGTAGGTGCTGTTGTTAGACCCATTTTATAACTGAGGAAACCAAGACTGTCATTTTTCACCAACTTCATAACAGAAAACTCTAGAACATAACAGAATAAGGAAAAGAGTTTATTTCCACATCTTCACTGAAAACAATCAGGGAATTCTGGGAGACACACTATATATTAAGCATTGCCATACGAGGTAGTCTATTTTATGATTTATAAATTGATCTCTACCTGGGTCTCGATTTTAGGCCCTTCCGGTGCCTCTGTTCGCAGTGTACACAGTGGAATTGTCCTGGGCAGACATGCAATCTGTGGATAGATTTCTTCTGTCTCTGCCAGAGTCAATCTTCAGCCCCCCTAGGGTGAAGGATTGAATTCTGGGTGGATTTGGGCTGTACATTCTTCTTTCTTGACAAGGGGCATGCTGTGGCCTAGTTTTGGCTGTGTTTTTCCTCCGTTGGACTTTCTAAGGTCTATACACTATTGGTGGATAAATGGGAGGGAATCTTGCCCAGAGTGCAATGTGGGCCCCCTGCTGTGAAGACCTTTGGTTTGGATGGGATTTAGTGTAAGATTCTCTTTCTCTTTCCCTGGGTCTCCATTTCAGATGCTTCTTGTACCCTTCCTGCTTTCCCTCAATCCTGAAAGATTGCCTTGGGACCACATGTAGTCAGTGGTATCATTTCTAGGGTCACACGTAAAGCCCAAGGAGCTGGTTCACTGACTGCCTCTGTATGGGCTTTCTTGCTGCCTTCTGACTCTCTTTTGCTGGGCAGTTGATTTACTGGACTGTGTTTGAGATTCCATTGTCAGTCATGACTGAGGGAATATTGAAGGTTACAAGCACTTCTTTTGAGAGATTTGAGGGGATCTCTTCTGTTGTCCTTGGAGAGACCCCCTGCTGTGTCTGTATGCTCCAAGTTGGGGACTTTGCTTCAGAGTCATCCTGTCTTGTTCTATGGCACACTTAGCAGGGAATTTGCCCCACCACTGATGCATGCACCTCCTCATCCAAGATGCTCATCCAAGTACCCAGAATGTCCCTGGATCCATTTCTGTGGGGTTCGATCACCATGGCCCCTTGGTCAGTCCATGTGTCCCCATCTGTCTCTCTGTGTGTCTCCTTGGGTCTGTCTGTGTGTCCCCATGTGTCTGTTCATGTGTCCCCATGTGTCTGTATGTGTCCCCATCTGTCTGTGTGCCCGTGTGTCTGTCCGTGTGTCCCCGTGTGTCTCTCCATGTGTCCTCATGTGTCTGTCCGTGTGTCCCCATCTGTCTCTCCGTGTGTCTCCTTGTGTCTGTCTGTGTGTCCCCATGTGTCCGTCCATGTGTCTCCATGTGTCCATGTGTCTCCATGTATCTGTCCATGTGCCCCTGTGTGTCTGTCCGTGTGTCCCCATCTGTATCTCTGTGTGTCTCCTTGTGTCTGTCCATGTGTCCCCATGTGTCTGTCTATGTATCCCAATCTGTCCGTGTGTCCCCATGTGTCTGTCCATGTGTCCTCGTGTGTCTGTGTGTCGTCATCTGTCTGTCCGTGTGTCCCCATGTGTCTGTTTGTGTGTCCCCATGAGTCTGTCTATGTATCCCCATCCGTCCGTGTGTCCCCATCTGTCTCTCTGTGTGTCCCCATCTGTTTCTCTATGTGTCCCCATGTGTCTGTCCATGTGTTCCCACGAGTCTTTCTCGATGTATCCCCATCTCTCCGTGTGTTCTCGTGTGTCTGTCCATGTGTCCCCATGTGTCTGTCTGTGTGTCCCCATGTGTCTGTCCGTGTGTCCCATCTGCCTCTCTGTGTGTCCCCATCTGTCTGTGTGTCCCCGTTTGTCCATGTGTTTCATATCCATGTGTCTGTATGTCCTCCATCTGTTTCTGCATATGTGCCCACCTGTACATGTGTCCCCATGTGTCTGTCCATGTGTCCCCATCTGTCGGTGTGTTTTCATATCTGTCTGTGTGTCCCCATCTGTCTGTCCATGTGTCCCCATGTATCTATGTGTCCCCATCTGTCCATGTGTCCCCGTATGTCTGTCTGTGTGTCCCCATCTGTCTCTCTGTGTGTCCCCATGTGTCTGTCAGTGTGTCCCCATCTGTCCGTCCATGTGTCCCTATATGTCTGTCTATGTGTCTTCATCTTTCCATGTGTCCCTGTGTGTCTGTCCATGTGTCCCCATGTGTCTGTCCATGTGTCCCCACGAGTCTGTCTATGAATCCCCATCTGTCCGTGTGTTCCCGTGTGTCTCTCCATGTGTCCCCATGTGTCTGTCTGTGTGTCCCCGTGTGTCTGTCCGTGTGTCCCTGTGTGTCTGTCCATGTGTCCCCATGTGTCTGTCCGTGTGTCCCCATATGTCTCTCTGTGTGTCCCCATCTGTCTGTGTGTCCCCATTTGGCCATGTGTTTCATATCCATGTGTCTATATGTCCTTCATCTGTCTCTGCATATGTACCCACCTGTACATGTGTCTCCATCTGTTCATGTGTCCCCATGTGTTTGTCCATGTGCTCCCATCTGTCTGTGTGTTCCCATGTGTCTGTATGTTCTCCATCTGTCTCTGCATATGTGCCCACCTGTCCATGTTCCCACATGTGTCTGTCCATGTGTCCCCATCTGCCTTTCTGTCTGTCCCCATCTGTCCATCACTAGAGCCCCTTGGAGGACCTCCTGCTTTGGTTACTGGCACCTTGGATGGTTCCTGTATTTTCCCTTTCAGGGCACTGAGGCCCTTTGCTTGTCTTCTCTTGAGTATGATACTTTGTCTGTGGTCCCTCTCTAGGACCGGACATAGCCCCAGGGTCCTTGCATCCAAAATCTTTCTGGGCCTATTTCTTTTAAGCAATTTGTAACCAGTCTGAACTTTTTCTTGCACAATCTTCTCCTCTTTCCCTGAGGAGTTCATTTGGGGGACTGTGGCCTTGCTCCTGGGCTCCCTCTTGACAAAGGGGCTATCTACTCTCGAGTGACTTTTCATGGAGCATGTTAGTGGGTTGCTCCTGGCACCTCAGTTGGGACCCCATGCTGTGAATCATTCCGGAGGTCTTAGACTTTTAGTTGCACATTCCTCTTCTTTTTCCTGGGTCTTGATTTCAGGCCATTCTGGTCCTTTCCATGTATACACTGGGACTGTCCTGGGACAACAGGCAGTCTGTGGATAGATTTCTGAGGTGTCTGTTAAGAGCCCATCCTCAACCCCCCACTGTGAGTGACTGAAATCATGGGGTCTTTTTTAAAATGGAAGACACAATCAGTGGTCTCAGGTATGCTTGACAACCTGGAACTATGGGTAAGTCCTTAACCTCTCTGAGTCTCAGTTTATGCATTTGTAAAACAGTGATATTACCACCCTAAGAAGACATTTATTTTGTACATCATAAAATATGGGAGTAGATAGGGCACTGGCTTTCGTGTCAGGAAATCTTGGGAACAAATCCTGTTTTAGTCAGTCAGTCAATAAACATTTGGTGAGTGCCCACTCCTTGTACCATGGTAAATGCTGGGGATACAAAGAAAGGCAAAAGACAGTCTCTGCTCTCAAGGAGCTCAATCCCCTTCTTTGCTTTCTTCATATGATGTCCTCCGTTAGAATATAAGCCACTTGAGGGCAGGGACTGTCCCACTTGTTTGTATTTGTGCTCTTGCTGCTGTTCAAGTGCCTGATATTTAAGAAACAAGGCAGATGAATGGCAGGGTAGATATAGTGCTGAACTTGGAGGTGAGTTCAGATGCATACTTAGTAGCTGTGACCAAGACAAGTCATTTAACCTCTTTTTTGCCTCAGTTTCCTCATCTATAAAATGGAGATAATACCTACATCACAAGATTAACAAGGATAGCATACATAATTCTTTGCAAATATTGCAACATGCTAATATTTTACATGCTTTATCATTCATCTGTTCAGTTTCTGAGTACTTTAGAAAACTCTCTAAGTCTATAGTCTACAAAGGAATTCTTGATCTGCATCAGCGAAGGGAATTTTAACATCAGGAGTTCTCTCACGCTGATGAAATCACAGGTCAGGACCACCTGCTGTGTACCATAGTCCCACCCGCAGTTCCCCACCCCCACCTCCCTACTTTATAGAGTTCTTGTGAGGATCAGATGAGGGGACAGGCATAGGACACTTTGTTAACTCCCAAATACTATAGATATGCCTTCTCTAATTTATCTCTATACTAGTTTTCCAGCCTTATATCACACCATATCTCTTTATACATCCCATCTCCCTTCCAAACTGAACTCCCATAGACGGTGCCCCACCAACACGCAATTTCAGAGTGTCACTGGTACTCAAGAACCTTCAGCCTGAAATGGCTCTTTCTGGATCACAAAAACAGACCAGAGTTCATTATCTTACTTTTGCCTCTCATGTGAGGGTCATCCTCATTTTATAGATGAATAAACTTAGACTCAGAGAGATTAAATTGCGAGTGCAAAGAAACATAGTTTGTGTCTCACAATGGTAGGAGTGTTGGATTTGAAATCAGAGAACCTGTACTGAAATTCCAGTTCTGTGACTTTACTACCTCTTCTGATCCCTGACCATTTAACCTCAGGCCTCAGTTCCTCATCTGTAAAATCAAGGTCCCTCCAAGCTCTAAGTAATCAAACCCAGATGTTCCGTCTCTAAATTCAGCATACTTTCTTTTATATTGTGCCGACTCTCTAAACCATCTGTAGTTCAATCTGTGAACAGACAACAGGAAATAGAAGCCATCTTCTTCCTGTTAGTAAGTTTTCTTTATTTAAAACAACAACAACAAAGAAAAACCCCAAAAAACAAACCCATACCTTTCTGGAAAGTGAAGAAGTATAGTGAAGTATGGTATGAATTAATTCCCTTTCATTTATTCATGTCCATCACATCATTGCTATTTATTTTTCACAAATCCAATGGAGTAGATAGTTCTTCAGTCCAAAATGAACTTTATTTTACTTTCCTGAATTATTAACTATGTACTCTATTAGCCACATGTCATCATCATGGGTATATTTTTCAAGAAGGTGGCACAGCACTAAGAGCTGGGGAAGGAATATTGTTCCCATGGGCTACATCTCCAATTTTTCTCTTCACACCCCAGGAGACCATCCATTTCGCTGCCATGATTCTCCATAGAGTACACAATGAATTTCCACCATTTCCTCTTTTGCAGAAGTGGAGGAAACTTTTCTATAGCATGAAATGGGGCTGGGCATCTAGGGATTTGAAATATTCCCTTCTCAGGCCCTCATCCCTTCCCTGCCAGTTCAAGGTATCAGCCTCAAAGTACAGACTTGGCAGTCTTTGGCTACACTGACAGAACCTTGTTATCACCTCCTGGGAAAATCGCCTGCTGAAAATATCTTTTTGGATAACAAGGGAGATTTCCAGAAAGATAAATCTTGCAAAATTATGAAAGTTTTGTTCTCCGAAACACTACACTGAGCTTTTCTATAGTCTCTACCTTTGCTTTTCTAAAATCAAAGGGTCACATTATTATAAAAGTTGGGAGGCTAATTCTGCTTTATCTGGACGGAGACATTCTTCCTAAAGCTACCTGTGTAGGGAGTTACCTTAGGTATTTGGGAATTATTCTGTTTGGTGACTTGCCTTCTAGGGTTTTGACTTAATAAAAACTAGAGGCAATTCTAACTCTAGGATTTTTTGTTACCTTCTTACTAAATTCTTAAAACCAGTTTAAGATAAGAAATGTACTAATTGTGCTCTTTTTTACACAATGGCTACATCCACACTCCTTTCTGATGTAGTGATAGGATTCCCTCAGTAGAATGGAAGGGCTTGATAACAGGGACCATGGTTTGGGGAGGGCTGGGTTGGGTTTGTATTCCCAGGGCTTAGCTCAGTGCCTGGAACATAATAAAGGCTTAAATAATGGTTGCTGGCTGATTGTTGACTGGTATGGTTGGGACTAGGCCCAGAGGGGTTGGCCAAGCTACATAATTCAAATTCCATGGCTCTTTGTTGTACCATAGTACAGTTCACCTTAGCTATCTAGCATCATGCTTCATTTTAGTTACTGAGATTGGTTCATTAATATGGTAATCGAAATAGCTGACCTCTCAAGTTTTTAAACCTGCCAGAAAATTTTAAAGTCTGTTGCCTTACATGAACAAGAAGGCATTTCTTCTAGACACAGAGGCATTTGTCAATTACTTGTATGTGATCATTCTTGTTATAAGTAAACTCAGAATATAGGGATTTTTGTCCTAGTGCCATTTTGACTTTTAGCAGCACTCTATAAACAGAAGTTGATTAATCTTCAGGAAACATTTGCATTCATGGCATCCCCATTTTACAGGTGAGTTACCTAAGACCCAGGATGGCTTGTTCACAGCTGCAAATTTAGTCAGTGAAATGTCTGGGAATGGAGCCCAAATTCACTGACTAAGAGATGCCAAAGAATCTACTGTGTTTATTTACAGCAGTGCTTATTATTTATGTTCCACCTAAAAGGGACTATTTAACGATGTGCTTAGTCAGGCAACAACCATAGCTTCAGGACATTGGATGGGCCAAGGATCACCTTCAGTTGGGTGAACAGCTTCACTCCCAAAATTCCGTATGGAAATAGGCAGAAAGTCCATCCTCTTGGATTTAGCTGTTTGTGAAAAGTATGAAAACAGAGGCAGGAAAGAAACTGAAATTAGGAACATAGAAATGTGAATGTTTAGAAAGGATCTTGTTTTAAAAGACTGATCCAGTTGGAAAAAATGCTCATTAAAAGAGAAAGAGAGGGAGAAGGAGAGATAGAGACAGAGAGACAGACAAACAGACAGGAGAGAGGGAGGAAGGGAGACAAGAAGAGAGAGAAAGACAGAGAATCTAGAAGTGGAAGCTGAAAGAACACTTTACTACTCCTTCCTGTAAACATTTCAGCTCGACCAGAAAGCAATATGTCACATCATATATCACATATGTCATACATGTTGTATGTATACAGATGTCACATATACTCAAATAAATATAGATTAAGTTTGCCCGCTCAAATCCTTTGGTGTTATTCTCTTTGATGCGGCTTTCTCTCTGTGAAGATCTTTAAATGAAAGTTTCAAGAGGATGCCATCTACCCCAAATGATGTTTCTTTCTTATGTTTTGTTTTCATAAGGAAAGGAATACTTGATTTTGAGTAAGTGGTTACACATGCCGCAAAGGATTCAAATGCTCTAGAGAAGTCATTCATCTTTTCTGGGCCTCATTTTCCTTCTCTGTAAAATGAGAAGGTTGAATTAAACTTGGGTTGGGATGGGGGAGAACAAGGGAATCAAAGAATGAAGAAGATCAGGATGAATGGGAAATGATTATGGACTATGCAGGGAAGACAGAACTACTTAATATTTATCTTGCTTTTCTCTGCAAAAGAGAATAATCTTTATATTAAAATGGAGAAATAAGCATATCCAAGATAGGTAAGCAGAAAATAGTAAAGTACATAGATGTTATTGATGAATTTTATCATCAGGCCCAGATGTACTACATTCCAAGGTATCCAAAGAGCTGGTGGATATGATATTTGGACCCCTGTCAGCGACTGGAAATAATTGTGGAAAACAGAATCAAATATACATCTCTCTACCAGGAATTGAATCCCCTTCCAAAATTAGAAAGGGCAGTCTCAAGATGTGGTGATAAAGACCTTCACATAACAGTTGGATCACCACTTGTCAGAAATATTATAAATCATATTCTATATGACTTCTCATTCTATATGATCCTTCCCAAATAAGGGTTCCATACTTGGGAAGGAGGCATTTATAAAGAAGCCAATTACATAGTGCAATGCATGGAGTGCTGGGCCTCAAGTCAGGAAGATCCAAGGTTCAAATCTTACTTCAGATACTATATGAGAAACCTTAGGCAATTCGCTTAACCTCTGTTTGCCTCAGTTTCCTTAACTATAAATGGAGATAGTAACATCTGTGCCCACCAGGGTTGTTGTGAGGATCAAATGAGATAATTATGAAATGCTTAGTGTAGTGCTTGGTACATAGTAGGTGTTTAATAAATGCTTGTTCCCTTCCTCTTTATGGCTCTATGTCCTATGATCTGTGACCCAGAACAGGCCCGTAAGTGCCATTCCCTGTCTCAATGTCACCCTAAATGCAAGCCAGACTCATCAAATCTTATTCTTATGTTCACTGTATACAATATTCCTTAGGAACATTATATGTATCACAATGCCATTTCAAATGCTCTAAGGTCCTTTTCTACACGGGTTATTTTATCAGCTGTCTTCAGGAACAATCAAATGAACCTGAAGCCAGACTACTTTACAATCAATATTATTTCTCCTACCTTAACTAGTTGCTAGATCAAGTGACTTGTTCAGGGTCCCACAGCCAGTATATGTCAGAAGTAACACTTAAAAACAGGTTTTCCTAACTCTCAGGCCAGGTCTGTATCTATCACTAGCAGTGAAATTCTCAAGAAAGACTTGGACTCCCGACTCAAATTGTCTGCAAGGAACAGAAATAGTTATAAACTCTGTTCTCCGCTCCCCCCCACCCCCCCGCCGCCCCGACCATGGCAGCTGGGCTCTCTTATATAGAAATGGTGACACAGGTCCAAAGGCTTTGCGCAGATGCTAGCAATGAACACTCTAGTGGCTTTGACCCTGAAGCTGGCTAAAATAAACAACTTTCAAATGGACAGAAAGTCTATATTGATAAATACTGAAGTCTCTTGAAGAACTTTGAAATGAGATTTAATTTAGGAAAAAAACGATTTTCAGTGCACGTTAATTACAACAAATGAATATGTCTAATCATACCTTGGACTTTTGCCTAATATCAATAGATATCTTAATGTTAATCTTTCTTCCAAACAGAAGGAAATCAGCAATCACAACTTGCACTTTGGCTCAAGGTGCTCTTTTGCAAATGACTAATTTATCATGTGGACAAAGAGAGAAAATCCCTCTAGCCTCATGTCATGTGACTTTGGTGGGAAGCTTTGCTGCCTGACGTAACTGGATCCCACTGACAATAATTAAGGAGAGAGTATCAGTCCTTGGTGGGGCATGGGGGGCGGGGATGGGGATAAATGATAAATTCATGGCTTGTATTGGGTATGCAATGGCTAGAGGCAAGTCCTATGGGTCAACCCTCCCCTCCCTCTGCCCTGCCAAACAACAGGTGGGAAACATTTAACCCTCCACAAGGGTACAATGCGTTCTGAGAGGCATATGTACTACTAACAGTAACAGTACTGTCATTTTGAGGAGGGTAAAGATCCACCTTAGGGAGAAAGTATGTTATAGAGGGAAGAACACTGGCCTTGGAGTCAGAAGAGCTGTATTTAAGTATCTATTCTTCCCCTGTTGTGTCACCTTGGGCAAGTTCCATAGCCTCTCTAAACCTCAGTCACTTCATCTATAAAATGGACATAATAACCCCAGCGCTATTCACCTCATGGGGTTGTGGTGGGGATGCAAAGAGAACATGTGTATAGAACACTTTGTAATCATAGTGATATGTAGATGATAATGATATAATGACATATCATTACACATACATATATATATACATATATGTGTATATATATATATATATATATATATATATATATATACACACAAAAAAAAAAACATTTTGTAATCTTACTGATATATAGTCATGCAAGCATATAGGGATGCAAAGCTATCACTACTACTTGTGCTTCTGTCTGGAAAATTCAAAGTATGGCCAGATCTACCGAGCATTTATCCTCCCAGATGGTAATTTGGTTTACTGGAAAAAAACCCAGAATTGTAGTCATGAGGCCTGGAATCACATCCTGACTCTGCTACTCAC
>CM053775.1:21852247-21871708 GCA_028658325.1 Potorous gilbertii
TAGTAGAAGTTTTGCTTGGGGTATTTATCTTTTTATCCCCAGAACCTAACAGCATAACTTTCAATTCTTATTTAGTGATTAATAAAAGTTTACTTGCATCAAACCTCCTTTCTCCTTTAATGTTTTGCGTGACCTTATGTTTAGTCAGTTTTTCCATTGGAAATGTATTATGGTATATGGCATAAGGACTGTTTGAAACGAATTATCTGCAAAACTACTTTCCTGTTTTCCCAGCAAATTAGGTAATATTTTCAAAGCCCTTAGCAGAATGCCTGACACATAGTAGGCACAATATATGTGTATATTTCTCTTCCCTTCCCAACAATTTGGTTGAATGGTTTCCCCCCAATATAATCTTTCTTGGGTTTATTGAAAACCAGTCAGCTATATACTTTTCCTTGTAAGTTTTGCTGTGTGTCTAGTCATTCTCATGGATCAGTTTTTCTAGTTCTAAAAATTTGGTACCATATCGTTTGGATAATAACTAATTTGAGATCACTGGTAGTGCCAACTCCCCTACTTTTTTCATTATTTCTCTAGATAATTGTTGATATTGTTGTTCATTTATATGAATTTTGTTATTTTATCTAATTTTATAACACATTTATTTTCTTTGATTTTATTTTCTCATACCCCTGTTAAATTGGTATAGCATTAAACCTGTAAATTAATTTGGGAAGACGGTCATTTTTCACTATATTCGCATAACCCAGTCATGAATATTGACTGTCTCTTCAGCTAGTGGCAGCTAGATGGTTCAGTGGGTAGAACTCTGGGCCTGGAGTTAAGGAGATCTGAGTCCAAATTCAGATGCCAACAATTACTGTGAGATCCTGGATAAGTCACTTAACCTTTATCTGCCTCAGTTGTCCCAATTGTAAATTAAGGATTCTAATAACATCCACTGGTTATGAGGATAAAATGAGATAAGATAAAGCATTTAAAACAGTGAGTGGTACATAGTATATGTTCAATAAATGCTTGCTTCCTTCCTGCCTTCTTCAGATCTTCCATTTCTGTGAAAATTGATTTATAGTTATGTTTATCACTGTCTGTGTTTAAGTAGGTAAATGTTCAGATGGAGGGTGTTATTATGCATGATATTTCACGTTTCTTCTTTTTTGTTTTTGTTATTTCTTGCCAAAAAATGCTGCTGGGTTTTGTGGACGTTTTTTCTTATTCTGCTAGTTCGATGAATCGGTTACCTCAATTTAAAAAAATTCTTTAGGGTTTTCTGAGTAAAACAAATCCCATTATTCATAAATATAGATAACATTTTATCTTTTCTAGTGCTCATTCCCTTAATAACTTTTGCTTATCTTTCTGTAGCTAATATTTCTCCAACTTTGTCAAATAATCATCATGGCAGGAGGCATCCTTGCTCCACTCATGATCTTATTGGGAATTCTTCGAGTGTTTCTCAGTAGATATAATGGTAGTTCTTGCTTTTAGTTCAATACTTTTGATTCTTTTGAAGAAAGGTCCTTTCATTCTTAAAGTATTCTCTCAAACCTTTCCTTTTGCACACTGTGCTGTGTCCAATACTCAAGGCAATTTTTTTCGTAGGCTATGCTGGAGTATGGTATTCAAGCTCTTTGTTTCTTCATATTTATGTGGGAGATAAATAATTCTCAGATTTCCTCACCACACTCTATCTTCTAGCTTTTGCTTCAATTTCTAGAGATCTGAAGCATTCTTGTTGGCTACTTAAAAAATGTTGCCCTATTCTGTAAATTCATTTTTGTGTTCTGCGTGGGTGTTTCGGCTCCTTAGCTTTATTAAGATTTTCCATTTTTACCTTCAGTTTCATATATTCTTTTTTTCAGTGATCTTATTACTACTCATACAGAAGCCAGATCTTTCGTAAATCTCTTGTCAAATTTCTAAATAATTGTGGAGCTCCTTGCAGTACATCCTTTCTCTCTTCTGAGAATTTAATCCAGGGTTCTTAACCTAGGACCCATGAACTTTAAAAAGAAATTGAGAACTTTATTTCAATATAATTGTTTTCTTTTGTAATCCTATGTACTCTATTTAAAAACTGAGAAAAGCTCTTAGAAAGGATCCATATGTTTCACCAGACTTCTAAAGTGTTTCTCAGTCATGTCCTCCTCTTCATGACCTCATTTGGGCTTTTCTTGGCAAAGATAATGGAGTGGTTTGGTATTTCCTTCTCCAGCTCATTTTATGGATGAGGAAACTGAGGCAAACAGGATGAAGTGACTTCCCAGGGTCAAACCAGTAGTAAGTGCCTGAGACCAGATCTGTACTCAGAAAGACGAGTCATCCTGACACCAGCCTTAGAACTGTGTTCACTGCACTACTTAGCTGCCTCTTCTGAAAGGGTACATGGAACAAAAAATGTTTAAAAACCCCTGATCTAAGTGAATTCTTGCTCTTTCCTTTCCCCAGTACCTTTGGTGTGATGGCTACAGAGCCCTTTTCGGGGCTCTTTCCACCTTTGGTGTCTAGCTTTTCCACCTAACTCTCACTCATGGCTCCAAGAAGCTGCAGCATGCGCAGCAGCCACACCCCGTTAAATGACCTGATGAGTTTTGTTAAAGCATTTCTTTTCATAAGGGGACAGTTAAGGGTTTGAGGGGGTAGGGAGAGGGCAGTTGTAATTTGTACAAATCCATAGCCTCTAATTGTTTCTGTGATGACTGTTGTAAAGCCATTGCTTTCTAAACAGCATAAGTATTGGAGAACTGTCTTGGGGATGGACTAAAAGACATTGAGATTTCGCTTTGGGTCTTGTTTTTTACACTTGAATATGAATGTTCAGATGAAAATCTCCTTCAGAAACTGTAAGGTCCTTATTCTTAACATGCTGCTCTCTGCTCCCCCCACCTCCCCATAATTCACAGCATTACCTCTGAGACGCCTGGAAAGCACCTATTTCTTTTCTCCAAGATAGCTGTTCGCTTTTCCTAGATTGGAGGAGATAAAGTGTGCTCATTTAAAAGGCCTCATCCTGGGCTACAGGGTACATAGGGGAAGAAAAGTACATAGGAGAGAGAAAGAATTATCTCTAATGGGGTTTTATTCTCTCTGTCTAATTTTCTTCTTAGGAACTTGAAAAGTTTTGAGCATATATATATATATGTGTGTGTGTGTATACATACGTATGTATATGTATGTATGTATGTATATATGTATGCATGTATATATGTATGCATGTATATATGTATATATACAGGATTTGTAAAGAAATCAGATGCTTCCAAAAATTTGCCACCCAAGTAATTTTTGAATTTTTTGAAAATTTGCTTTAGATGGAAGCTATATAAAATTATCGTGAGTTTTAGACTCATCTACAGTTAGCATATTCTCCCACTATTTTGAAAATAGTATAATGGGGATGGTGAGGAGCCCTACATGGTCATACTCTTTCCTATAGTTCACAAACTTTCTTATAGTTTACATGGGAGATTTTTGCGTGTTTTCTTTACCAGATGTATAGGACAAACTCATCAGAGAAAGTGCTTAGTCTGTCACTCATCACTTGAGAAAGCTACTCTGCCTGACCCCCAATTAATATGTAGTTGTCAATGTATTCCTTTAAAAAAAATACTTTGTTTTAATTAGGTGCTCCGAGGGATCTTTTAAAAAATAGTCTATGGAGAAGCAGTTTGGTATGGTGAGATGAAGTCCTGGCTTGGGAATTGGGAGATCTGAATTGTAGTCCACTCTCTGCTAACAAATAGCTGTGTGGCATTGGCAATTCACATCCTTTCTGCTGGCTTTTTTTTTTCAAAGAAGGGATGGGGTATTGGTGGTCCATTTTAGCTTAGTATTTTGGAAAAAATAGTTTTTTTCACAATTCTAACCTCTTCAGAAGCCCAATTCTGAAATAAGCCCTCAGTATATACCTTAGTAGTATATAACTGCCAAGCACAAAGGAAATATTGATTGTGATTCACATTTGCCACTGAATCGTTCAGTGGTTTTTGTCTTGTAAAAACAAAGTTATGTTTTTGATGAATCTGAGTGCCCCTTGTTCATAGGTGTTTTCTTATTATTTATAATTTCTTCTTGTTATTTATAATTATATTTATAATTTAAATTATATTATTATGATTTATAATTTGTGCCTTTTCCTCCAAGCTGAAGTTCTTAGCTTGGAAAACTGAGCTAAATCTCTGTAGGTTTCTGGCCTTTCTTTAAACAGAACTTCCCAATTTAAGTAAAGTGTGACAGATGGCAATATAATATGTGTAGAGTGTAACAATGATGTAAATAGAAATACAAAGTGAGAACGTATTTTAGAAAATAAAAGTCGCCTTTAAAGGTGATTCTTTTTAGTTAATATTAGAGCAGTGTGATCCCCTTCAAAGCAAATATTTCTAAACACCTTCTCAAGAATCCCCTTCTTAAGAGAGATCTCCATCTCGTTACTCAAGTCAGTTTTCTACCTTCACTCATTCCCATACCACCAGTCTCTTCTCTCATTTAATTCTATCATCATATTGGAAAGGATTTTAGATACCATCTAATCCGACCTTTTCATTTTACAGATGAGCAAATTGAGATCCAGAGAGGGCAGGTGACTTATCTGAGGTCACATTCTTGTCACTATGAAGGAGATGGGGGGTGGTGGTAGTTCTGGGGTGGGCTCTGGGAAAAATTCATCTTTAGTGCTCCTCTCCCCAGGCCCATGCCCCCAATCCACAGTCTTTCACTTTAGCCATGATTATCTACTCCAGGCAATGTAGAACTAGGCAGGTAGTTAATGTTATTTTAGGGCAGGTTTATTATGTGACCATAGCCCAGTCCAGAAGATGTTTGGACATTTCCTTCCACGGTACTCGGTACTCGAGCAATAGATAAATTTACTAGCTGAAGGTAGTTAGCTTGAAAAGAGCATAGCAAGTAATGATGGGATCAGAAATTTCTTTAGCAATAAATTGTTATCTTTTGGAACTTACATGTACTAGGGGTTAATTTTGATGATCATGTAGCTGTAATAATCAATTGGAAATGGTAGGGGACTGGCCCTATGATTTCATTAGCATAGGGAACTCCCTGAAGAGAAAGCTTCCTCTACTAGTGTAATATGGCACCATCTAGTATTAAGATAATTGCCTGGGATGCTGAGAGGGTAAGTGACTTGTTCAAGGTCCTTGGTAGGACTTGAACCCAGGTCTCCCTGGCTTTGAGGCCAATTCTCTGTGTTGTATACCACACTCTATAGTGTATATAGCACATTACCTCTCTGAAAATGATAAAACATAATAATGTCTTGGTTACTGACTATGTGAAGAGGAATATGCTAGGTCATGCTTGTGATAACTAACACAGAAAAAGTAGAAAAGATAAATCTAGAATCTAGCAATCTCTAGTGAGAAATGAGGAAGGATCTATATGCTTGTAGCAACTAGTATGGAGGAGAATTCAAGACATTCATGAAGGACTGGAGCTGAGAATTTGGAAGCCTTCCCTGATGGAGGGATTTCTTTATCTGGGAATTCCTTGTACATTTAGAATCATAGGTCAAGTCCCTGTTCTATCAGAAGAAAACAAGCCAGGTCCCCCTGAAGCCGATGACATCTTTAGAGAGACATGAGGAGGTAAGAGTCTGAGTCTTCTCTACAACGCTGCTGCCTTGAGGTGACTAATGGTCCCCATGCTGAAGTCCAAATTTGAAGCAGATCTTTGGCAGGGGAAGCACGATGACAGATGGTGTTTGTTTGAGAACAACAACTGTTTACCTAAGTATCTAGGGAATGGAGGAAAGAAATGAAAGAAAACAACTGAAAGGTTGAAGGCAGATCAGTCTTTGGTGGGAGTCCTCCACACCAGGAGAAGTTTTAGAGGAGGGAAACATGGCCCTCATGTAGCAGTTATTAACACTAGATGTCCTAGGAAGACTATAATAGAGATATTGATAGTCATAATGCAATTAAGGAGGGTTTCAGGAGATTTCTAAAAATATGAATTGTATCTTTAAAAGCCTGTCAATAAATAGGTATAAATCGATTGAAACTCAGCCCAACTGGAACAGTAGGAGAAATGGAATAACAGTGGGGGTGAAGAATCTTGCCACTCTTACTGGAATGGGAAGTATTGCTAAAACAACTCAATAAGGTTTGGGTTTTTATATGCTGAACACCACTTCCCTCTCCACCCTCCTATCCTCCCCTCATGCACCACCCCCCCCCCAAAAAAAGAGAGGGCTTTCCATTTACAAAGAAAATAGTAAGTAGATGCTAATCGAAATAAAATGGAAAGGAAAATAAAACTTTCTGGCAAATTGACAATATACCACTAATGGCTGCCAGATTCATGGTTGGGAGTAAACAAAATAGAGAAAATATTTTAACCACTCGAATGGAGATATGATAAATAGGAATTGGCAGTGAGTCACAGACCACCTTTAGGTTACTAAACCGTCATCACAACTCTTTAGCAAAGCCTTGGACGTTAAAGATTTTAGTTAGTCTGGGAGTGAAGGCAGGGGCAGTGGTCCCTCATATGACTACTTTGAACACCAGATCTTACCCATCAACCAAAGGCAGTGCAAGGAGCTGGCACACACTTGGGAGTGGAATCTGGGCATGGTCCCAAGGAGAAGTACAAAGAAATAGTGATATATTCAAGGGGGCCACTCATAAAAGCCAAAGCAGGAAGTGAAATGAAACTTGTAAAGACACAAAGGGCTGTCAGAGGGGAAAAAATGTTTTGGAGAGAACTATAGAAGGAGCATGTGGGCCCTTGATTAGTGAGAAAGGGAAAGTTTAATGTGCTTAATTAGCTCGTATTTGAATCTAGCCTCAAAACCACTCATAAGGTGTGAGTTTTAGGGAATGACTCAATAAACCTTGTTAAATGAAATGATTAAATAATGCAGCTCCTCACTTAATTCTCCTGTGAAATAGACACCCTGCACCATGGGAAACGCAGTTGATGTCACTTGATTGATAAAGATCAAAGCTAGATGGTTGTAGACAGTAAAATCACAGGATCACTGGATTATAGACTTAGAACTGGGGGGACCTCAGAGTTCATTGAATCTATCCTGAGTAACAGAATATTAGAACTCTAAGTAGCTCTTAAAGATAGCTTATTCTACGCTGCCCCCCTACAGTTTTGGACATAGGAAAACAACCACAGATGAAGAAAGTGGGCTTTCCCCCTTTTAAAGGAAGTGTATGAGATAATGAGGACAAGTGGTAAGGGAAGCTGTCACTGCCAAGAGTGAATGAGGATCTAATGCTGAAAAAAATCTCAGGCTGAGGAAACCTTCGCTAAGCCTCTGTCGGCACAGTGAAGCCTTCCTCTGGGGAGATGAGGCCTCTGTCTTGTTTTCTTTATTATTTTTGTATTATCTATTGGGATTTCTTTTAAAGTAGAAAAAGGGAAGTAAAATTCAAAAAATATTGTAGCACACAGAATGCAGCTGATTTAGTCCTCAGTGGAAAGGAAGAACCAGACAAGCCATTGTGTATGTGCTAATATAATATCTCCTTTACTATGCTTCAGGTCAGCATGTTTTATGATTGACTTGGAGGTGTTTTTCTAAAACTTTAGCTACTATGATTTTAGGAGGCCTGACAAAGGTCTTTACGTGCATTGATAATTCATAGCAGAGAAGGATGATAGATAACAAAATAAGAAAAAATGCAAATAACCGTTTGGAATGGTGTGCTGAGGAGTAAAGTGTATCTAAAAGCATTGAGCCAGCTTAGGTCAGGTATGATCAGGCTAAATTGAACTGCAAATTACTCCCAACAGAGGGGAAAGTGTTTGGTAAGTAGGAATGTGCTTGTAGTAAAATGCATGCCACCTGCTTCTACTGCCAAAGCATGTATGTTATGAAACAACCACAAACACCCCTGTGGATTGTCATTTATTCTGGAAAACATTGTAATGAAACTATAATTCCTTGTTCACCATAGTGCTGATTACATTAGGTGAGCATTAAACGTGTGGCCTGACTTCCTGGTTTCTTTCCCTTGGGTTTTCCCACTGTAAAGAATTCCAGGATAGACCGGAATATGGGTTTTTATCATGTTCCTGGCTAATGATTCTTGAGTAAAATTGCAAATAAATCAATACTCACAGTGATTCCTCCCAGGCCCCAATCTCAGACCCAGCTCTTACAAAGTGGACGAATGGCTTACAGTTTTGAGATTTCAGGTCTGTTGTTTAGGGGTCAGTGATTTTCTTGGTATAAAGCCTGTGGTTTCAGATGCTGCTGTGTCTGAAGACCTGGAGTTTTCAGCATTTAAACTGTAGAACAGTCAGTATGAAATTAGGCTTCACAGGTAACTGATTGGTCATGGGTCATGATGAAAATCTCTGAAAAATGCAAGACTTCTCCTACCTGCTGAGGAGGCCCAGAAAGCCTTACATATCCTGTAGCACTATCAGAACTGATGTTACATAGCAAAGCCCTGCATGATAGGTTGGAGCAGCCATCAGCAAGTTATTACTAAGTATCTACCATGTGCCTGACACTGTTCTGGGAATACAGAGAAAGGCGAAAGTCAGTCCCTGATCAAAAGACCTAGCTGTCTCCTAAATATCTCACCTATCTAGTCTCCTAGACTCTCTCTGATAAATGCTGAGCAGTTCTCTGAACTGAAGAACCTTAGAGTGGCCTAAAGCATTGAGATGTTAAGTAAGTTGCCCAGGGCTGTAATCAGTGTGTATGAGAGCTGGATTTGAGTCCCACTTTCCTGGTTCTGAGGCTGGCTCTCTAGCTACTAAGCCAGACTAGTTCTCTACTAGCTACAATGCCCCAAATTTCCTTCCTCTTACCTCTGGATACTCTGATATGCAGATGACATTTTGTGCTGATTGCATGAAGCCCATGGAATACTACTTTCAAAACAAAAGCCATAATCACTCCAAAGAGTTCAGTGAACAATCCACACAGGCGAAAAACCGAAACCAAAACCAAAAAAAAAAAATGAAGAATGCCTGTCTTCCACACTATGATTTGCATTTGGATGGACAGCCTCTAGAACTGGCCCATCAGAACATCTATCTTGGACAGACACTGCAAATAAACAATGAGCCTGCCCCAGAATTGAAGGAAGAGAGCTGGCTAAATTGTATTTGGGAAAGTGCACAGCTCTGTTAATGGCCCCAGGCTTTTCTCTGAAACATAGGGCAATCTTTTTAACACCAATATTCTTCCAGTGATGTCATATAGCCATGAGTCATAACATAGCACAATCTCTGCAAATTTAAAGTTGCAGGTCGCCCAAAGGACAATGAAGAGGTTCATGATGGGCATGAGTAGGCGGCACTTAATGAAGAATCGTTCAGATGAATGGATGTAAGAGATACAATTTGAAAGAAAAGAAAGTGGTCCAGTCATGTAGGCATGGCAAAGGAAAACTGATGTGTGCCAGTGGAGCCTGGGTACTCCATTGACATTCACACAAAGGCCATCCGTTGAGAGATACAGATATCCTCAGGCTCTTTGCTGTACCTAGTGCAGAGGATTTGGGGTAAGGATATGGACAATAGTGACAGTATGAACTTTTAGAGAGAGAGCTGCCTGGGGAACCAGGGAGATCTAAATTCAGACCTGCTTGTAGAGGGAGTTCCTCACCAAGAGCTCTCTATACCAATAGGATCACAGGTCCAATAGCTATCCTCTCTCTTTATCCCATGAGCAATAGTCATATAAAATCAGAAGGTAGATGAGTTGCAATCTGTACCACTGGAGAGAAGCTTCCCATTAATGAGATCACAGATCAATTCATGTATCAAGGTCAATGCAAGGCACTATATTAGGTACTCAAGTAGGTAGATATGGATGTTAAAAGAATCTAGTCTCTGCCTCTAGGATCAAATATAAACTTGGTTTAGTTTTTAAAACCCTTCACGACCAGATGCCAATCTGCCTTTACAGTCTCATTGAAAATTACTAAATGATATGATCTAGCCAGATTGACCTTCTCTCTGTTCCTCACACATGACATCCCGTCTCTCATGTCCATGCGTTTGTACTAATCATTCCCATGTCTGGAATATACTCCCCTTTCACCTCCACTTCAAGAGTCCTTCTCTTCCTTCAAGACAAAGCTTAAATATGGTTATCATTCTCATGGTAATCATCAGCAAGTGTTTCCTTCTCCAGGAAGCCTTTCCTGATGTCTACTCCCAGCTAGCATCCTCCTTCCCAAGCTTGTGTTTATTCTCTTTGTATTTTGTATACCTATACATGGACTTGTTTTCTTCTCCATTAGAATGCAAGCTCCTTGTGAGTAGAGACTTTCTTTTTTTCATTCACTGTATTTGTATCCCCAAAGCCTAACACAGCAGAGTGTCTGGCACACTGTGCTCATTTAGTAACTGAAGGTTAAATTAGGAAAATGGGGTCCAAAGTCACCAAAGCCAAGAAAATGACTAAGTCTAAGGTAGACAATCTGAATCACCAGGTCAGAAGCAAGGCTTTCATGCAGAGTCATAGGACCAAATGTGCCTGCAGTTGAGTATCAAGGTGACAGCATCATCATACTGTGGTGCTCTAAGTGTGTATGGGTATATGTGTGTGTGAGAGAGAGACAGATAGACAGACAGATAGAAAGACAGAAAGAGGAAAAGAATGGGTATCTGGAAGGCCCATATAGGGAGAGAATATATGTATTGTACATGATATTCTTTTTTAAAAGAGTGTAATGAATCAGCTACAGCCAAGCCTACCTTGGCTACCTATCAAATGAGATCCCAAGAAACCTCTAATTTAGCTCTAAAGTTGAAGAGCAGACAGACTACCTTAGAGGAAAAAGAAGAAAAGACGAAGAGAGAGAACCCAGATCAGGCAGCTCCTTTCAATGGACATTTTTTATTTTGAGTCAGTGTATTCCTACCCAGGTCTGGGAGAGGTACATTTTGGAAAAGTTGAAACAAGTATGTATCAGGGCAAGAGAAAATCCAAGAAGAAAAGTCAGTAATTAAACCAATAGCTTCACATATACTAAGGAACAAAATAGAAATAGAATGAACTAGAGATGCTAATGCAAGGATATGAATTTCTGAATGTAATTTGGTTCTGGAAAACTTTATTCACAAAGTACAGTATAGATAAAATGTGAGTTGAAATGTGTATTAAGAATATAAATACATACTTTCTATATACATATATGTTATATATGCATATATGTATATATACATGTGTGTACAATCACACACTTGGTGGCACAATGAATAGTGTTGGACTTAGAGTCAGGAGAACCTGAGTTCAAATCCTGCCCTATTCCCTAGCTATGTGACCTTGGACAAGTCACTTGACCTCCCTGAGCTCCAATTTTTTCATCTATAAAATGGGAATGATAACACCTACTTCAAAGGGCTATTGTGAGGATCAAACACATATGGCACTTGATAAACTTTAAAATGTTATATAAATTCCAGCTATTATTATATATTCACATGGAGAAATTGAGGAACCTGAGGAGAAATCATGATGGACAACATTTGAATAAGGATTAATGGAATTAAAACCAGAAATATTATTGCGATAGGGTTATAATGCAGACTGCCCGGACAGAATTAGATGAAGAATTTGAAAAATATCACAAAACTGGAATCAAAGCATGATATTGTAGTGATGGAGGGCTTCGGCTCCCCAGACATCTGCTGGTGTACTCTCTCTCTCTGCCAAAAACAGAGCAGCTGATAAATGTGTTACTTGTCTTAATGATAATTTCATCCTTCAAGAGATGGAGGAAGCTACAAGGGAAATTGCTATTCCTGACCTCCTCATAACAGCAATGGCAATACTCTTTGCTGAAATCAAAATGATAGACACTTGGAGGACAAATGAGAATGCCATCATGAGTTTGTGATAGCAATGGAGAAAAAATCCAAGCATAGTCTTATTTGGAGAGATATGATTTCAGAGATCTCAGGGAAAGTATAGGTAGGATCCAGTGTCCTAGTCTCAAGAAGTTAGCTCATGACAGATAAACTGCTTTTAAGAATGAAATTCTGAAGAGAAGCAGAAAGGATTCCAGCGAAGAACAACTTGATTGTGTATGTACAGTGAACTCATCCATAAACTCAGATATAAAAAATTCAATTCAATACATGTTTATTAAGCACCTACTATGTGCCAAGCACTATGCTAAGTTCTGGGGATACATGGGAAAAAAGGCAGTCCTTGCCCTCAAGGAACTTACAATCTAATGGAAAAAAAACAACTCACAAAAGGAAAGCTGAAAAGCCAGGGCAGAGGGAGACAGGACACTAGGGGGCACTTGGCATGGGGACGTCTTGTTCCGTGAAGTGGAAACCAGGAAGAGCAGTAGATGGAAAGTAGAGTGAGCTGAAATTTCTGACATTTCTGCCCTCTATAAAGGAAAGCTTTGGGAGGAGTTTAGTGCTCCACCCTCTAGCTCTCCCATTAGAGGGGAGAGGAGGCTAAGTGACTTGGGCTATCCCCATGGAGATCAAGATTAGAAGAAATTAGCTTATCAAGGGAGGGGCATCTTGTTCCTTGCAGTTGAAACCCAGCAGATCAGCAGATGGAGAATGGAGATGATGAAAGACATGTGCAGAAAGAAGACAGAAACAAAGGTCAATACTCCAGTATACCAAATAAATGATCTTTCATCTCATTAATGTGTTTCCTCTGTTGATGCAGATCAAAACCTATCCATGTCTGCCAATCCTGTAATTCTTATCCATATCCTCCCACAAGTTTTTGTTTGTCGGTTTTTGTTTTTGTTTTTTATAGAGGCTCCACTTAATGTGCTAGGGGTCTGCTCTTGTTTTCTTAGCTACCGATAGAGACCCCAGGTATCCTTCAGTTATCCTGCAAGTAACACAGGTAATTGATGAACACATAGAATTCCTTGATCTTACTTCTAAGAAGTAACATTTGCATCAGAAGTACCAAAACCTGCAATGGTGAGTTGAGGTTGGCCATGAATGCTCACGACAGTAAAGAGGATTTTTTTAGTAATATTAGGGGCAAATAGAAGATCAAAGAAGGGGGGTAGGTTCACTTCTTGAAGGGGATTGGTTGATGATGACGTACAACAATGAGAATCCTGAACTACTCAACTCTATTTTCTTCTGGTTTGTGTTTTATTTATTTGTTTCTTTTCAAGAGGAGAATCTCTGTTCCAGAAAAGACTGAACAAAAATAGTGATATAGGGAGTACAGTTGCTGGGAAAAGCCGGACAAACGTTAGCTTCACCCATTTCATCCAACTCCTTTCACTGGTGAAAGGTGACTTGCATGGACTCAAGCTCATAACTAGGAACATGATGGGGGATGAAAGGAATCTTCTCTCCATAACCCCATCCAGTCTCTTTGCTTCTGGGACAACTTGCAGGGGCCATAGAGCTACCATCCAAGCATATGATAGGAGTTGAAAAGAATTCTCTGATAACTTAAGTGTTTCAATTGAGAGGTTTTAAGAGGAATCAAGAGAAGTTTCAATCAAAGGAAGGTCTTCATGACTAAGGACTTGATTATCTAGCCAGTTGTGTGTGGCTAGTTGGGGTCTAAAATCATAAAAGAGACATTTCAGAAGGATGAGAAGGGGAGGGGTCCTGGGAGAAATTTAGGAGATGTAAAAACAAAAGATAGCAATACAAATTCTTTTTTAAAAAGCCTGAAAAGCTGATAAAACTACAGACCAGCAGATAGCAGTAGAGAGTAGCCGATGGCAGCAGCAGGCAGCAAAGAGCAGCTCAGAAGAAATACATAAGAACAGAGAGTAATGGAGAGCAACTCAGTGGAGACCAGCAGAGAAGACATCTGAGCATGGAATTCCAGGGAAGTAGAGAAAGCAGCTTCCTGCCCAAAGATAGCACCAGGAGAACCTCAAATACTTTGTCCCTTTTTGCCCCCCATCATATATATCTTGTATCATGCACACATATGTATGTATGCATATATATATATATATATATATAATATATAATATATCTGAGAATATGTAAGCTTCTGAAATAGTAGCAGGTAGGGGGGTGACTGATGCAAACCCCCTCCATTCTGAAATATTATTGATTTAATAACAGTTTGTTTATATCTCTGCACCCTGAGGCACATATGAATAGATGGTATTAACATGCTAAATTAATACTTGGGAAGAAAGAGATCACTTTAAGAAAATTGGACTCTAGAGGCAATTTCCAACAGTTATCTCATTTCCATAGTTGAAGCCATTTTCCACAGCATAGCACGTGACTTTTTTCTCAGAACTGCTTGCTGTAAATGAACTCACTAAGATTAATAAAAAAATGACCATTTTTTGTATCTGTAAGAAACCCAATAAATTTAAACTGAGCTTTATATAGTTAAAAAGGAAGAAAACATGTTATAACCTAAATATCTTGTCATAGATTGCTTTTCCACCTATCCACTGACTGTACAGTCTTTTTTGACCTTGCCGGTACATTATTCTGTGTCTTTCGGGCCTGAACCATGCTGTGAATTCTGTCAGTGCTTTATCAAAGGACATCTTTTAGTAGCCCATTTTACCATTACACCATTGACTGAGAGTGCAAAAGCGTCAAGATCCACCATGATTATTGCTTAATGTTGAACATAAAGAAAGTATAGATGTTGATTTTATAGAGCAAAATGACAATTAAAAAAAGTTCTCCAACAAGATGTCTCCCATATATGTCAAAATCATAAGATTCCTTGAGGGCTATAATTGCAATGATATTTAACTAATGATATCTCTCTAAGTGACTAACCCTAACCCTACCCCTGTGATGAGTGAAGCATAAACGTGAGGCATAAAACAAGGAGTCATATGCTTGCCAAACATGCCTGCCACTGTCATAGAAGATATTGAGTATAAAGTCCAAAGTGAAGTGAGATTTCTTGTGGACAGTTAAACCCTCCAGATACCCTTGTTTGTGAATAATATTGTCATGTTTGTCCTTTGTTTTCTAAGAGGATCAGACATTAGGGAAATGATGACATGTCTTGCAGTTGACTTTGATTTAAGTGCTAATTAATCAAGCCCCCAGTACTGCAGAGCCTTCTAAATGAGGTCCATAATTATCCATAAGAGTTTGGCCTAACTATCCAAACAGTTAAACTAAGTGGATGAAAAATATCTGTTATCCAGACTATCATGTCATATACAGTTAGAATGCAAGTTATAGAACTGGCCCATCAATAAATAGGTCTTGGACAGATGCTGGGGTTCAACAGTGAGCCTACAACTAAAAAAGAGTTGGAGAGCATGTTTAATTACCTTTGAAAAATTGTACAGTGCTTTTAGTGACCCCAACCTTCTCTTTGAGGCTTATTTATTTAACCACCATTATCCTTCAGGTGTTTCTGCATAGCTAAGTATTCTAGAACATCGCAGTTCAGAAGAATTTAAGTTGTGGATCATCCAAAGAGCAACAGAGCAAATACATGTGGGGCATGAGTAGATAACAACATCTTGCCTCTGAAGAACTGTCCAGGAGAAGTGGTATGGAGTATATCATCAGAGAGATATAGATGTGAGCAGAAAAGAAGGTAGGCTGCCATTTAAAACTCTTCTTCACTTGACCCTATTCAATGAAATGTTTCAACAAAAGAAGGAAAAAGGTTTTAAAATCAGAATTCAGTAGGAAGGGTAGTTTGCTACACTCAATCTTTGACCACTCTACATACTGAATGATGTCACTATGCATTTAGGGAAATTTAATTGCAAAGAAAAATATCTATGGTTAGCTAACTTATTTGTATATCTGTAATTAACCTAGCTGCCCTAAATAATTTTTATGGTTTCTTTGTTAGAAAACTTCAATCAATAGAACATTTGAAAAATACCTCTTAACATTAAAAAGCAGTCAATAGGACTTGCATGTCTAATAAATTTAGAAAAAGAAAATATGCCCAGGGCAAAAGGGACTTGTGTTTAGAAATCTTAATATGAGCTGGAGGTAAATTTCAGGTTTTGTGACAAATGCATTCCTTCTTATAATTCTCCATATAGAGATTCATGACCCTGAGGAATGAAATCACTTCAGAATGAGTTATTCTTAAAAAGTTAGGAATTGACCACTATTTTCTTTTTGACAGCTCCTAAAACAGTGAGGGTATTTGAAGCAGCAACTGGGTAGTGCCAGAGCCAAGGTGAAGTGTGGCCCCCTGAAAATCATAGTTATTTATCCAAGAGGGGGTCAAGTCACAATGAACATCAAGGACAGGCTTCAGAATGCAAAGGGCTTGAGGCAGAGGGGTAGAGGGGAGAAGTCCCTCTCATCTTATCATGGGAAAGGTAGGATCCGAAGGGACTACCTCAGTGATGAAGCCAGAAGCAGCCAGCCCCAGGGCTTTGGAGGTCCCTAACACTGTCTTGAGATGCCAGAGAGGGCCGTGAAGATTCAGGGGGGACAAGAGCAAGGACTCTGAGGATCCAGAGTGCCACCAAATGGGGTAGACCACCCACCCCCATGTGCAGTAGACGGCACTTCAAGACTTGCCCAAGCTGTCAAAGGGCACAGGACACAAAAAGGGCCCTGCTTTATGTGATTTCCAAAGTCTCTTCCAGTCTCAAGTTTCTGATTCTCATTTAATGTAATTTTTATTTGCAAACACAACAGACTCTGATGGGACTGTATTCTTTTCACATAAGATTCAAAGTGTTCCTGCATAATTCCCCTTCCTTGCAATGAGAAAAATGTAGGAAATGTTGATGGTTTCCTACTCTTACATGGAAGGGATGCAATTTGAAGTGATACACTAGATACTAATAAATGGTCATGTTATCCAATTGACTCTCTCCTATTGAAACTGTGCACTCTTCCATAGCCGTTCCCAAGCAACACCTGATGTATTACCCACCTTCTAAAACAAGTGTTCTCCAGACTCTGTTTACCTGAATGAATGGCATGCCAAGTGGTTCAGATTCAATATCCCGGGAGGAACAAGATTGCTCTGAGAGACTCTGTGTGACCAATCAGCCAGTGAGCTGAGGCACTTAGACCTTTACTTTTTCTGGTTCAGGGGAGATGAATTGGAAAAGTGGTGGTCCCTGGATCAGATATTTCTCCCAAAACCCCAGAAGGGGTTGAAGAGGCAGATTCTTGCTGAGGGGAGGATGGAATAAGTATTTACATAGTACCTACTATGTACTATGCATTGTACTAAGTGCTTTACAAATATTTTCTTATTTGAGATTCACAAAAGACCTGGGATATAGGTGCTACTATTATCCCTATTTTACAGTAGAGGAAACAGAGGCAGATAGAAGTAATGAGACTTGCCCAGGGTCACACAGCTGGTAAGTGTCTAAGACTGGATTTGAATTCAGGTCTTTCTGACTCCAGGCCCAGCATTCTATAGTGCTTAGTTCTACCAAGCTGAGGGATGCGTCAGAAGTGGGTAGATATAGCAACCTGGAAGGAAAGATGAACATGAGGAAAAAAAGAAATGTGGGCTTGAAGAATAGGTGGTAAAATGGGAGTGGAAACACATCCATGCAGAACAATTGGGGGTAGGGGGTCCAGCTACAGAAACACAGAACAGGTAAGCCGATCAATCATTCAATCAACAAATGTCTGTCATGTATTTATCGTATGCTAGATGTTGGGGATACAGAAACAAAGATGAAAGTCCCTGCCCTCAAGATGCTTACACTCTATGGCTAGGGCAACACATACGTATACAATTCAAGGCAAAATATCTAAAATAAATACAAGATAATTTTGCAGTGGAGGTGCTAGCAGCTGGCATGGGTGAACGACTGGGCAGCAGTCAGAAAAGGACTCATTTGGAAGGTAGCTCTTGAAGTTTGAAGGAAGCAAAGGATTCTAAAAGGTAGAGATGAGGAGGAACAGGCATAGTTGACAGCCCAGGCAAAGGCATGATGACAAGAAATGAAAGTTGTAGGATCATGGCATCATAGAGTTTGAGTTAGAAGGTTTTTCTGAAGCCATTTAGTCCAACCTCAGGGGAAACTAATGCCTAGGGAGATTAGGTGATGATCAAGTGACACAGGAAATTCTGTATCAGAGGCATGATTTGAGCCCAGGTCCTCTGACTTCAAAGTTCGTGCTCTTTTTACTGTAAAAGGAAGTCAGGTCAGTTTGGCTATACCTTAGAACATGTGCACAGGCTTAATGTGTGATGACACTGGAAAGAGAGGTTATGAAGAGCATTAGAGATAATCCCATTGTGAACAGAGGTAAGGACTTGAAAACATAGGAGAGCCCTTGGGTGCAAAAAAACAGTCATCCTTAGAGTGCTGAGGGCCTAGATGACCAAGTGGGACCTTGTACTTCAGGACAGAGGCTCAAGGAGGCAACTGGCAGAGGGAAATGGAGGGACTATCAGCTGGTACTACCGATCATCTCAGAACTCCTCAGATCTCATCCTTTTTCAACTATACTTTTTTTTGTCATTGTTTTCAGGGAATCTAGTGATTGTTAAGTTATCCTTCTTTGATCTGTCTTCCAGGTATTTTTTTTTCGTTTTGGTAATTTTTTTTATTTTAAATTTAAATACAAAATGAGAAAAGAAAAAAAAATTGTTATATACACAGCAGACCCTAAGAAAGGGTTCAGCATAAAACAATAAATTTTCTTTTCAATAAAATTTATATATAATAAGTACTACACATTGTTCTCAAAACAGTCCAGCTTTTCTTTCTTTCCTTGTTGGTTTTCTTTTGTTCTCTGCTGTACCATTTGTTTTTAATATTACATTAAAGATAGCATATACAAAATAGTATTATTTTTTTCTTTTCTTTCTTTCTTACTTTTGATTTTGTTCTGATATTTCTTGCTTTCTCAATGAATCACTGATTTCTCTGTGTTCTAGTCTACTTTTCAGGGAGTCTCTTACTTGGGTGTTTTAATACTTTCATTTCTTCTAGGGATTAAATGACTCTGTAGAAAATCCAGTTTTTCTTTGAGTCTCTGCTTGCAGTTGTTAAAGAGTTAAATATGCAGTAATTGTTGATACTAAATGGTATGATTTAGTCATCTCTCCAACTTCAGGTTCTGGACTGAGACTTTGTGACTTTTTCAGAATTCTGTTTCTAAATGCATAAAATAAAACACATAGGATTATAAAGGAAACCAATTACATTGAAATAGTTATCAAATTAATATTACAGTTCTTGCCTTCACAATGGGTAGAGAAGGAAGAGAATTTGCAATTAAAAAAATTTTAATGAATGTTAAAAAAAAATAAGATTTAAAAGAACAAAAAATGAAATAGTTATCAAAATCTATTTAAAAAAACAAAGCAAGTTTATGGAGCCCCTAGGTTAAGAACCCCAGACCTCAGCCAACCCTTTCATTTTACATATAAAGTAACTGAGCCCTAGAGAGGTTAAGGGATTTGCCCAAGGTCATGAAGGCAGTGAGTGAGTAGCAGAGTCAGGATTTGATTCCAGGCCTCATGACTACAATTCTGGGTTTTTTTCCAGTAAACCAAATTACCTTCTGGGAGGATAAATGATAGGTAGATCTGGCCATACTTTGAATTTTCCAGACAGAAGCACAAGTAGTAGTGATAGCTTTGCATCC
>CM053775.1:21872208-21887760 GCA_028658325.1 Potorous gilbertii
TTGGTTTTGTTTTGTAATTTCTTGATTTCTCATAAAGCCATTAGCTTCCATCTGCTCCATTCTAATTTTTAAAGAACTATTTTCTTCAGTGAGCTTTTGAACCTCCTTTTCCATTTGGCTAATTCTGATTTTTGAAGCATTCTTCTCCTTATTGGCCTTTTGGACATCCTTTGTCATTTGGGCTAATCTTAAGGTGTTATTTATTTTTTTTTTAGCATTTTTTAGGTCTCCTTTAGCATACTGTTGACTTGCTTTTCATGATTTTCTTGCATCACTCTCATTTCTCTTCCCAATTTTTCCTCCACCTCTCTTACTCAACTTTCAAAATTATTTTTGAGCTCTTCCATGACCTGAGACTATTGAATATTTTTTGGAGGTTTTGGATGCAGAAGCCTTGACTTTTATGTCTTCCTCCGATGGTATGCATTGTTGTTCCTCATTTGAAAGGATGGAAGAAAACACCTGTTCACCAGGTAAGTAACCTTCTATAGCCTTCTTTTTTCCCCTTTTTTTTGCATTTCCCAGTTAGTTGCTTGATTTTTGAGTCCCTTGTCAAGTGAAGGGTTTACTCTAGGGACCTATAAGTTCTCAGTTCCTCCAAGGTGGCACATCAAGGGAGAGGAGTTTACTCCTCTCCTGGCCTGTGCTCTGGTCTGGAAACAATCACAAGCTTTTCTGCCCACAATCTGTGACTAGGATTCCTTGTCCAGAGCCCCCACCAGCTGCACCAACCAATGCTCCTCCTCATCCCAGGATCAGCACTCAGGACTGAGATCCAGATCGGGTGCTCAATTTCCCCAGGGTCTTTAGACCCACGGCTCCCAAAATGGACACTGCCACTGCCTGGGGCCAGGGCTAGGGCAGGACTCTTCTCCTTTCTCACCTATATGAAAGAGCTTTCTCACTGACTTTGAATCTATCTTTTGCATTTGTGGGTTGAGAAATCTGGAAACCGCAGCTGTTGCCTATGGTTCCATGCCCTGAAGCCTCCTCCAGTGCTGTCCCTGCTGGGCCACACAGCCAGGCTGGGCTGCATTCCGTGGACTGTGCTCTACTCTGAGAGCTTTGCTGTTGGCCTTCCAGGCTGCCTTGGGCTGGAAATATTTTTCACTCCTCTGTCGTTTTGTGGCTTCTGCTGCTCTAAAATTTATTTAGAGTCATTTTTACAGGTATTTTTTGGGCTATGGGAAGAGAACTACAGCAGATCTGTTTTTCTACTCTGCCATCTTGGCTCTACCCCTTTGAATGTCAACTGAGGCCTAGTGGGATTGACTCCTTGTCCAAGTTTTCACAGGCAGAAATGATCAGAGGAAGGATTTGAACTCAGGTCCTCTTACACTATAGATAGGGCTCCTTCCACTCAACAGCATTGCCATCTGCATAGATGAGGCATTTAAATGTATGGTATTGTACAGAAGGGTTAGGCATACTTTTGCAATGCTAGCTTAACTCCAAGTTGGAGGCCTGACCTTACTTAAGTTACAGGACTGTAGGGTCATAGATTTGCACCTGAAAGGGATGTCAGAGGCCATATGATCTGACCCTTTAGTTTTTTAGATGAGGAAACCTGAAGCTCATAAAGTTTGACTTGCTTATGATCACAAAAATAGCATAACCTTGCTTCAAACCCAAGTTCTCCAACTTCAGATTCCAGCATTCTACTATATGGCACTCTGATCAATTCTCTGAGTTTTAGTGTACCCATCTGTAAAATGGAGGCAAAAGTCCTGTTAGGACTATAGTGAGGATGGGAAGAAACATTATAGATGAGAGCCATTTGTAAACTTCCAGTCACTTTACAAATATAGGGTGGTACTGTTCCTCTTCGTGCTATTAGGCTATGTTTACAAGATGCCATATAACTGATGGGGAGAGCTAAAAATTAGTGGAAAAAACAATGGAGATGGCAGTAGTGGTTGGACCTTCCCAAAGCTTTTTTACTAGTTAGGCTGGTTGTTTGCCTTGATGAAATTGACCAGGAGGTACAGAATACCTGTCATTCAGTACATGGAACCTTTATGAAGTGAAGGAGCCATGGAGACCTGAGCAGTACGTGTTCTTCTGCGTTGACAGTAACAAATTACTTGTTTAGGTTCTTTTCAATCATTGGTGACACACAGATTACAGGCCCCATCGTCTTGATTTTTCTTTTTCCAGCTCTTGAGATGAATTATGGTGGTATTTTTAGGCACTGTTAAAGTAAGGGTTATTTGGAACATACCAATTCTTTTCCTTTCCAGAAATTTGCACGGAACCTAATTATTTTTGCTGTTCAGTTGTTTCAGTCTGACTCTTTATGACCCTATTTGGAGTTTTCTCGGCAAAGATACTGAAATGGTTTTCCATTTCCTTCTTCAACTGAGGCCAACAGGGCAAAGTGCCTTGCTCAGGGTCAGATAGTAAGTGTCTTAGGTCGTATTTGAACTTGGGAAGTGGAGTCTTCCTGACTCTGGGCCCTATCCGCTGCAGTATTACTGAGCTGTGCTTAATTTGAAGTACACCAGGGTGTAAATTAAATAGTTGTAGATTCACTATACTGTTGCTGTTCAAGAAAAAATGATTTTGAATTGGAATACATTTTTAAAGTGAAACTTGAATTTGTTTTTACCATCATTTATGTAATGCTTCTATTAAAATCTTTCTAGCATGGAAATGCCCCTGGGTTCTCACGGTTATCCCAGGGGAACACAAGCTCTGGATGGTCCTACCATGATAGGAACCATGATGAGGATAGTCCACTTAGGGTTTTGCCTCAGAATAGGGAATTGTCCAAAGCTAAAAAATTTTCCCAGGACAGGAAATTTTAAGGGCCAGTGACAAGTGATTACATTTCTCTATGGGGAAGATGTCAGGGAGAGGACCTGATAGTAGAATAGGAGTGGAGTTATAGCCAGGAGAGCTGGTGGCAGTATTATGAGAGGAGGGGTACAAAGGAGGTCTGATGTAAGGTCTTGTGCCTGAGCTGAACTTTGAAGGAAGCTAGGAGTGCATTCTATGCATGTAACACAGCCTGGGCACAGGCAGAGAGGTGGGAAATGAATGCTTATGTATAAGTGATAACAAGTAGGCCAGTTTAGCTAGAATGCGAAGTACATGGAGGGAAGTATTATGTAAGAAACATCAAAAGATGGAATAGTGTGTGATTGTAAAAGGTTTTAAAGGTAAGATATAGGAGTTAAATGTTAAATAGCAGCAGCTAGATGGAGCAGAGGATGGAGCTCTCAACTTAGAGAGACCTGAGTTCAAATCCTGCCTCAGATACTTACTAGAAGGGTCACCCTGGAGAAGTCACTAAACTTCTTTCTGCATCATCTCTCCTCATCTGTAAAATGTGGCTCATAATAGCATCTGTGTCCCAGGATTACTGTTAGGACCAAAAAAGATAACATATGTAAAGAGTCGTGCGAAACTTAGCTTATTCTATTAATAAGTGCTGTTATTATTTATAGTTCGTATTTTATCCTAGAGGAAATAGGAAGCCATCAGGGCCTCTTGAGCAGGAAAGAATCATGGTCATTTCTGTGCTTTAGGAATATTACTTTGGCATATGTCAGAAGTGTCACATGTGTCACCTTTGTCCCTTGTGTCACATGTGCCACACTTGCCAACTGTGTCATATTTGTCACATTTGTTACACTTATCACATCTGTCACAAGTGTCGCATTTGAAACATTTGTCCCATTTGTCATGAGGCTTGGCTAGGCTAGGTTCAGCTAACCTAGATTAGGCTAGGGTAGGTTCAGCTAGATTAGGTTAGCCTAGGCTAGGTCTGCCTAGGAAAGACTTGGCTCATTTTGATTTGGCAAGCCAAGGTTGAGTTCAACTCTGGTAGGCTAGACTGGGCTCAGATCATTTCAGCTAGGCTAGGTCTAGGCTAGGCTAGGCTCGGGTCGGGTAGGCTCAACTCAACTAGGCTAGGCTCAGCTAGGTTCGACTCAGAGAAGCTTGGCTCAGGAAACAGGATACATATTTCCATTACACTCATTCAGGCAAGCAGTGATGAGGTAGTTGGTGGTTGTGGGTGAAAAGAAGTGTTGTGGTGGGAGAATTGCTAAGACTTGGTAACTAAGGAGACATGGAAGGTGGGGGGACAGGAGGATGAGAGGACTGGGGGTTGAAGGAAGACTGAAGGATAGAGGATGATTCGGAGGTTGCCTTGGTGACTGCATAGAAGGGTAAGCCTCACCATAAACTTTATGTCAAGTATGTGTACACCTACATGTATAGAAATCCATGAAATGTAAGAGAAAGTAGGGCAGAAAGCATCTGGGTAAGGGAAAATGGAGAGGGTAGCAGAAATGATATCATTGTGGGAATATTCTATAGCTCTCCCAGACAAATATAGGATATGAACAATACTTTCCTAATATAGATTACAAAATGAGCACAGAAACAGCTATATAGTAAGGATAGGAGACTTCCACCATGTGAATGTTCTTCTAAAGAAGGCATGTGATCTATATTTGACTTGGGTGACTGGGCATTTCATCACTTAGGAAGTCATAGAAGCAATGAGGGCACTGTTGGTTTGATTTGATTTGATCAACAATGAAGAACTGATTGGAGATGTGACTATTGCAAGGAAATGACCATGTCATCTTGGAATGCATGACAGCAAATGAAGGAAATGCTATTGATAGCCAAGGATGAAAACTGAGTTCAAAAAGTTGAAATGCTGTTATTGGAAATGCAAAATTAGAGAATGATAGAATCTTAAAATATGAAGGGACTCATAGTCCAACTTCCCATCCAGTGAAAGAATTTCTTTTAATCCCTGTTGTATCCCTGAACTTTGAACCCTTCCAGTGACAGGGAATTCATCGTTTTACAAGACAGCTCTTTTCACTGTTGGACACCTGTAATTTTTGGAAAGTCTGATGTCTTATTGAGTGAGCATGCAGGGTCTGTCCTTGGATTTGAGCTGTTCAACATTTTAATCGACAGCTTGGATAAATTCATGTATCGATGATGTGCTTATCAAATTTGCACATGAAACAAGTCTGGGAATAGTAGGGAGTATGTTGGATAACAGAGTCAGGATCAAGGAAAGTTTTGACAGACTAGAAAATTGGGCCAAATCTAAGAAGAAATTTAATAGAGATTTGAAAAATTCTATACTTGGACTCAAAAATCGAGATACAGCTAGAAAATAGTGACTGAAAACAGTATGCTGACTTTAGCAGACTTGAAATTCATTATGAGGCAACAATGGAAAATGGCAGCTAAAAAAAGGCCATGCTGTATCAAGGTACACTGAGAGAACCATAGGATTCAGAAAAAGGGAAGTAATGGTTTTTGCTGTACTCTGTCCCGCTAAGATTTGCATTGTTGTTGTTGTTTAGTTGTGTCTATCTTTGTGTGACCCCATTGGGGGTTGTCTTGGCAGAGATGCTGAAGTGGTTTGCCATTTCTTTCCCCAGCTCATTTTCCGGATGAGGAAACTGAGGCAGACAAGGTGAAATGACTTGTCCAGGGTCACACAGCCTAGTAAGTGTATGAAACTGGATTTGAACTTGCGTTTCTTTTACTCCAGGTCCTGGACTCTACTGCAGCACCACCTAGCTGCTCAGGCTATATCTAAACCCTGCTTAAGTTACATCTGGTATATGATATTCCATTCTTTTATTAAGAGATAACCAAGAACAGATCTGTTGAATGAACTAAAGATGTGAGGAAACCCTCACCTGGAGAAAAGAAGACTTAAAAGGAGACTAAGAGCTATCTTCAAGCATTTGAATGGCTATTATGTGGAAGAGATATTAGTTTGCCTGCCCCTGGAGAGCAGATGTAGGAGTAGTTAGTGGAAGTTACACAGGGAGGGGCAGTTAGGTGGTGCTGCAGTGGAGAGAACACCAGCCTTGGAGTCAAAAGGAACTGAGTTCAATTTCAGCTTCAGACACATACTAGTCGTGTGACCCTGGGCAAGTCACTTAATCCCAGTTTAGAGAGAGAGAGAGAGAGAGAGAGAGAGAGAAGAAATAGAAGTTACACATGGGCTGATTGAAAGCTAATGTAAGGAGAAGTTTTCTAACAATTATCTCTCTCCAGAACAGGAAGGGATGCCGTCAGGAGTCATTAATTTTCCTCTCAGTGGAGCTCTCTGAGCAGAAGTTGGATGGTCTCAAGGAGTAGGGGGAGGAGAATGATGGAAGCGTGAGGTGGACTTTGAAAGGCCCTTTCAAATTGAAAAGAACTTTATTCTGTGCTTCTGTTACCTGACTTTGAATTGCAGCAATGGGTCCTTGGCTAAATCTTTTTTTAGAGGCTTCGTTTTCTCTAATCCATAAAATGGAAAAATAACAAAATTCGTAGCATCTAATTTGTCTAAAGCGACGAGGCTCACTTGTGATAATGTATGTAGAGAACTTTAAGGCACTACATAAAGAAAACCTATGGCTATTACTATTATTAGAGCTCTGAGATGATGTCATTTTATTAATCATTTTGCAAAGGGCTTCATGTGCAATAAATGTCACAGGGTGTCTCGTGATTAACTTAAGCATTGATTCGTTATGTATTTTGACATAGGTAATTCATCAAAGAGAGTCAGAAGTTATCAAGGAGAAAGTTATAAGATAGATTCATAAAATAGTGATGTTTCAAGATGGTTTGGGGTCATTGTACATTCATTCATTCATTCAACAAACAATCAAGAATAGGGATTTTATTAAGTTAACTCTATAATGGAAAGGAATTAGGTTTTGTCATGGTTTTAGGGCTCCTCCAAAATGTTAAAAACCCAAATGGTCCTTTGCAATCTGAATATTTGGAAGGTTAGCTTGCTTCTAAAGGATGAACATTTCTCTGGATGATGTATGCATCTTTTCAACTCAGATTGAACTGCCATTGGGTACTCAACTAGAGAATGACATAAATGGTGAAGGTGATGCATAGACCACAGATCATGATCCATAGATCATTAGAGCAGGAAAGGTCCTTAGAAACCACCTAGTTGAATCCCTCCATTTCTAAAGTAGGAAGATGAAGGAAAAGAATGGATATAACTTGCCCAGAGCCACACAGTCAAATTTGCAACTAAGCCAGAACCAGCCCTTTGGACTCCTCATGCAGGATTCTGTCTCCGGCACTATGTGTGCTAGTTATGCTCAATGTACAGGGCATGGAGACAAATCTCTGACAGGGAGGACACTGAAGAATCTAATATTTTGGTGTCTGGCTTTAGGTCAGACATTCCTGGGGATGTGGAGCTCTTGGGACCACAGAGTCCAGGAAGTATTGAGGCCTAAAAAGGTAGTGTCAGTGATGGAGGGGAAAGGGAGAGTGATGTGTGGAAGTATAGAGGAAGCAGGAGCTATGGAGGGAAGGGAGGGAAAAACCTGAGCATGGCAGGGCCATTAAGATGCTCCTCTGTAGTTACCAAAGTCCTGTGAGGTAAGTATCTTTCACCATATTCCAGCATTGCACCAACAGCATACCATCAAATGAGCGTGAATTCCCTTCTGAGTTGAAAGGGATATTCAAGTGATCTCAGAGGTAGGAGATCCAGATTTCCACTTACCTAAGCAATTGACTTAAGGGTGAAATTCCATATTCTTGCAAAGTATGGCCAAGGATCAGAGGCAGTTAATAGGATCAGGGAAGGGATGAAATTTGATTGCAGTATCATAGAAGGATAATAGACAAACAACAAAAAGACTGACTTCGAGAAATCCAAGGGAAGAATAACATTGCCATTTGGCTCTGAATGAACAGGTGCTGTAATCAATGAAAAAGGAATATTAAGCACTTATATGCCTGTGTGCCGAATGCTGGGGACACAAAAACAAGGAGGATAATCCTTACCTTCAAGGAGCTTATATTCAGATGGGGGCGGGGCAATGGGAATGGTTTAGAGGTGTAGTTTGGAGCTGGGAGCTGAGAAGTGATGAAGTTTGGTTTGGGGCAAGAAAATGTGAATACTCCTCTCTCAGAGCCCAAGATGGTTCCAGAGGCAGAGTCTTGCTTCTGGTGGGAAAGCAACAATGATGATGGTTGCCAAATAGCATGAAGATGCCATATAATGTGTAAGAAACCTAAAATTTCAGAGTCAAATGAGGCCTTAGTGATCATCAGATCCAAGCTTCTCCCTACTCTCTACTCCCTTTCTATTTTTATTTTGTTACAGAACAGGAAACTGAAGCTCAGACGAGACAAGCCATTTCTCCCAATTCCAAAGTTAGGGGAAGAGATTTCTGGGCATAGATTTGGCTGGTTCCTGCCTTCTTGGCTGGGAGATGTGAAGATCTGTCAGCTGCGATGGCTACTACCATTGTTGGTAGCTTTTGTGGGTGGCAGCTCTTGATAGCCGTGCCCAGAAGCAGCCAATCCTGCCAAATTCAGTCAAATCACAGGTCTAAATGAGTCCTGACATCTCCTAGTGGGGTTTCCCCAGAGGCAACTCTACTTGGCAGTTGTCCAGCTTTCTCTTTCTTAGCATCGCCCCTAGGGGGCAGCTCATAACAATGTCCTAATTAAGTGGCACCATTTTTTGAAAATAATGATTTGTATTGGGGTCTTTTGTCATCATAGGGTCATCATTGATTGGGGTAGCTCGGTGGTGCAGTGGATAGAGCATCAGTGCGGGAGTCAGGAGGACCCGAGTTCAAATCTCACCTCAGACACTTGACACTCACCAGCTGTGTGACCTTGGGCAAGTCACTTAACCCCAATGGCCTCATCCTGGTTCATCTCCAGTCATCCTGATGACTATCTGGTCCCTGGATTCAGAAGGTTCTGGAGGAGAAGTGAGGCTGGCGACCTGCACACCCCTCCCTCACTCAAAACAAAGTCAAGGGCAAGTCATGTCATCATTTCTCTGATGGCATGGTCTTTTTTGGCAATGAAGGGTGAATACATACACACACAGTCGTTATTGTAGTTGCTATCATCATAGTCTTTCCAAGATATACCCCTTCTACTCTCTAATAGAGCTCTGCATTGTAAAAGGACAAGCCAACCAATATAAAGGCTGTGTATGCAATGTATCCAACATCTTCCCTTTTCCCCTCCCCTCCCCACGCCCAGGTTGCCTATCTCTTCCTGAAAAGGGAAGAGATGCAGTTCCTCTTTATTCTCCAGAGTCAACATTGGTCATATTGATAACTTAGTATGTAATTCCCTTTTAGTAATATTTCCATCTACATGACTGTAGTTATTGTAGATATTATTATCCTAGTTCTTCTACATCAAATTTCCTGGCTTATCCTGCATCAATTCATGTGCCTTCCTGTGTTTCTCTGAATTTGTTGGATTTGTTATTTCTTATTGCATTGCACATATTCCATTATGTACCATTATGTATTTGTTCAGCTACTCCCCAGTTGATGGGCTTCTCCTTTTGTTTTCACTACAATTCTTCACTACCACAAGAAATGTTACTATGAATATTTTGGTATATATGCAGTGCTGTGCTGGAGCCAGCTCATACAGGCTTACCAGAGCCAATCATTAATTTTTCAGTTACACCTAGGAAATTTACACCTAGGAAATCAGCAAATATTACGAATCAGGGTTTGATTTATTGTTTTGTTGATTTCTGAACTTCAAAAAGTGGTGGATGGAATATTAATTATATAGATTAAACTCAAAAGTCTATCATGGACATACATTTTCTTAGCGAACTGGTTGTTAAATATTACCCAGCACACTCATGTATGTATGCATATATGAAAATGACCTTGCAAATGCTTTGCACACATTACCTCACTTGATGCTCACAACTATTTGGGGAGGTAGGTGTTCTCACCATCCCCATTTTACACATGAGAAACCTGAGACTTAGAGAGAGTAAATGGTTTACCCAGGGTCTAAATAAGGATTTGAACTCAGGTCTCCCAGATGCCAGTACTGTTTGCATTGTGACATCTAGTTGCCTATAGCTTTCATTATTCTTATATTAAAATCTAAGCTTCTTGAGGGCAAGGACTGTCTTCCTTTCTGTATTTTTATCCTTGGTACCTAGTATGGCATCTGGAAGATAATAAGCACTGAATAAATGCTTTTTCATTCATTTATTCATATTCCATTCTCAATCTGACAACTGATACTTAAGTCTTCTCTCCTTTGGGCCTTAGTTTCCTCCTCTGTAAAATAAGGGTGTAAGATTAGGCAGCCTTTGAGGTCTCTTCTATAGATCTATCAACCTATGTGTGACCTTGGACATGTCACTTAACCTCCTTGGACCTCAGTTTCTTCATCTGTAAAATCAGAGGAGTATGAATCAGGGGTGGAGAAGCTGCGGCCTTGAGGTCACATGTGGCCCTCTAGGTCCTCAGGTGTGGCCTTTTGACTGAGTCCAAGTGTTATAGAACAGATTCTTTTATTAAGGGGATTTGTTCTGTGGTGTTTGGACTCAGTCAAAGGGTTGCCCTTGAGGACCTAGAAGGCTACATGTAGCCTCAAGGCTTCAGGTTCCCCACTCCTGGACTAGATAGTTTCTGAAGGACCTTCTAATCCGAGTTGTAGTTTCCTACATATATTTGTGGAGGGAATAGCATGTGTTGGAATTTTCCCCAATTTGTAACTTCAGATTATGTTTTTTTCTCATCTCTCCAGATCGAGAATGAACAATGAGTTGTGAATGAGTCTGCTGAAGTAGCCAAATGAAGGGAAGTTGTTGGTTGAGAAAGTATAACCAACGATCACACAGATTCCCCTATATTGAAAATACCATCAACTCCCCCATCTCAAAGACTTAATGAAAAAAAGAAAGTGGTCAAGTAAATTCACCCTTTAATTCATTATCAACCAAAGGGTGGGATTTTAAGGTATAATGGATGGATTTTCTTTTTCATTTGAGAGTACACAGATATCTGCTTAGAAATCTCTGGTGTGATAATGCAATCTGAATTTGGGGAAAGCATAGCCAAATGCAATTTATATCAGTGCTCGGAGAAAATTGATTGTGGTATTATTTATATCATTTCCCCCTGCGTTCAGTTCTCAATGCATGCATAGAAAAATGTTACTTTCTAATTCATGAGCTATAGACACCATAGATAATGTGAAATTGGTCATACATTTAAAATTTTTAGCATCTTAGAAAAATCATGTCTTACACAGTGATCCATCTCAAATAAAAATATCCGTATCAAGAAAACCAATATCTCTTGTGCTTTCACTACTCATGCATTAGCATGGTATGCATTCTAATACATTCTAATCACTAGCTACTGAATAATGGTATGCACCCATTACTAAAAGCCATAAATATGCAGTGGAGGAAAATGGATACTGTGTGTACATGTGCCCGGGGGCGGTGTGGATTGGGCCAAGGGTTTTCACAGAGGCATGTGTTGGGAGGGGGGTGGTAGTGGGAAAAAGAGAAAGCCCTGATTGTGTTGGTGGAATTGCTTCTTGCCCTAGTGGTGTTTTTGAATTGGACCGTCCTAAACTCAGCCAATAATCTGAGGAGGGTTGGAGCTGATGGTATTCAAGACAAGTTTTTGTTCAATGAACTTCAGGTTATTAACAGAGAGAATGGTGCCTTTAGTAGACTTACTCCAGGCATGTCTAGGGGTTAGTTAACACCATAAGAGATGGGTAAAGGGTGAGATAGCGAGTGCCCAGGCAGTTCGAGGAGGTCATCCCCTTGCTTCGTTCTGGTGTTTAATGACTCCAAGGCTGCACTAACCCTGGAGTCAGGCCAATTCCAACTCCTTCATAGCTCCTCTTGGACCTTTGGCATCTCCAAGGTCCTGGGAGACCACTCACTCAGACTGTCTGACTACCTTCTCATTCTACAAATCATAGAACTCCAGAGCTGGGACGACCTTCAGGGGTCATCTGGTCTAACACAAACTGAAAAAAAGAACCACGTCTCCACCCTTCCTGAAAGTGACCATCCAGCCTATTCCTGATAACCTCTAGTGAAGGATTTCCCATGCCACCTGTGGACAGCTTTTAGTGATGATGTCAGTCAGATAACTCTCATGTCCACCGTCCTCCCTACCCAGTGGTTCTCCTCTCCAGCCTAAAGACTCCTAGTTCCTAAATGTTAAGATAGAATGAACCTGAAACTTTCTACTATGTCAAATGCCCTCCTCTGAACATTCTACCTACTTTCATTACTGATATTAAAATACTATACCCAAGGCTCACGAGTGAGAGAATGGCTGACCAAATTATGGTGTTTGACTGTAATAAAACACTAACATGCTATAATAAATAGAGAAGAGAATTGTTTTAGGGGCATCTAGATGACACAGTGGATAAAGTGCTGATCAGGAAGGCCTGACTTCAGATCTGGCCTCTGATACTTCCTAGCTATGTGACCTTGGATAAGTCTCTTGAACACAATCTGTCTCAGTTTCCTCTTCTGTACCATAGGGATAAAAATAGAACCAACCTTAAAGAGTAGTTTGTAGTGAGGATTCAGTGAGGTAATGATTGTAAAGTGCTCTATAAATACTAGCTATTCCTATTATTGTATTATTATTTCAGAGAAGCCTGGGAAGACTTGAATGAACTGATACAGAGTGAGGTGAGTAGCACCAGAGGAGTAATTGACACTATAGCAACATAATAACAAACCGTTTTGAAAGTTCCATAATGAAAATGAAGAATGCTTTCTGACACAGAGTTGATAGATTAAATGGGCAAAATGAGGCATACATTTCTGGACATAACTAATATGGAGATTTGTTTTAATCTGACTCTACATATTTTGCTGCAAGGGTTTTGTTTTTCTTTTTTTTTTTTTTAAATATTCCTAGTGGCAGGGGATGGGGAGGGGAGAAAACAAATGCTTGTTAATTAAAAAAAAATAAGAATTTATTTTTAAAAATACTGCAAAAAGTAGCCCTCAGACTGTAACACAGTATTCCTGATGTGGTCTGACTAGGTGTTACTACAGCAGGAATGACTCCTTCCTAGTGCTTCTCTTTAAACAGCCTAAGATTTCATTCATCTTCTTAACTGCCATATTATACTACCAATTCATACTAATCTTGTAGTTCCCAGATCTAACATTCCCAGATCTTTTTTTTCAAATTGCTGTCAAGTTACAACACCCACCATATTCTATATTTGTGAATTTGATTTTTGAAGTGCCAATTCTATGACAACATATTTCTTCTTATCACATTTCATCTCAGATTCAACCCAATGTTTTACCCTATAGAGTTTTCTTTAATACATCATCTGTTTGTTCCTTTGTTTCAGGTATAAACACAGTCTCAAAACTATCACTTGTTATTCCTTATTGTTCTTCAATCTTATTCCTGATCTTTCTCATGTACATATATCTTCTTTTTTAAAAAAAATTAATTGATATCTTTTATTACATTCATAAACTACATTTCCTAGTATTTTCTTCTCACTTCTCTTCCCATAAATCCACTCCTTATAACAAAGAATAAAAAAAAGAAAGAAAAACAGTCCAACAAAACTAACCAACTCATTAAAAAGTCTGCTATAACATGTGATTTTCGCCTTTTTTATGTTCTCAGCTCTTAGCACTATGCCTGGAAGCTGTTTAATAAATGCTAGCTGATTGGGTGATATGCAATGTACTACATTCATTGTCCCTTATCTCTGCAAAGAAAGGTGCCTTCCTGCCATGGAGGTTCCTTCTTACACCTCTTTGACAACTGTATTTTCTATGCCTTCATTTAAATAAAGTTTTGAATAGTCTAGGAACTTGGACAGACAGATAAGATCACTGTGGCATTCCACTACAGACATCCCATCAAAGTCACATTAACTATTCACTGAGTTTAGTCATTTAACCAAATTAGAATCCACCCAATGTATACCAGCATTTATCCCACCTACCTCTGTCTGATTCACAGTGGTGTCAAAAGTTTGCTGAAATTCAGGTATAAGATTTAACCAGTATTCACTTAATCTACTACTCTAAAATCTTGCCAAAAAATAATATGGACAGGTTAGCATGATTTGCTCTTGACTGAAGCTATACTGGCTTGCTATTTTCCTTTTGAAAAGTTCGTGATTAATGCCTTTAATAAAGCATTCTCAGTTTCTTCAAGGAACCAATCAATCTACAGGCTCTCCTCTCCTGCTCTTCCTTCTTCTCCTCCTCCTCTTCCTTCTCCTCCCTCCCTTTGAGATTACTTACCTTTCTCTTGGCTTATGGCACCTCCTCCATTCTCAGTAATCTTACAAGTTATCACGGATAGTAGATCAACAGCTATATAAACTAGCGTTTTTCAGGATCCCAGAAGGAAGTTCACCTGACTTTGGTAGACTCTCTCTTACCAGATGGTAACCCACTTCTTTTGGGTTTCAGTTCCTGGTTAATCATTTTTATTTTATCCTCATTTTATTTTATCTCATTCACCTTTGCAGAGAAAACAGAAGCAAAGGTGTTAGTAGTTCAGCCTTTTCTTTTTCATCTCTCACCATTGCGTCATCTAGTTAAAAAAATTGGTCCAATGCAGTATAATGTCACAAAAGCATACTCTCCTTAGAATTTATCGTGAGCTTCGACTGTTTCAGAGCTTTTGCACTCCTAACTGTGGCATATTTTGAAATAATGGGATACCATCTCATGCTTTTGCATTCATCCTCTGCTTTCCATTTTCTATCCATATTTTCTTCTGCTTTAAAAGATGAGTTGGTTGATGAACAGTTCTTTGTATCACCACATTATCTCTTTAAATACCACTCCTTTTCTTTCTTAATGGAGTGGTTTCATGTCTTCAGAATTTCAATATTTATTTTATTAACAGTTTCCCATCTTTCTTGGGGTCATTTTCTCCTGTAGAATTATAGACACAAGTACCCTACTTAACATTTCTGAGAAATCTATTCTTCCAAAATCTAGGGATCACTTCAAACTCTGCCCAATTTTAGTTGCCTTTTCCATCATGAATTCTAAGATAGAATGATTACCATCCCCGAAGGTTCCCATCATTTCTACTTCAGCAAACGGTTCCTTCTTTCTTGTCAGAATTAGATCTAGAATCACAGTTCGCCTTGCTGCATCTGCCAGATTTTGAAAAATGAAATTAGAATTATGATAAGCCAAGAATTTATCAGGGGGGACAGAGAGAGACAGACAGACACAGAGAGAGACAGAGACAGAGAAAGAGAGGGGGGAGGGAGGAAGAGGGAGAGAGAGGAGGAAAAGAAGGAGGAGAGGGAGACAGACAGACTTTAGAAGCTGTAAACATGTAGGGGAAGCCAGCTCCTGAACATGTCTCTGATTTCCAGCTTGCCTTTCCAGAGATTTGGGAGAATTTCCCTAGGGAAATGAAACTGATTAACCTGAGATCTTATCTTGCCTCCTTATAAAGAACTCTTTTATTCCGTGTATTTTCTGGTATGTTCTAATCTATATAACATCTCTGATTTCTGTTTACTATTTAACTAGATAAATGAGTTTACTCACTACTGATTATTTGAGATGATATTTTGTTCAATAAGTAGTTGTTGGGAAGGAGTCAGACTGGTGAGTGGAACCTAAAGGCTACCAACTCTCTCTCCTTTAAGGAAAATGGTTCTGTTTTGAACTTATGTATCCCTAGAAAGCAACATTTGGTGGGGGGCAGTTAAGAAATATTATTCTAGTTCAGTTCCCCTCTCAGAAAC
>CM053775.1:21888260-21904054 GCA_028658325.1 Potorous gilbertii
AAAGATATCATGAAACAGGGAAGGAGTGGAAAATTTGAGGCAATAATGTTGCCCAGATCCTATCACCCTTTCTCTAGATATGTCACAGAAACATGTGCAGGAAAACCTAACACTGGAGAGCATTTGGATCAACCCAGAAGTTCCAGGTATTTGACTAGCTCTGAAAGCTTTGAAAAGAACTTCCTTAGAGAAACAGAGATGATCTTGAGGAAACAAGAACAAGGAGAAAGGCACATGGTTCCAAATTCCATCTTAACAACTTAGCAGGGAATACAGAGATAATCACGTGAGGACAGAGGAGCAGTGGAGATTGGGAGGGAAGTGATGTGAGAAAAGTTAAAAAAAATTGAGACAACTGTAAGCATGGTAGCAAAAATAGCAAGTACTGCCCTTTTGTTGTTTTTCAGTCACATCCAACACTTTGTCCCCATTTGGAGTTTAGTTGGCAAAGATACTGGAGAGGTTTTCCATTTTCTTCTCCAGGTGATTTTACAGGTGAGAAACTGAGGAAAACAGAGTGAAGTGACTTGCCCAGGGTCACACAGCTAGTGTCCAAGGCCAGATGTGAACTCAGGAAGATGAGTTTTCCTGATTCCAAGACTGGTGCTCTATCCATTGCAGCGCCATCTAGCGTGGGTATGTAGCACCTTTGGTGCTGATGTGGAGTGATTAATGGTGAAGAACTTATGCACCTCACTTACATGTATTCTGGGTAGGGTGTGGAAGAGGAGGATCCCCTGCATCCAAGTTTACATTGATAAAAGGAAAGGGAAGGGAGATGCCAACAAAACTGATGATTTTTTGGCTGGAGAAGAGAAAACTTTGAGGTGGAATAGTGATTATTGAAGATCTAGCAAGTGAAAGAGGGGTTAGACCTGAATTCATCTAGCCCACAACTAAGAGCAATTCGTGGAAGTTAGAGAGGAGCAGATTCCGTTTTGATGTAATGTAAATTTCCCTCTCCATTAGCACTCTTCCTAAGTAGCATACACTGCCTCAAGAGCTTTCTGGAACATGTCATTTGTCCTGAGAGCCTGGAGCATAGTTCTTTGAATCTCCCCCATGCTGGCAAGTGATTCCGTTTTGAGAATGGATATGACTTTTGAAATATGCCAAAGTCATTTGGAGACAAGGCCAACTGATTTTTATCAAAACAATATGTGACATAATTAAGTAATAAAAGTGACTTTGTTGTGTAGCTCTGAAGGCCATTCCCAAATAGGAATTTCATCAGTAGTTTGAGCAACTTTGGAACAGGTGTGCAGTCTCCCAGGGGGTTGCCTTAATTGGTGACATGTCTTTGGATGCAGGCATTATTTTAGGTATATTAACAGATCAGCTTATAAAAAAAGAAAGGATGCCAGGAACATACCATAATACTCCCCAAACTGCTCTATACTTCAGCAACATCTTTTGAACTTTAAAGTATATGTCACACCAGTTCAAGGACCATTTCCCCAATTCTCACTCACATTGGTGAGAAGATCCCCAGAGGACAGCTACTACAACTCTCAGGTTCTTGATGGGTGAGCCTGAGGGGATGAGTTTCTAGTACTATCATTTATGAGCCCCCCACTGATGTATTTGCCATGCTATCAGCCAGGAGCCTCAATATCCTTTTAGCAAAGGATATTTACTGAGAACGTATTGGAAGAACAGCATTAACAAAATATTCTTCCAAATGGTTGGCATAATCTCTCCCCTGTGTGCACAAGGACCCTGGGGAAAGTTGGTCAGTCACTAAACATCTATTAAGTGCTTACTGTATGGTGTGTTAAGTACTGGAGAATACAATAAAAGGCAAAAAGTAGTCCCTAGCATCAAGGAACATACATTCTGATTGGGAGACAACATGTAAATAAGATATCAATAATGGTAATATAAATATAAATACATACAAAATATTTCAGAATAGATGAATATAACCAGAAACAGGAAGGCAGAAAAGGGATTCAAAGGTGTAGAAATGGGAGATGGAGTGTTATGGTCCAGAAACTGCAGGTAGACCAGTGTCACTGCATCACAGAGGACCTGGAGGGAATGTATAGGAAGGCAGTTCTTAGATGACTGTTTCCTTACCGATCTACAGGCACTTTCTCCATCATTTCTTCCTCTGCTTCCTCAACCACCAGTACTGCTTCCAGTCACTGGTACAACTTCCACTGGAACCTTTGGAATTCCCAAACTCACATAGTTAACTGGAGATAGAGGGGCTTGGATGGAGCACCTCCACTGACCTGTAGGATCCATAACTGGCTTGCTGTTATGGTATCATCCAACAATCAAAGCACTGCATTCTTCTCTGATTTAGGACTTGTTCCCACTTATTTTATACTTTTGATTGATTCAACCGAGATGTCTGGGCCTTCTTTGACTACATTAATTAGGGTAAGCAAGCAAGCAAGACATGATCTTTGCTTAAGACAAGTAATGTGTTATTTAGGTTCCCATAGTGTTATATAAGCACTTTTATTCTCTTTAAAATTTAAAATTCCATAAGAGAAGCTCAAATATACAGAGAGAAGAGACCAGAGACTAACTAGGTGGCAGCAATTAGGGCTTCCAGCAGGGCACCCAGGCATTAAAGGATAGATACAGGTTTTGAATCCAGGCCCTTGGGTGCTAAACCCCAGAAGCCCTTCCACTGGGTCCCACAGTCTTTCCAGGAAAGCTCCTCTTGGAAAAGCATCATACAACTTATTGATACTGTATAGCCCCTCTTCAAGAAGAATTACATCTCCTTCTGTTTGTGACTTAACATATAACATCTGTTCAACATAGTCTTTTGATTAAAGGGAGCATGACTTGCAGTGAATTTGCATGCCTGTCAACACATGGATTTACTTTTCCTTTTTCTTTTCTTTCAGTTAGGTTCTCTAAAAATTCAATTAAAAATAATCTTTATAATTTCATTACTGTTCATGGTGATAGAGCTTCATTTGGGAACTTTTTACATTTTTCATCTTTTGGGATGGGTTATCTAAATATCAAAAAAGTTCAATGTTCAAAAAAAATCATAGCAATGCCCTCACAATTAAGATATGTATGATAGGCATGGGAAGTCACAATTTTTGAAGGGTTAACAAAACCTATAGCAGAGTCTTGGTCAGGAGGAAAAATGAATAGAATGGATACTCTAGTTTGCACAAAGCAAGAAAGTGGTAGCTATAAATAAATTTTGGATCTTGCATTTTGTAAAGTTCTCAAGGGGTAGGCAACCTTTCCTTCTCCAGCTCATTTGACAGATGAAGAAACTGAGGGAAATAGGGTTAAGTTATTTGCTTAGAATCGCACAGCTAATAAGTGTCTAGGGTCAAGATCTGAACTCAAGTCTTCCTGATTCCAGGCCTGGCCCTCTCTCCTCTGCACCACCTAGCTGCCCCAGCACAGAGGATATAATTAACAGAAACAAAGAGTCTATGTCCTTAAAGAGCTTACAATCTAGTGGGGGAGGAATGCAGGGCTGCTTCAATAGTAGGAAAACTATCTGCATAATCAATCATATCAAAAACAAAACTAATAGAAGCCATATGATTATCTCAATAGATACAGAAAAAGATTTTGACAAAATACAGCACCCATTCATATTAGAAACACTAGAGAGCACAGGAATCAGTGGAGTCTTCCTTAAAATGATAAGTAGCGTCTACCTAAAACCAGCAGCAAGCATTAGTAGTAATGGGGATGAGTTGGAAACATTCCCAATAAGATCAGGGGTGAAACAAGGATGTCCGTTATGATCACTGTTATTTAATATGTTACTAGAAATGTTAGCTTTAGCAATAAGAGAAGAAAAAGAAATTGAAGGTGTTAGAATAGGCAAAGAGGAAACTAAGCTATCACTCTTTTGGAGATGATATGATGATATGTCATATAAGTACATGATGATATACTTAGAGACGTCAAGAGAATCAAGTAAAAAACTATTTGAAATACTAAACACCTTTAGCAAAGTTGCAGAACATAAAATAAACCTTACATAAACCAGCAGCATTTCTATATATTACTAACAAAGCCCAACAGCAAGGGATTGAAAGAGAAATTCCATTTAAAATTACTGTTGACATTATGAAATATTTGGGAGTCTATCTGCCAAAACAAACCCAGGAACTATATGAGCATAATTACAAAATGCTTTTCACACAAATAAAGTCAGATCTAAATAACTAGAAAAACATCAGTTGCTTGTGGGTAGGTTGAACTAATGTAATAAAAATGGCAACAATCTAATGGGAAAGCAAGAGGAAGGGATGGCAGGGGGCACCCTTCAGAGGCATCTGGTTCCATGGCGTTGAGACCAGGAAGAGCCACAGATACAGAGTGAGAGGGCTAGGGGAAGGGCCACATACACACTCTGGACTGAAGGTCTAACTTCATATTTTACAAATAGACCCAAAGTGTGTGTCTGATTCTGATAATCAGCATTCCCTTCTTGAGGAATGCATCTAATAAAGCAATCAAGGCTTAAACAGACCTAGTCTACCCATTACAAACTAATTGTATGTGGTTATCTTGTAGAATTGTAGGAGCATTCCTTAATATCTAGTATTTGATTGATTGTTTAATTGAGGCACCTGAGCCTGCTGCGATTATCCTAATTGAGGTGGGGCTAGAACCTTCCATTGCTAACATGCAGTATTGAGCAGAGGTAACAGGTGGTCTAGGGAGTGCAGTACCAGACTTGAAATTAGGAGCCAGTTCAAATCCCACTTGAGATGATTATTAGCTGTGTTACTGTGGACAAGTCTTCTCTAAGCCTCACACAACTCTAAGATTTATCTGGTAAATTATAGAGGGATCACACTGGCAATAGTATGGGAAACTTCCCATACCTAGGAGATGATGGATCTTGAAATATCAAGGTAGAAAGGAATACAGATAAATTCTAGATCAGAAAAAGGAATCTTGCTCATACAATCTGAGTAATTTGACAGGCTCATATTAAAGATACATGATGTTCCACATCTGCTACTTTTAAAATGGTGTATTTATTTATTTAAGGTTTTATTGAAGTCTTCATTTTTACATAACAGTCATTTTTGGATATTACTTCCCCTCCCATCCCCTAACCCTGTGAGTATTCTCTGGTAACAAAGAAAAACACTTAAGCGAAATGAAATGACTGAGTGACCCTGTCAGACACCATACTCAAAATTCTGCACCCAGAGGTTTTCACGTCTTCAAGGATAACAAAGAAATGTTTATTTCCTCATGTCTTTCCTTGGGCCAAGATTGATCAAAACTGCTTAATTTAGATAGACCTTTGCTTCTGTGCTAGACAGTTGTGAATTGAGAACCACTAAAGAATTTTGAACTATCTAGAGATGATATTATATAGATTTTGTTACTTTCATGAATGAGGAGTTATTAGCTTACAATTAGTCAATGGACATGGTCCACATGCATCTTCCAATCTTCTTATGGTTCTCAAAAGAAAATAAACAACAGCACCTTCCTCGTGCATAGATCTGCTTATTACTCCTTTGCTCAGCCATTTCTTAGTGGTTCCTTCTTGCCTACAGTTTGATCTCCCATGATAGGGGCACTCAGGGTCCACCATGATGGGATACTATTGCATCTTTCCAGTCTTCTGTCATATTGTTCCCCTTTAGGTCCACCATACTTTGGCCAAAGTTGTGATTCTCATCCATCAAACACTACTTTCTCCCACCTCCAGGTCTTTGCTTGCATTGTTCTCAAGTACTAAAATTATTCTTTTCCCTGGTCAGTAACGATCTTCATTCCTCAGACTTAAATGTAGCACTGTTTTGCAAATCTTTAATGCTTTTGTCATATGATGAGAACTGTTGTTATTGTTATATTTATTTGTGTTTTTCTTGTATCCCTCTACCAGACTACAAGTTCCATGAAAGCAGGAACTCTAACTGAACTCAGCTTTTTGATTTCCCTGACACCTTTCTCTGCACACAGCTGGCAGACAGTAGAGATTTTCCTTAAATCTAAACCAGTCAAATACAACCCAGTGAATATCTAAGCCCTTTCTTCATGTAAAGCACTCAGTGCTAAACACTGGGACAAAATGAACACAAAAACAGTCTCTACCCTCTGGAATCTTCCATTATACAGAAGCAATATGGCATGTAAAGGGAAAAGCACATACAGCACCATATATCATCTGGGCAATTAACGTGTTGTTTCCTATCAAAATAAGAAAATTTATCATTTTTGCCACAAAGTTCTTTCTCCTCACAAATATGCTGGTACATATAAACACACACACACACACACACACACTCTTTGTCTCTGTGTCTCTCTCTCTCATACACCCACCCCCCATCCCCCCCCACACACTTGAAGCTGTAAAAGCAAAGAACTGTTTAGAGGACACTATCCTCTGTGAGAAATGTTGCTGAGTGCTTCAGCACACACTGTGCTCTCATCAACTAAACTATTATTATAAAACATATTTGATAGATTAAGTATGGAAAACATAATATATTATTTCTAACTCCGACTATAAAATCTGTAAAAATTCAAGACAGAAAAGTCTGTCATTAATCTATTTCGTTCTGCCTCAGTACAAAAGGACATATGTTCCATCTGAATCTTATAGTTCTAGGATGTGCCCAGGATGTGAAATCCTGGAGCTAGATTTGTACATAACTTTGTTTTCCCTTTTGGGAATCTCAGAAGAGCATATCTAAATCATTAGAATATTTACTTGTATCTGCATTGGTGCTGTAGGGGCATATACAATTACATCTCCACTTGGCAGATGGAATCCAAAGGAGTGCTTCTGATCTCGGGTCAGGACAGAATGGTTTTGGTTTTGCTGCAGAGCTTACAGAGTCAAGCATAGCTATAGTGTGATCTTTAGAATAAATTAGAAAGATCAAAGCAAAGTTAGAGTGCATTTCTGACTGCAAGAAGAGGAATTGAATACATTAAAGGATTCATCCAACCAGTACCACATGGTTTTAACTGTTGCATTTGAAGTAGTTTTAGTCTCAGTTTTCAAAGCTGGTAGGGCATGAGAATTGGAGAATGACAGAATGCTTGAGTTGGGAGGCAGGAACCTAGGATGTTGTCTAGTACATGTCACAACTGACTAGGAATTACCCCCATAACATACCTGATAAGTGGTCATCCAACCTCTACTTGAAAAGCTCTGGGTAGGGGAAATCCTTCACTTCTAGAGGCAACCCTTTCTGCTTTTGATTAGTTCTAATAGGAAAGATTTTATTTACATAAAGATGAAATATGACTGTTTGAAGTTTCTACCCACTGCTGTTTGTTCTGCCCTCTGGGGCCAAACAGAACAGAGGGGATTCTGAGTCTACATGGTAGCCCTCAAGACGTTTGACAACACCTACCATAATCCCACTAAATCTTATTTTCTCCAGGCTAAATACCTCAAGTTCCTTCAGCTGTTCCTCCTATGCTTTGTTCTGTAGTTCTTTTACCATTGTGGTCAGAGGGTTATAGAATCATACACTGAGACCTGGTCAAATCCGCCATTTTTCAGATGGGGAAAATGAGTCCCCAGAAAGGTTAAGTGACTTTCCTTAATATCATATGGATTAGGATTCAAAAGCAGGTCTTCTGACTCTGTAACTCTTATCAGAGTCCTAAAGTATAGTGCCTAGAACTGAACACACTAACCCCAATCCTAATTTCTGAAAATGCAGTCCAATCAAGTCAATATATAGCAAAACTGTTACTTCCTTTATTCTGGGTGCTATGCGTCTACTACACAGCCTAAATAAAAGTCACTAAGTTCTTACTCAGATCCTTCAGCAGAGGAGAGACATTCAATCCATTGCTGGGTCTTTGACACTTGGTATGATCTGCCAGAGTGTATGAATCACCAGCTAAGCCTTTGAGAATGCAGTGTCACCTCTGTACCACGATGAAGCACTGGAGAAGGGTTTTAACAATGGCCAAGTGAGAAATAATTTCACTACCAAACAAGACAAATTTAGGATAAGGGTTAGAGTCTATCAGAAGAGTTTCCCCAATCAATTTAAGTGCACCTTTTCTCTTGTTGAGCATGGGCATGCACACTGGTGCCTTTCTCCAAGATGATTGGCTGCCTGGGATTCAAGAGGACAGACTTGATAGAGCAGCTTCCTTTCTTCATATTCTCCAAATGATCAGCTGACCCTTTTGTGTCTTTCATTTTTTTCCTGTTCAGAAGATAGGTCAGAGTGCAACTTGGGCCTGTATTTTCGAGGAATGGGGATATGCCTATGAGTGCATGATCTCCTAACCTCCTACTCCCAACTCCCACATAAATTGATGATGGCTCTTGCTGATGTTTGAAGTACAGTTTGATTCAGAAATAGAAGAAAAGCATTCTGTATTGGGGAAAATAGTTGCTGTTAATATTAGGGTTCTCTTTATGACCAAAGGGCTTTAAAGCCATGCATACCTTTTGATCCAGCAATATCACTACTAGGTCTGTAACGCAAAGAGATTTTAAAAAGGGAGAGGGAGGGACTTATTTGTACAGAAATATTTATAGCAGCTCTTTCTGCAATGGCAAGGAATTGGAAAGTGAGGGAATGACTGAACAAATTATGGTATATGATTGCAATGGAATATTCTTGTGCTACAATAAGGGATGAGCAGGCTGATACTGATGCAAAGTGAAGCGAGCAGAACCAGGAGAACATTGTACATAGTAACAGAAATACAATATGATGATCAACTGTGAATGAGTTAGCTCTTCTCAGCAATACAGTGAGCCAAGACAATTTCAAAGGACTCATGATGAAAAATTCCATTCACATCCAGACAGAGAGCTGATGGAGACTGAACGTAGATCAAAGCATATTTTTCCACCTTTTCTTCGTGTTTTTTTTTTTCATTTTTGGTCTGTGTCTTCTTTCGCAGCCTCACTGATAAGGACATACGTTTTGCATGATTGCACATGTATGACCTATATCAAATTGCTTGCCATTTCAGGGCAGGGAGGGGGGAGGGAGGAAAAAGGATTTGAAACTCAAAATTTTAAAAATTAATTATAAAAATTAGCTTCACATGTAATTGGGGAAAATATTATTCAAAAAAGAAATTGATGATGGCTACCTTAGGGTAGAAGTGCATGGGAATGATATGAGTTTGTCCACACAGCCTGAGAAGAGATGACAATAGCTGAAGTCTCTAGTAGAATTGCTGCAGAAGCAAAAGGCAGAAGCAGGTAAGTGGACATCCACTTGGTATTACAGGTGAGTTCATGGACAATGTTTCTGAACCCCAACTTCCTATGCAGAGAGAGAGATTTTAATCTCCTAGACATCACATTATAATAATATATCCTCCTAGTCCAAGGAGAGAGATTTTCTGGGCAGTGTCGGTCCTTAGGTTTGCCTCATCAGTGGTCCCAAGTTCAAGAATTCAGGGGCATAATCTTCTAGAGAAGGGTGATATCCCAGATGATGTAGATCTTCAAGAAAGAAAACAATGATCCATGGGAACCCCATGACCAAAGGAACAGGGATAGGGATTTATTACTTGAGCAAAGGACTTAGATCTTGCTACCTACCTCCCCTCACTATTACAGAGAGGTAGTCCTACAGTGCAAGTCTGATGGGATGGGGTAATCTTTGTTCAACATCCCCCAAATATGACTGCCTTCTGGAGTTGTGATGAGGGCATGAGCTATCGGGGTGCCTTATGGGTTTTTATATTCATTTATGAATTCTCATGAGTTGGTGTCTTCTGAGGCTCTGGAGTAAAATAAAGCTTATCCCATACCCAATTTTGATTTGTCATTTTGAATGCTAATATGGGAGATGGGGAACCTGTTACCCACATCTTGGGAAACTTAGACATGTTATATTGTATTGCATTATAATTTTATTATATATTATATCATAATATACATAAGGTCTATTAGGAAATTGACTGGAAGTAAACTCCAAGCATAACAAAACAAAGAGAAGAAAAGACCTTCTTAGACAAGCCTCCAAGATGAGACTGGGTCTGTATAAGCCCAAGGGTTTCAGGGACCTTGGGCCATAGATTATGGGTACCTAGACACTTTATAAAATGACAATCCATCCTGTAAAGCAACAGTAGTGGAAAAGGGCTGGCTTTTTTTGCCAACTCAATTTATCTTAGTGTAGCAGCCACAGCACATCTGTGACCTCCTGAATCTTGATCACTGAGCTCTCTAATGCAGAGGCAAACCAAAGTGACTTCTCTTCTGTTTCTCTAGTCCCCAATCTGGCACTCCTGAGGCCCAGCAAAAGACTCATCTGTGTAGTTAAGCATGTGCTTCACAGATATGGGAGAATTAGCAAGTGTTCGACCACAGAAGTGAGTCTGAGCAAAGAAGAACTAAATGCGTATTTCTGCAACGAGGACATTTTTAAAACAGGCATTTAAAGATGGAATTGGCAAGATCTCCAGATGCAAAATATTTGTGTTGTGATTCTATTCCATCCTTGTATTAGCTATGGCAAGCCTCGGCTCTTCAGCCCCCATCTTCCAGGCTCCCGCTTTCGGTAGATGTCCTTGTTTCCTGCTTTCTCACAGAAGATGGGAGATTCCCATGTTCCCTCTTCTCCACTTCGCGATCCTTCTCTGCCTGCCTTCATTTTCTCCTTTCTCTCTGGAACTGAGAAGATTTTACTTCCACTTGCTAAAGGAGTAAGTTCTGTGGCAGAATGGACTGGAGAAGGAGAATTTGAGCTAAGGAGAAGGAAAATAAAGAGAAAGTGATTTGGAGGATTGGTGGGACTCTTCAGGATGGCCAGAGATTGATTTGGGGGAGCAGAAAGTGAGGGAGGGACACTGGAGGAAAAGCGAGTTGGTAGGAGAAATGGACTCAGTCTGAAGGAGGAGTGAGGAAGAGGAGGAAATCTGGAGGAGAAAACAAAAGGGCTAGGAAAGCAAGGGGATTAGTGAAAGGAAATGCAGACAAATTGATGACAGTCAGAAATTAGTGTGGGAGGGTGGAAGGCAGTTAAGTGTGGTTGTCTAGCAGGCCAGGGGCTGCTAAAGAGGCTAAAGGGTGACTGGTACAGAAGTCAGTTGGAAGACTCCTGATCTCAGTAAATACTGAGGGATTGGGGAATTTCTCAGTGATTTGCATTGGAGGGTGTGATGATATCTTTCCTTGTGCCATGGTCAAGTGACTGCAGTCTATGCTCAAAGTGCAGGCTGGTCTTCCTAGGGAGAAGAGGATGTGAGGTGGTTGCAGGGAAAAGGATGAGCTTTCTCCAAAAATGGAAGATAGGTAAAAGGATCTGAGGAAGCTAAGAGGAGTCCTGACCCAAATTCAGGGCAGGAAGTTGGAGAATACAAAAATGACACCCTAATGAGGAAGTGGAAAAGGACCATTGGATATATGGAGAGGAGAAAAAAGCAAACTGGAGGCTCTTTCCGAGAAGGTGTAAGAGAGCTGGCTACCATGAAGAGGAAACATCTGCTTATCCTCAGGATAGGTAGATCTGCAGGGGCTTTCAGGTGAGAGATCTGGTAAGAGTCAGAGGAGTAAGTACTTTCGGTTGACATTTGTCTTTTTGATGAGTAGATTTGTCTATCTGATGATAGCAACATAGAGGCCTAATATTTTTCCCAGGGCATGTATCCAAGGCTTGACAGAGAAACTCCCAAGGCTCATTAAAACAGATGACTACTCCTTGCTCCTGGTGATCCACATGGGCACAAATGATACTTCCGGAAGGAACTTAGAAACCACTGCCAAAGAATATGAAGTCACGGATGAGAAACTGAAGAGCACAGGGTCACAGGTGGTGTTTTCATCACTGCTGTCCAGCACAGGTTAGGGAGCAAGAAGAGAAAAGCAGACATGGCAAGTGAACACCACAGCAAGAAGATTCTGTCTGAGAATGGGATTTGGATTTCTGGACCACAGCATAGAACATAGAAACAACAGGTCAAGGACACACCTAACAAGGGCTGGCAAGAATATATTTTCCCAGATTTTCTTAAAAATAAGAAAGAAGAAAACTGCCTATGGACATTCACTAAGTTAAATACCAAGGAGACTAGGTACAGCATATTACGATAAAAAGAAGCTGAAGCACCCACAAGTTGACAAAGTCTAAGAAAAAGGAGTCAGGAGTAGCCCTCCCTCCTCTCCCCGCCCCCCACCTCAAATGAATATAGACAAATGTGCAAAGTAGAGGAAACAAGTAAAATAAACTAGAGGTACTGCTTGGAAATGGCAGTTATGACCTCATAGATCTCCCTGAGCCATGGTGATTTGATACATGTAAATAAGATATGGTTTTAAATGGATATTCTGTTTTAGAAAAATAAGACAAATTAAAAAGGGCAGGGTATCCTTGTTAATTAAGAAGATATACTTATGTGAATAAATCTCAGGAACCTGAGGGGATGCTCTGTTTAGAGTATTTGATGACAGATCATTAGTGGCAGAAACAGAAATGATTTGTCACCAGAGAATGCTACCAATCACCTGGACCAAAAAAGGGAACAGATGAAGAGTAGTAGTTGGCAGGGAAACACAAGGTAGTAGTGGTAGAGGATTTTAATTATGTGAATACTTGTTGTAGCTCTCTCTCTCAGCCAAAATACCTTTTTGACTTGCCTTCAGGATGAGGTGGAGGGACCAACATTATCTTCTGGGTCTGAATCCTGCTAAGAAGGGAGGAGTTGGTTGCTAAGGGAGGTTTAACTGTACAGTTAGGATCTCAAAGCTGTAGAACTTAATGGTTCACAAAGCCTTTAATTCATAATGGCTCAACAAGTCCAGGTTTTGTTTTTCATTCATACTGACCCAATGAATTCCAGCTGTCTTGGTATTATTTGTTCCCATTTTATAGATGAAGAAACAAAGGCATAGCAAAGTCAAGTGATATGCATCCCTAGGGTTGGGATTTGAAGGCAGGTCTACCAGTTCCCAGGTTCTGAACTCTTTCAGCTATACCCTACTGGCCTAAAAATTACAATGTAATCTTGTTTATGATTCCAGCATTCTTTGGAGCACAAGCCTCAACCTGCAGTTTCATTTATCAGGACCAGATGACCTGTCAGGAAGTGCTTTATGGGAAAGGCAAGGGCCATCACTACAACTGTGGGTTACTGAGTTAGAATGAAATTCATCTATCTGTGGTTTAAATTTGAACAGCTTTGGACTACGAGAAATGGAAGAATCATTCTGTCCATTCCAGACTGAATTATTCTTTACTCAGAGAGGGGATTGTCTTTCAAAAATGAAGTTTCATCTTGACTACTAACACTGAAGTAACAAAGCTGCTCACTCACAACCCTTGATTTAAACTCTATCTCTATATGGAGTTGGGAAGTAAAAATGGATTTCACCAAACAGTTTCATCCAGAATTATTGAGGGTTTGCCTCCTTTTCAACCATTCATATTACCATCTGCTTCAACCAAAGAGGTGTTATGTGTAGATAACAGTTTCTGATTCCTGGTTCCAAACATCCTGAAAGGTACTAGAAACACAGAGTCCTTGAAGCTAGAACATACTAGTGTCATAACCAAATGCCAGAACTTAGTCTCTTAGAAATCCTATGACCAAAAAAGCTTCTTGCCTAAATTTCCATTTTATTACGAAGAAACATATAGGACATTTAAAATCAGCACAGATTCACATACTTCAGCTTGAAAAGGAACTGATTCAAAAAGCCCACAAAACTGAGTTGGGCAGTACAATACGTACTTCTATTCTTCCATGGGTCTTTGATCATTCAATGGGTGTCAGTCACAATGTGTTTTCACACCTTCTGTGACTTTCGTTCATGTCCTCCCCAAATCCCTCCATAAGAGGTGCACCCATTGTGATGGAGGTTTTCCTCTCTATGGTATAATGTTTCTTGAACACCTATGGTTTGACAACTTTTGTCCCTCACTCTCATGATGTGTCTGGCCCACATTCTTTTTCTGATCATCAATTTCCCTGATTATATCCTCAATCACCGAGGTGACAGACACATGGTCTGTAACATTCTTGAGTGTGGCCCAAATCAGATTAAAATGCCAGTGGGAAATACTTAACAAAATAAATAAAAATATGATAAAACTTAGTACCACATTTGAACACTAAGTCAATATGTAGCACACAGGGATCCTCATGTCGAATTTAGCAGCCTCAATTTCTGTTTGAGTTTGATATTACTGATTTGTGCTATTTATTTCATGTTAAGTTCTCCTTGGTATTTTCATTCTCCCTTATTTTTTCAAGCAGCGTTCCATTCTTCTTAATTACCTATAAAGATGTAGTTCATCCTTTCTGAAACATAGTCTTAGGGAGTTGCCTAGAACATGGAGAGGTTGGTTAAATGACTCCTCAGAGTCAAACAACTGGGATGAAAGAGTGGGAGCAGAATAGTGAGGAGACAGAGGCAGAGGAGAATCCTAATTTGTGTCAGGTGATAGAAGAATGTGCCACAAATGAGGAAGGGAAGAAGGACCAGTGAACATGTGAAGGGAAATAATTGTTATGAGAGTCTTCCTGTAGAAATAGGGATGCAGACTATTTTAGGAAGATACAGAGGTTTAGTGGACTTCAAGGTGAGAGGTCATCCAGTAAGGATCAGAGGAAGGAGAGACAAGTCATGGTGACTGGAGACACCCTCGTGAGGGTTACCAAAGCCCCCTCGTCAACTTTGACATAAACAATAGAAAGGTCCACCGTGTTCCCAGGACATGGATCAAGGATGTGGTCAAACCTTACTGGGCATGACCACTATGTACTCAGCCTGTATGAGTTATGTGAGAACAAATGATGTTACCAGAAGGAACTGAGAAAGTATTGTGCAGAATTGGGAAATCTTGGGTCAAAACTCATGAAGACCTTTGGGACGCAGGTGGTATTTTCATCAGTCCTGCCAAATGAACATAGAGGTTTCAAAAGCGAAGGTTGGATTTGGAAAATGAACACTTGGCTAAGAAGATTATGTCTGAGAAAGGGATTTGGATTTCTGGATCTCTGCTTAAGACATAAGAGCAATGACGTTTTGGCTAGGGATAGAGTGTACCTAATTTGGGCCGGTAAAGATACATTTTCCTGGAGCCTTGTGAATCTGATTAAGAGGACTTTAGACTGAAAAGGGAAGGGAGAGGAGGAAATGAATTACATATATCTGCCAAGCCTGAAAGAAAGTAGAAGCTACAATACAGGATGAAGACTACCAGAAGAAACATCCAGTCATTCACAGGGGACAATATTCAGGAGGAGAAGCAGTAATGAATCCAATGACCTCCGGTGGGCTAGGGATCAGGTTTGTTATTTCATTAGCACAGGGAACTCCATATGTCAATTTATGCCAGAGCTTTCTCTGCAAATTAACACCTTAGAGAGAAGCCTAGAACACTGAGAGGCTGGTTAAGTGACTTACCCAGGATCACACAACCAAAATATGTCAGAGATGGGACTTGAAACTAGGCCTTCCTGGCTCTGACATCAGCTCCCTCTATCCACAATACCATGCTTCCTCTCACCCTGAAATATGCGTGCATACGTACATACATACATACACACATACACATTTTGTTTTGGTTGTTCAGTTGTTTCAGTTGTATCTGTTCTAGATGACCTCTTTCAGGGTTTTCTTGGCAAAGATACTGGAATTGTGCACCATTTTCTTCTCCAGCTCATTTAACAGATGAGAAAACAGAGGCAAACCAATTTTTGCGGGGTCACAGAGGTAGTAAGTGTCTGAGGTCAAATTTGAACTCCAGACCAGTACTTTATCTACCACACCATGTAACTGCTCTAATATATGTAATGTTATATGTACAGGTACATATATCTACATGTATAATATATGTATACTTATATACAACAGCGTAACATTTGTTTGTGTGTTAAAG
>CM053775.1:21904554-21949972 GCA_028658325.1 Potorous gilbertii
GTCTACCAGAAAAAATCCTCACACACTGTAGTTGTTGCTGTGTATAAAGTTCTCCTGGTTCTGTTCCTTTCACTCAGCATCAGCTCATATAAGTCTTTCCAGGCCTCTCTGAAGTCTAAATGTGCTCTAAATGTGTTCATAATTTCTTATAGCCCAATAATATTCCCTCCCTTACATTCATATACCACAATTTATTCAGACATTCCTCAATTGATGGGTGTCCTCTTGATTTCCAGTTTTTGGCTACCACAAAGAGCTGTATGGATTTTCGAGTCCAGGTGGAGGAGACTCAATTCAATTCAATTTTATAAGCACCTATGGAGTGCCAATGGTGTGCCCAGGATATGGAGACAAGAGTCCATAGTCTTTATACTCAAAGGGCTTGTCTTAGGGTGAGGTGGGAAACAACCAGTATGTGAGCACACGTGCATGAGGCAGTGTGGTACAGAGAGGAGAACCCAAAGGGATTGGGCTTTGCCACTATCAGCCTTAGTCAAGACACCTCTCTGGGCCTCAGTCTCCTGCTTTGTAGAAGGAAGGAGAGAAGCTATCAGCTTTCTGAGCTTCCATTCAGCTTGAAAGCCTATGAGCCTCTAAGTGCCCAGTGAATCACTTAACATACTACAGGGCTTCAGAGGAAGTTAAGGCTCACACACAGCTCATTTGGTCAGGGTATACTTCATGCTGAGCCTAGAGAATGGGTAGAATTCCATCAGGCAAAGATAGCCAAAGTTAGTAGAAGGTAGGGGGTCAAGAAGCACTGCCAGAGCATTGAGGAGTTCAGTTGGGAGGGCATGTGGGAATCATGAAGGGGAGTAATAAGGGACAAAACTGGAGAGCATAGTTGGAATCAGATAGTGGGGGGCTCTCAATGCCAGCCTAGAAAGCATGCACTTTACTTGGGAGCCATTGAAAGTTTATTTCTACTAATTTGTCACATGCATAAAAGCCAAAGAGCAGTTTTATAGTAAGCTAATGGAAACTAACCAGAAATGATCCTTCTTCAGATGGGCAGTTTTCAATTGATTCCATTATATTCTGTGAGCTCCAAAATACAATCATTTTTCCAAATGAACTATTCAAGATTGCCTTTCCATGCTATACTCTCTGGATTCTGCTGGTAGAGACCCAGATCAAATATTTCAGATTTTATGGGCAAGTAGCTTCTACCCTACGTAAGTCTGATCAGATCTCTCTCTTTTCCTTGTTTTTTGGGGGAAATAGTGAGAATATAGCCTGTGCTGGAAGCCCTCCAGAGATGAGCACTCCCCAGGTTACCCTTCAGGTGCCAGATCTTCACATGCTCCCCCTCAATTGGCATACTTTATAAAACATCTAGAGATCTTTGTAGTATTGGTCAATCAAGCAAAAATGTCAACTAGATATGAAAAACATTCTGGCTACCTCTATGGCACTAGACAGCTTCCGAGTCTCCCTGCCAAATCCAGTCCTTCCTCCACTCAGCTGTCAAAGTGATCTTCTGGCCATGGCACACCACCACACACCTTCTCAAGAAATCCCATTGGCTCTCTATTCTCTTCAGGATCAAATAGAAAATCTACTACTTGGTCCTTTCCTACCTCCCTTTTCCTTACACCTTCCTCCCCTATGTGTACTCTGTGATCTAGCCAGAAACTCTGGCCATCTTACTGTTCCTCTAACTCTCCTTATCATCTCTGGACTCAATGGGTTCTTACTGGCTGACCTACATTCCCAGAATGCTCTCTTTTCTGATTTCCATCTCCTGGCTTTCTCTAAGATACAACTCAAATCTGACTTTTTGCAAGAGATGACCTCCCATTTATTCTGTCTAGATCTTATCTCTATATAACTGTTTGCATTTTGTCTCCCACCATTCCAATGTATGTTCCCTGAGGAAAGGGGCTATGCTTTTGCCTTTCTTTTGATCTGCAGTGATAGCAGAAGACTTAGCAGGTAGTAAGCACTTCATAGATGGTTGCTGATTAACTGACTCAATCAATTAATGAATAAATAATGAATAAATTAGGTACCAATAAGTCTTTAACGAATTTGGGAGAAGCAAAGTCCTTTGGGGTCATTAAACACAATCAGATGATGAAGACACATAGGAAGTCAATCGGGATTGATTGAAAGATTGAGATCCACCTCTATGCCTATGTATGTCAGGGAAGAGATTCAAGAAGGAAAGTGAACAGTCTTCAGGTGAACCCTTGAGGAGGCAGAATCCTTGCACCTTTACTGGTGAGCAAGAGGGTAGAAGGAAGACTTAGGGGGAGGAAACATCACATCTCCCTACTCAGAAAAAAGACCATGACATCGAAGAGACTGCATCCATAACAAATAGCACATCAAGGGGAGGGCTGAGGAAAAGTAAACCAGACATTGCAAAAACAGCTTGAGCATACTCTAAACAGGAGTGGAGAACCTGTGGCCTCAAGGCCATGAGGACCTAGCAGGCCACCAGTTCCTCACCCCTGCTAAGGGCATGTCCCCTCAGAGCTCAGCAGAGAGAGAACTGTACTGAAGGGGAACTTTACAGAGATAAAAAAGACCTTTCAACCACTAAGGAGTTGTGAGTTACTCTGTCTTGTGCTATCTCCCAGACTTTAGGGGAGATCCTTTTGTGTTGACTCATCTTAGCAATTATCCCTTTTTAAATGATAATTTACTCAATTTGCTCTAGATAGCTAATTGATAATCAGTGGAGAGCAGCCTGGAAGAGGATTTGGTGTTGACTGCTAGACAATTCCAGCCCCTCAGGTTTGCCCTGACATCTGTGAGAAGAGAACTCTGCTCTCTGTGGGAGTTGAGAGAGTGTGCCCATATGCTACATGTCTACCTCCATATCTTTTTGTTTCCATACAGACAATCAGCACCCTAGTTCAAGGCCTCATTCTCTCTTGCCTTGACTATTACCGTAGTGTCCTAGTTGATTCCCTTGTCTAAGCCCTTTCCCTCTCCAATCCACCTTCTACACAACCATCAAAGTTAGTTTCCAAAAGGTCAAGTCTGACCATGAAATTCCCTTATTAATTAACATCCAATGATTCCTGATTTCCTCCAGAATGAAATATAACCTCCCTTAGTTGGCTTGTAAAGATCTTCACAGCCTGGCCCCTTCCTACATATCCTTTGTTCCAGCAAACTCCATGCCTGATTGATGCTGATCTCACATTTCTTCTCCTTTCTTTGAGTCTTTGCACATGTGGAGAATGCCCTTCTTCTAGAAATCCCTGATTTCATTCCAGACTCAGCTCAGGCACCACCTTCTACCTGATGCTGTTAAGGCCTCCTTCCCCAAAATGTTTCATATTCACTTTGTATTTCTTTTTCATTTTTCTATATATGTAAATACCATCTCTCTAAAGGGATTTGTTTTTTTGCTTTTGTGCCTAGGGCATAACAATAGCACCTGACACATAGTAGGCACTTAATGTCTCTTGATCAATTGATTCCAATTTTGGATGAACAGGAAGTTGGGAGACAGTTCTAGTCTTTTTAATGGTGACTTAATTGTAGAGGCCCCAGGGTTGGGGATGGGAATGCTGTCTCAGGTAAGATCTTTGTGAGAAAAAATAATCTGCCCTATTTGGGCCCACAAGGTCTCAAGGGGTCTCATTTTTCCCTTCATCAAGGAAGTTGATACTTCCACTGAGGTGCAGCAAGGAGGGAATCTATATTCCTCTACTTCATATTATTTCTGTCTCAGGCAGCCAAGTTTCTTATGTCTTCACTGCCCAAATGTACCACCCGAATGGACAAGGGTCTTCAGTTGATATCACATAAGAATCAGCTGAAGTAACAAGGAATTTAACCTGGAGAAGAGAAGGCTTAGTGGGGCCAGGAGAGCAGGATTTATGGGACATTAACCCAGGAGAAGAATTGAACCTGGTCTGCTTGACCGTAGAGGGCAGGACTAAGTTGCAAAGAAAAGAATTTAGACTTAATGTTAGTAAAGTTGTCCTAACCAATAGGATGATCCTAAAGCAGGTGGGTAGAAAGGGGAAAGCATTGGATTGGACTACGTGTACCATCCCAGTCCCTTCCAAACCATTCTCTTTGTCAAACCTCAGGTTATTAGAACTGTCAATAATTGAAAAATGTGGATAATCGGAATTTTTTTCATTTCCCACATATGAATTCCAAAACCTAAATACACTTGGACCAAAGTAGCTACTTCTACTTCCATCATGCATCCCTTTAGTTGGCAATCATTTTCTCAGTATATTCACATCTTACTAATATTTCCCATCATTCTCATTTTTGGATGTGGCATTTAGACCAAGCAGTAACATCATTAAAAATGAATGATCTTACTTGGAAGTTGGCTATTATTTTTATAGGTTTAAGTGTTTTAATACAATTTGAATTGATTTCTTTAGAAAGCAGCTGTGTTCATCATTTTTCCATTAAGCACATTAACTTTAATTTGTACGTCAACAAGTGAAAGGGAGACACAGCTGAGAGAAACTTTCTGGTGCAAAGTATGCCCCACAAAGTTAATTCCAAAGAGTAAAATATAACCTTCTGTTTCAGTAAATCAAAAACATGAGCTTTTTTATTGCTCATGAGAACATGTAGCCTATTATCTCATTTTGTTTGGATACCTTGAATGGTCTATTGACCCAATCTTTCTTATAATATTAACCATATTAACTCATAGGCAGTCAAGCCTATTAATATCACTTCAGAAGTCAATAGATTTTTCTAGTGGCAAATGAGCCTTCTTGAATAGATTATACAAATAAGAAAAGCCCAAAATGGTCTGCAGGCCTCTCATATGACATTCAGATATTCTATAGAATGATGGCAGGATGATGTCAAGGGTAAAACATCTTGGGAGAGGCATAAAGGAAGATGGAGAGGGAGAGAGACTTATTTTAGAGAACAGACTCTCTTTTATTTAGAATTTTACAAATAGCTGAATCCTCTTCCTTTCCCCATGCCCCAGGCCTTGGTGAATAATTGGCATGTACATTCCCTTATATCATTCATCCCAATGAGAGGATATTACTTAAATTGCATCATACTTTCACCATCTCATTGTCTGCTAAGAAATCAAGGGCAGGAAGGGCAGGAGGAAGGGTTGCCTAACTCAGCAAGCACCCAAGGAATTTATAGTTAATGTGGCAAGGCACTGGGTACATTGTCCATATTGAGGGTCCTGGGACAAATGATGCTATTTCCAAACTATCCTTGTTATTTATAATAATTAGGAATAACTTAGCCAAGATAGTAAAGTTCAAATGCTCATCTCTAGAACTGTTCTAGTTATCTATAAAGCACCATCAAGAAATAGAATTCAGCTATCAGCGTTCTGGATTCTGGAGAACAGAGAACAAAACATGCATCCCTCCTCTTAGCAGAGAGGTAGTGGACTATGTGTTGGTCACGCTACATACACTGTCATGTATGGTTGTTGTGTCCATGGGCACACAGCTAGTCATTGACTGAGGTAGAATTTGAACCCAGGTCTTCCTGATTCTAAATCCAACACCCTCTCCTCTATACAACCTCATTGCCTCTCTGCGACATAGTGTCTCTTTGTTCTAAAAGCAAGTTTTATTTAAGTTTCTAACCTGTTCACCATGTGATATGAGTACAACTATTAGTGCTCTTTATCCTTTTTGATAGGTAATATCCATCTTTTCATAGTTGCCTTGAGGTGATGGACCCTGTGGTTCATTGATATTGTACGGGTTTATTCTGGAAAGTGATTTAGAACTATACCTCAAGAGTTATTAAACTATGCACACCCTTTGATCTTGTGATCAAAAGAGAAAAGGGATTTGTGTATAGAAAATACTTATAACGACTTTGTAGGGGCAAAGAACTAGAGATTAAAGGGGAGCCCATCATTTGAGGAGTGACTGAACATTTTATGCTAGCTATATGAACTGCTAGTGTGCTGCAAGAAATGATGACAGGGACCATTTTCAGGAAAACTGAGAAGATGTGAATGAACTGACACAGAGTGAAGTGAGCAGAACCAGGAGAATCATTTCTACTATAATCACATAGAAGAGACAACTTTCAAAGACTTAAGAACTTTGATCAATGCAAAGATCACTTGCAATTCCAGAGCACTCGATGAAGCACAGTGCCCACATCCTAACAGAGAAGAGATAGACTCAATTGTGCCAACTAAGACACAGGAAATGCCTTTGCCTGACTAAGCATATTTTTGCAACAGTTTTGTTTTTCTTTCTTTATCAGTAGGGGATAAATGGTAGGGGGGAAAGCAAGTAGATTTTCGTTTACTGAAAAAACTTATTTAAAAATGTCATACAAATTTTCATTTGGATATTTGTAACATCCATAATCAGTCATTTTGATGTTCTGGAAGTGGATGTTGCTGTTGCAATCTCTTTCTTCTCATCTTACTCAAGAGAGTTCAAATAGAAATGGTCCAAGGACATGTGGTTAGACTGTTATCTGATATTTACTGTTCTGTGGACTTTTGTGGATAGAAAACTGCTTTTGTAGTTGGATCAAAGTATTGATGGATATAAGCTTATTTTCTGTTGGCTCACTGGAACTAACCTTAAGGAAACTCTAGTAGCACACAGGGTGATGGGGATGATGTGTACCTCATCCTATTCCCACATGATTTTAATTTCTTTTGCTAGAACATAATATTTTGAAAGCCTTTCATACTGGACTGATTGGAGATTAGCAATATTTAGCATAGTGACATTTATTTAAATGGTTTTAAGTTTTTAAATTATTTTTTATGGACTATTGTTCAGTCTGTGATGATGCTCCTGTTACAATACACTCATGGGTGAAATTGTCAACTATATTTTAAGATATTCATTTGCAGCATGAAGATTTCTCGTTTGTCAGTCTTGGAAAGATTGTGAGCTTCTAATGTAGAATTCTAGCCACCAGGACATGTCTTGTTAGGTATTCTGTAGATGATAAATTTTTGTTGCCTGCAAGGATACATTACTTGGTTTCTGCTGTTTTCCTTGCATAATCTGCATTGATCAGTACTAAATCCAGGTTCCTTAAGCATAACCCTTCTGTAATTTCCTATATCATTGACCTCGTCTAGAATTCCTATACACATCTCTGCATGATTCCGCTGTTTTTCTACACTTCTTTGTCAGCATATTGTTGCCTGAGTCTGAGATGAAGCTGGTAAATTACTTTTCGAGTTATTCAGGCAACAACTCTGAAGAATTTGGGCCAATAGTTATGGATCTTATCTAGCCCTACTCCTCTTTTCAGAGAAGTAGATTTCAATCAGTTCTCTTCACATAACTGCTCTGTCATTCATTATATTAACCATGTGGAAGCTTTATGCTTCTCCTCTGATCCTACTTGTATTTTCATTATGGTGGACTTCTTGTAACCATATAGAACAAATAGATGACCAGCAATTGCTTGTATTCTGCTTCTTTGGGGTTTCTCCTCTCCTCTTATTTCTTTTCTTTGTCAGCCTCTAGTAAAGTTTTCGACTGTTGTATATTTTATTCCTTGCATTCTTTTGACTCATCTTAATCTTTATTTTTGCTTTCAATCATTGATCAAGGGAGTCTAAAATTTCTGGTGTATTTTTTGTCTGCTGGCTTAGACTTCATGTGTTTCGTTTTTATTGCTTTGAATTGAGTGATATGGCATTTGCATTTTCTACTGGCCAGATATTGGTATAATTTACTAATACCTTTCCTTGAATTGTTTTTTTTTCACTCACATCTCTGATAGCAATTTTATGTCACTTCTGCCATGTTAATATTTGACACATGTCCTCAACATTATTCCTTAATACCTCCACTTTTCTTCCTTTGCTTTTCATTGTTGCAAAAACTACTGCATGTGCCATTGTATGAAGGCTATGGAATGTTTTTAAATACTTCCCATCAAACATTGCAGAATGCCATAATTCACTGTGGTTATGGAAAATTTCAGCTGTCTTGAATTATCCTATTCTGGTAATCTAGTCTGCCTGTTAGATCCATGCTTCTCAGGTTCAAAAAAAGACTTTCTGAAATTCCAGTCTAAGCATGCCTATCTCCACTTCACATCATTTGAGACGTTGGTATTGTTTTTGTCATCCATTTAGGGATTCATTAAGTGAAGATTTTCAATGACCTCAGGTTCTGTCAATTTTGTCATCTTTACGTTTTAGCAGTTTTTCAATTTCATTCCGTTTATCTAATCTAGGCTTAGAAATGTAGTTATTCCTTGCAATTACCACATGTTGGTGAGCTTTATCTTGTGGTATGAGTTAAAGCTGGGGGATCCATTGATAAAGATCAGCATGAAGCTTACTATAACTGGTAAGATTAGATTGTACTTTCATCACCCATCCTTTAGTTCATTAAAAAAAATGTCTATTTATCTTCATGATCATCTCACATTAGGGAGATACAAAGGACAAGAATGAACGTTAGCAATTGTTGTGTTCAGAAAAAACGGAAAGTGATTGGTGATGAATTGACCATGTGAAGTGCTATTTGAATGTCTGGCATTTAAAGGTTCTCACCCTCTGACTCCTATTGAGCTTTTGGGTCTTGTTTCCTATGACTCATCTGCACACAGGGCCTATTTCAGTGAAACCAGACTTCCAGCTTTTCCCCCTATACCAAATCCTGAATTCCATCTCTTGTTTCCATGCCTTTTCCTTTGTATAAGTCTTCCCTTCTGGATTGTCTGGATTGTATTTCATACTCTAACCTCTGCTTGGTAAAATCCCTAGATTTTTTCTAAACACAACCCACATGCCCCCTCCTACATGGGGCCTTCCCAGTCCCAGTTGTTTTTCTCTTGAAATTATTTTGTACTTATGCATTTTTATTTATACGTACATGTTTATTCCCTAGTAGACTGTAAACTCCCTGAGGACAAGACCCATTTTGTTTTTGTTTTTGTATCTGCATTGTATCTTCAAGAGCTAGTACAGTGTCATAATCCTAGTAGGTACTTAGTAAAGATTTTTTAAATTGAATTGAATTGCATACTTTGGTCATTTACTGAATTCATGATTTCATAGGAGTGGGTACCCTCCTTCACCAGTGCAGATTACAACCCATCTATCCCAGAAAGATATATATAGCTTCCTAACAGACAGAGAACTTTCCATAGAATATCCATTCACCACATTAGAGGACTGCCTCTGTGAGTTTTGCTTTCTTATGCCTACCAGGGAAATTAAATAAACAGGTTAGAATTTACAATACTGTAGTATTGGCTACATAACCATCCCTCCCCACTCCTTTTCCAGTTACACATGTCCTTGCCATCACTGGGGCTATTGTCTACCAGTGGGAAAATAGTTATTGAGTGCATTTCCAAGATAAGTGCCTTGTAGAGTGATAGAACTGAAAACTTAGGGAGTCTTTTCCTGTAGAGATTTTGAGCAGAGCTTTGGCTCTGGAAGAGCATGGGCTGCTGAGAGAGAAGGTAGAGAGGAAGGAGCCTCACAGGTGGAGCCACTGCAGAGAGAGCATTCTGTAAGGGACAAACTAGGGGCATTTACATATGGCTGCCAAACAACAGATTTCATTCGATACAAAAAGTGAGGAAATTCCATCTTGCTGTCACTGAGTCTCTCTTGGGGGTAAGCAGAGTTGTCTTCCCTCCTACTAATGTCAGCCTAAGCAAATTCTGTCAGGTCAAACAAAAACACTGGGCTTGTGCTCTGCCCCTATCAAATACAGCTCAGCTAACTGTCATTTGGACAACATACTGATCAGCCATGGCCCAAAGGGAATACTGCTCCCACGATGCCCGACAGAAACAGTGCAGCGCGTACTGCCAGAAGACGAATGGGTGGCTGGGGGAGTGAAGATGGAGGATTTTAACTGCTCCTAAGTGTACAGTATGAGATTTGGTGATGCTTCACTCAGCCATAAAACATAAATGTAAATAATGGGGGTGGGGAGATCCTGGGGCAGTGACAATCTACCCTTGATGGTCTCTTCATTAATAACAGTGGTACAATAGAACTTTCTCTGTGGTTTCCTCAGGAAGGTGACTTTTTAAATAAAAAAGACAGAAATGTCTATACTATACATCATCCCAGTTGTCAGGTTTGTGAAAATACGTACTTACATACATATATGTACGTGCATAATATATAAGTCCATGGCATCTAGCTCAATTGCACTTCCCAATTCACTGGACCCCATCAGTTGGATGGTGGCCAGTGATTGTCACAGCATCCAAATGTTCAGATGTCGACAGGGAGTTTTGACACTCATGACCTCTGGCACATACTACCACCCCCTACATATCCTGATGAGTGGGGATACTTGTCAAGTCCCTTTGTTTCTCAACTGTCACTGAACCTACTGTTGGCTTTCTGGTCCAAATGACAAAATGAGTTGACTCACAGCTCATCCTAGCGCTGATCCTTCTTGACTTTTGCTTCCATCTGTGCCAGAGGCAGGAGCTGTACATAATGTATGACTAAGTCTAGAAGATGTCTGAAAGGCTAGAAATAGAGGAGAGGTGGATTACAGATGATCAGTTGACAATGATGGAAAATCTATTAGTATATTCGACCCTGAAATCTTTTCCTTCAGTTCTCTGGATTGCCATGATGTACATTTAAGAGTTATTGACTTTTAACCACCTAAATAAACATATTCTGTGACATTGGTAACAAACACCCTGACCTGAATAGGTTAAGCTTGACTCCACTGAGACAGGAGAATTGGTGTGAAGGGGAGAAATATTCAACCAAAATGTATCGATGACTAAAAGTGATGTGATGGTGGAAAGCTGAAGATGCTGATGAATGAACATAGGAGAAATTTTTTAGAAGTGTGTACATATGTATGTGTGCATTGGTGTGTGTGAAATTATATGTGAAAATATAACAATATAATAATCATAATTCTCGATTAGGGGAAAATTTGCTAGAAATTTCTGGTTACCTTTGTCAATGGGACACTTAAACATCTGGGCAACTCATCAGATCCAATTTCTCCAATTTAATATGTAAGGTGCTTTGCAAACTTTAAAGTGCCATAAAATGCCCATCGTCGTAATTATTGCCATTCAAGAAAGAACAACACAGTGCAGGCCTGAGCCAGGCTTGGGCTTGTTGCCTTTGCACATTGGTAGGAACTGTTTAAGTCCTTGCTTCTTTGGCAGAATCTTCAGGAGCTCGGAGCAGCACTGACTTTATTGTGTTCGACTTTCGTTGCCCAAGAAGACCACGCCATCTGAGAAATGACATGACTTGCACTTGACTTTGTTTTGAGTGAGGGAGGGCTGTGCAGGTCACCAGCCTCCCTTCTCCTTCAGAGCCATCTGAATCCAGTGACCAGATATTCATCAGGATGACTGGAGATGACCCAGGATGCACTGGGTGAGGTAATGCCAATTCTGACGGTAGCAGCAGTAACTAAGCTATATCCAAGAGGTTTGTAATTATGTCACTTCAGGTTGCCATTTGCACTGCAGAATTAATCCATCCCCTTGTTTTAGTCTATGTTGTACTAAATACCATTTGTGCTTGAAACACATGGGCTCTGGCTAATTAAAAGAGCTGCTCCCCTTCATTAAAGAAATAACACACAACTAATCCAAATGTCAGTTCTATGGGTCAATCAGTGTTCAAAACTGTACCACATTACTCATTTGCTCCCTTGTTTTGTAACCACCTGTAGAAGTGTACATACCAATATGGGGACTGTAACAAGATCCAGAGGATAGACAGAATCTTGATAGATGATTTTTAGACTTTAACTATTTAAATCACAGGACAGGTTTAGACTTTCTCGGAGCCCAAAAAAACAGAATACAAAAAAAGAAATACTTTTCCAAAATCTTGTATTTCGATTTGGATTAGTGACCTGACCAGCTTTTCTTTAAAGACTGATTATGCATTGCTCCTGCGAGGAGATTCCCCCAGTCTCCACTAAACTCTCCAGCCAGGCTTCCTTACTTGTCATTCCCCTCACTCTACAATTTTATTCCCCTCTGCTTTTCCGCACCCACGCAGCCGCAACCAAGCAACCACCCGTGCACACCCGTGCAGCCACACCCACGCAACCACCCGTGCAGCACCCACGCAACCACCCGTGCGCACCCATGCAGCACCCGCGCAACCACCCGTGCACACCCATGCAGCACCCGCGCAACCACCCGTGCACACCCATGCAGCACCCGCGCAACCACCCGTGCGCACCCATGCAGCACCCGCGCAAACCACCCGTGCGCACCCATGCAGCACCCACGCAACCACCCGTGCGCACCCATGCAGCACCCGCGCAACCACCCGTGCGCACCCATGCAGCACCCACGCAACCACCCGTGCGCACCCGTGCAGCACCCGCGCAACCACCCGTGCAGCACCCACGCAACCACCCGTGCGCACCCGTGCAGCGCCCACGCAACCAACCGTGCGCGCCCGTGCAGCACCCACGCAACCAGCTGTGCAGCGCCCACGCAAACACCCGCGCAGCCACATCCACGCAACCACCCATGCGCACCCACGCAACCACCCATGCAGCAGCACCCATGCAGGATTTTCTTGCATCACTCTCATTTCTCTTTCCAATTTTTCCTTCAACTATTTTCAAAATCCTTTTTGAGCTCTTCCATGGAAGAGCTGCATATTTATTTTGGAGGTAATGGATGCAGAAGCCTTGTTGTTTCTGAGTTCCAGGTCCTGTAGTGTCCAAGTTGAACCAAATTCTTGGTTGGGCCCAAGACTACTCTAAAATTTAATGTTATGAATTGTGTTTCTCCTAGGTGACTATATAGCATTAAAGGTGAAGTCCAAGGGAAGGAAAAATATTCAGTTTAGAGTTTACAATATAGAAAGTAAAAACTGGTCGTACTATCCAGTAGCACTCTTAAGAGACCCATCTTAGAATCTAGACCAACCCCCTCCCACCCTACTTCCCTGGCACGTTGTGCACGTTGCGGTTGTGTACGTGCTTAAGTGTGGTTGCGCGGGTGGAAGGGTGTGGTTGCCTAGGTGCAGTTGCGTGGATGTGCATGTGTGGTTTCTCGGGTGTGCACGTGTGGTTTTGTGGGTGGAAGGATGAGGTTGTGTGGGTGCGGCTGTGCAGGTGCGTTTGCTTGGGGGTGTAAGTGTGGTTGCCTGGGTATGGTTACGCGGGTGCTCAGGTGCGCTTGCGCAGATGCAGTTGCGTGGATGCGCACGTGTGTTTTTGCGGGTGCGCACGTTTGGTTGCGTGGGTGGAAGGGTGTGGTTGCGTGGGTGTGGCTGCGCGATTGCGTACGCGTGGTTGCAAAAAAGAAAACCGCACCTTGGCTCATTATGAAAACGAAAAAAAGAAAAAATAAAAATAAAATAAAATACGAAGTGCTTTAAAAAAACCAATTGAGAACAGCCAAGAGCTTCCTTAAAAGGAAAGTCTAATTAGGCCATCTCATGTCCGAAGCTGTCAGGCTGTGTTTTCACAAGATCAGAACTGATAATACTACACACACACACACACACACACACACACACACACACACACACACACACACACATTTCCTTCTTCTTGAAGGCAAGGACTGCTCTTTTGTCTTTGTCCAATGCCTAGCCCCTAACAGATACTGAATAATGCTTGGTGAAGGAATGGACAAAAATGCATTTCAGAATTCTAAATTCTAAGCAAATGACAAGTTAACTTCAGAAACAGAGCCCATCTGGAAGTCAGGGGCTGTATAAATTCAAATCCTCTCTCTGTAGCTATGTTCACTTAGTTCTAAGAAAGAAGGGTTTTTGAGTTTTTTTTTCCCCCTTCTAAAATAGGCCGAAGAGTCCCTTGGATATAAACCAGCTCTTATAAAACCACATCTTAACGAGTTAAGTATAAATGAATTAGGAACTTAAAACCTGCATCTCATCCTATGCAATTCAAGGCACTAAGTTCTCTTTGAAGTCTCTGAGAACCAGGGAATGCAAAAGGCATAGGTGAGGAGGCTGAGTGAGTGAAAACTGGAATGAAAATAAATTAAGTTTCCCCTGAAATACACATGGGCTGAGAAAGTTAACGCTAAGCAAAATGGCCTCTTGGAGGATAGCACGATAGGTGAAAACAGATTAAGGAGCTGGTGAGCTCAAACTACAGATGAGTTTACTGTTCTCAAATTAAAATGAACTAGAAATCAAAAGTAGTTTGGTAGTTGTAAAAGGACATGTTAAGATTCTCCTCTTTATGAATAAGTTAAAGTGGACAATCATCTAAACAATATGATTTTTAAGGGCTCTAGAAATGCCCCTTTGTCCTCAAAAATCTGTACCTTCACTATTAGAGATTCATTTTTTGGCTTTCCAACGGAAGTCTGGTTTTATCTTACTTTGTATCCTTATTTCCTACTTATTCCCATCATAGGTCAACTAGGTGTCACAATGGATGGAGAGGGCCAGGCCTGAAACCAGGATTTTTGTGAGTTCAAATCACGTCTTCCACATAACATATACTTAATAAACATTAAATTTAAATAGTCTTCTGTCTCCTAATCCAATTTCAATATTTCAGATACCTTAGTCAGGCATTAATTAGCTTGTAAGTTCCTTGAGGACAGGGACTGTCTTTTGCCTATTTTGGATCTTCAGTGCTTAGCACAGTGCCTCACATGGGTAGGTGCTTAATAATGTTGATTGAAGGTGCTTCAAAAATGGCTTAGAAGGGGACAATGTGGCAAGTGGAAGCTAAGTGGGAGGTGATTCTAATTTGACAGGGGACAAGTAACCCCTATATAGCTGTCATTCCTAGTCATCTAGAAAAAATTATTTGAAAAGCAAAAATCCAGCAATCTGAATTACTTGGAGGAAAAAAAATGGTCTCATGAATTCAATCTCAAAGGAAAAAAAACAAGCCTAATTGTGGCATCAACATGTAGCTAATAATTTAATACCATAAAATATAAATGCACATTCAAAAACCCAGAACCAGGTCTGAATCACTAAGATCCATGTGCCAATTTGATCGAGCTTGGTGTTGTTTCAATGTGCAATTCAGTCAAGTAAACACAATCTAAAGCAGTTTTTTCCATTTCCCACTATCCTGAGAAACACTGAACCTGAATTAAAATGAACCTCTGGGGTCATTTAATCCCATCTGTATATGAGTAAAAATCTCTGTCTCAGTGTCACCAACAATGGCCATTCAGCTTCAGCTTAGAGCCTCTCCCCATGCACCTCCTCCCCCCACCCCACCCCAGCCCCGCTGCCAGAGAGGGACATCATTACCTCTCAAGTTAGCTAGCTTCATTTTGATGGGCATTTCGATGCACATGCAGTGAGAATCAAGAAATGAGATAAGGCATCCCAAAGAACTGCAGTGGTTTTAGGTTATGCTGAACTCAGTCTTATCCAGGTGTGGAGCATTTTGTTAACTTCTGGTCACCAGATTTTGGGAAGCACATCGATGGGATGTCTCCACAGGACAGTACCCCAGATGGTCAAGGGTCATTGCCTTCTGTTATAGAAAGATAAGCTGAAAGGCCTGAGGATCTTTAGCCTCTTATGGGTGACATTCATGAGAGCTACCCTATCTATCTGAAGGGCTGTTCTGGGGAGGGATTAGACTTTTTCTGCTTTGTCCCAGAGGGAAGAATCAGGAGCAATGGGTGGTAGATTTATACTGCATGAAAGGAAAGATTTCCTGGCAAAGCTTTCCAAAAGTGAAATAGCCTACTTTACAAGGTAGTGAGTCCCTCCTTACTAGAGATAGTCAAGCCAGGGCTGCATGCCCCCTTGTTTGGGATACAGTAGTAGGAATGCATGGTCAGATATATATTAGCCTAGAGGGCCTGAGATTCCTCTCCATTGAGATTCTGTGGATCAGGGACATGCTTCCCTTGTTTTCTGTCTGAGGTCAGAAGCCTTAGCCCGGTTCACAACTGCCAGATTCCAACCCATCAAGCCACATGATAGCATTTATTCCCTAATCTTAATAAAAATAAATCCATCCCCTGCAGACCATGACAGTTCCATACCCCCATCAAGTTAGTTTGAAGAGACAGGAATGCAGTGGATGGGAAAGGTACTGTTAGTGAAGGACAGACTAGGCACCATGAATCATAGACTCAGGGAGGGAGGGACATCCTGACAAGGACACCGTCTTGTCTGTAGGAGAGTCACATATCACCATTTGGGAATGCCTGCTGAATAGGAATGGGCACGTCACCAAATTTTCATTGGTACCGTGGGCTCTGCTCCTGTTATTTTGGGGAGCTAGCCAGGAACTCCAAGCGCCTCTCCTTTAACCACAGTCCTTGATATACTTGTCCTTCATCTTCCCCATTCCCTGGTTCCCTCCCATCCTGCTGGTGGCCTCATCAACTTGAGAATGAAATCCTGAGCCCAATCAACCGTTATCATAGTGAAACCATAGAATGTTAGAGCTAGAAGGGACTTTGGGATTTAAAAAGCTCTCCTTACCTTATATTTTACAAGTGAGAATACTGAAGCTCAGAGTGGTAAAGGCACTATGCTCGGGGTCACACATTGGGTTAGTGACTGAAGTGAGGCTGGGCTTAAATTCACCCAGGCAAGTACTCTTTCCCTAGACAAGGTCTCCCAAATGAAAACCCACCTTTATTTAGCATAAAGATGACTAGTTTTCTGAGTGCCAAGTGTAGGCCAGTGCCTCTCCACCCTGTCACCCACACTTGCTAAGCAGTGAAGGCTGGGGAGGGGGAAGCCATTATTGCAGAATGAATAGTCAATGCTAATTTAAATTTGTTTTTTTCTGACTAGTGTGCCATGAAAAAAAAACATTTGCAGTTGCAAAATGATTAGTCACCAATGCGGATAATTATTAAGCAAGTAATTAGTAATTCAACTGGTCTTTGAATAGAATTTATAATTGAGGCAAGACACAAAGGACTAAATCTCCTGTGTCAAAACCATGTGATAATCAAAGGTTTCAGTATTTGAATTCCACAATAACAGCAGTCACTCAAAGTCTGAGCTTTCCTGCTGGCAACTGTATTTATTAAAGTTCTTCCAAAGGGTTCTAGCCTGACTTTCACAAATGCATTTCAAAGTGCGGGATTGCTGGTGTGCTGAGCAGGTAAGGGATTTGTCAGGAGGAAGGCTCACATTCAGACACAGGGAAGAAATTCAAGAAGAATTCTCTGGAGTGTAAACTCAACTGCTGCTTGGCAACTTTCCAACCTCTCTTGGGTTAGCTCCTGCAGGAGTAGGCCAGGAGTTCGGTCTATGAGACCTAAGGCCAGTTCACCCTGAACCCAAGAAGCTCTAGACTCCATTCTGTCAGCACCCACCAGATTTTCCTTAATGGGGCATCCTCTAGTGTTAACTTCTTTCAGTCTTAAGTGATGATATTTCTTTGAGAAAATGTTCAATTACTGAATGACGTCCGATGTCCAGAAGCCATTTTCTCTAATATTCGAACATTTCTCCCTATTATCACCCATTATTTCTCTCCTGATAAACTTGCAGTAGCTATTTGCTAAAAGTAGCCTTGAGCAGGTTGTATGTCTGAACTTTCCAAAGTGTTCGATTTATTCCCATAAATAACCACAGTACTGAGAGGCTCCAGCTACCTATTAAGTCCTCTTAAATTACTCTTTTCCTTCTGCATCATCTTCATCCCTTCATCACCTCTTTTTCCCTCCTTAGTATGCTTGTTTTCCTCTGTGAATTCCTTTTCTGCATACTCATGTAGAGGCTCTGAAGAGATCAATAACAGTAGCTATCATTGCAAAGCACTTTAAATAAGTTATCTCACAGTGATCTTCAGCACAAATAGGGGTCATCATTCCCCCAGGAAACTGAGACTGAGAGGCTAAGTAGCTTGCTTGAAGTCACACAGCTGCAGTGGTCACCATTTTCCAGAATCACAGAGTCTCCAAAGTAAAGGGTCCTACAGATTCCATCGAATCCAAGTTATACCTGTAGAGGGAGCCCCTTAAACCCAAACTTCTCAGCTTTTCTTTGAATATCAACAGGGACTTCACTCCCTCCTAATATCACCCATTGTACTTTGGGATAGCTCATTTTATTTTTTTAGAAATTTTTTCTTTCTTGAAGCCCAAACCTGTCTTTTTGCAACTGCTTGTAATTCTGTCTTCTGGGGCTAATTCCTAGTTTGTGTGGGAGTCCTTGGAGTACATTACTTGAAGATAGCTCTTACATCTCCCCCACAAGTCTTCCCTTTCTCCAAGCTAAACAGTCCTTCTGTGGCAAGATCTCAAGTCCCTCCACCACTCTGGTTGCCCTCCTCTGGGTACTCAATGGCTTATCACTACTAGCCCTCATGATCCCTGAAGGAGAATTAGGCTCCTTAAGAGAGACATTCACATGACCCTTGGAATCGGGTTTCTGTACCCACAACAATGGTAATTCTCAGTTTCCTATCCTTTTACACCACGGCAGAAGCTATTCACATGGGTCTGAGTACTAGGAGTAATGTCTCAACTCTACCTTTCTCTAGAGATCAAAAATTCTAGAGAAGGGGCTATCTTGGCTGTGAGTTTCTAGAAAGAACTGCTAAACAGGGTGGTGGATCATGGGGGTCATGTGATCTGTGGAAAATTGACCCTGGGTAAGGCTCCTTTGCCACCTGTCTGAGAGTACTGCTCCAAGACCCCCCCTGCTTTTTCATCTGGGGAAGAAGGCATTACAAGTACAGGGGAGACAGAATGTGTCAGACACAGAACTTGATCCCTAGGCCTCTGACTTCAGGGGCAATGGTCTTTCCTGTATACCAAGGCTCCTTTCTGGCTTTTAAATTAATTTAATACTTGAAGGATCTGTGATTTCATCAGTGGGAATGCTTTCTCCATCAGATTATGCTCCTTGAGGGCAGGGACTGGCTCTTGCCTCTTTTTCTGTGCTGGAGTTTAGCTGAGCTTAATGCCTAGCACTTAAGAGGTGCTTAATAAATGTTTATTAATTGATTGATGTAGATTTCAACTCCTGTTTGCCTTAGCTGATGAATCTGGTAGTTTCCAGGAAGTAAAAAAATTAATCTCCATGTTGCCAGCTCAAACTAATCCCCTCTAAATTGAGATTGTCTGACCCTGGGAAAGCAGGTTCACAGTTTGGTAGGGTATGCCAAGTTCCGTCTCCTTTGGCATAGCCCTTGCAAACTAAGTCACTTCTATACCCTGATGGGGCATCAGAAAATCATGTAAGTTATTAGAAGACTTCCTGTTCAGTCATTCTTAGAAGAAGGACTTATCAGTGGACACCCAGCTAGTTCCTTTTTAGCTGTTTGGAATTAGAGGAGTGATCACTCTCCCCCTGATTCTCAGCCTCCATATGTGACTGCATTAACAGACAGCTTTCTCTGTATCAGAAGGGTAGGCTGCCCTTGATTCAAAATAGACTTGTCCTTTCTAGAGGAACATCCCCTCTGACTTTCAAAACCAGCTGCAAGAGCTTATTGTCTTCCATTTGGTGTTGACTCTGATTCTCAAGACAACAGAGCTGAACAAGCATAGACCTTGCAAAAAAAGATTATGATTATTAATGTTTAACCTGACAATATGGAGGAAATAACGAGTTCTGAAGAAACAGGTCTTGGAAGTCTCTTCCTCTTATCCAGTCTCTCCTTATGAGCACAAAGGCTTGTGGGCTCCCCTTTCACTGTCTTTCATTCCATTTGAACAGAGAAGCCATACCTTAGGTCTTCTATCTTCTATGATGTGTGGCAGACAAGAGAGAAGAGACTCTTTTAGCTATGCCTTCTTTCTGTCTTAATTCTCTTCTCTTGGAGGGAATATTAGGTCTCTTCAAGTTCTCCGTGGGATACCAGGCCTCTCTTCTGTTGAGCAGAGGGGCAATAAGGAAGCTATCTATATCTCTTTTGCACAAGTTGGGAAGACCCATGTGACATTTATGCCATATGAGACTGGTAGAAATAGTTCATTAGAACCCTCTCTTCAGAAATAACTGTCTTCCTCAAATCTTCCATCTTGACTCTGATTTTCATTCCATGCCAATTTTGATGTATTTTAGGTTTTCAATGAGCTAGAAATTTCCCCAGACAGTCCATGTACTTGATAGTGCCCATAAAAGTACATTTAATGGGGTTCAGCCCACCAGCCTTCTATTGGCCACTGCCAAAAAAAGATCTCTAAGTAGAAAGAGCAGTGTCTCTTAACAGATGTCTGGTAGTCAGAGTAACAGCTTCTGGTGGCAGAAAAAGGTAACTCCTCTCTTGGAAGGTTTGAAAATGGGTAATTGGTAAAGAAAATCAGACAATTTCATCAAGGTAGTAAAGGTTTTGACTAAGTTACACAATGGCCTAGCTAATTTTCAGAGTTGATTAAAAATGGAGCAAATCGATGTGTGTCCCAAACAGCCTTCTGAAGACATGTGTAATGTGTAATGTGATGCTAAGTCAACCCAGAGCTGTGGCCAGTGCAGTCAGATGATAAATTCAGTGAAAAAAAGTTCAACTATTTCAATGAATTGCCCTGCTAGGACAATGAAAGTGAGCACTTAGTAGGCCCCGATAGAACAGCACTCACCAGATTTCTGTGGCTGGGGTCTTATAATCCACCAATAATTTCCCACTGGCTTCAAATTCCAATAGATGCTGTCATTTTCTTTTTTTCCCTTACTCTAGTTCATACAAACTTTATTAGATTCTGGCCAATTCAATAAATACACATCAGCTGCCTACAGTGTGTAATATTATGTGCTAGAATCTGAGTAGGGTACAACCACAGACATACTCCAGACTCTTTAAGGATTTTATAAGCTAGTTAGAAGCATAAACCATAGTTTTTAGCATTCAGAACACTCTCATAACACTCTACCTTCTCCCTAACCGTAACTCTTTGAAAACAAAGGACAAACAACTACCACCACCTCCCCAATGCTCATCTCCATCCCTTCAAATTCCTATCAAGAAATCTCTATCAAGACTCTGCTCAAGGGCCCCCTTCTACAGAGATTTTTCCTGGTCCCATCAGCAGCAAATGCTTCACCCCAATCCCCTTGAAACTAGTTTGTACATCCCTAGATGTGCTCATGTTGTCTTCCTCGAGAGAATATATCTCAAGGGCAGGGAATTTTTTACATTTTCCTGTTTATCCATCCCCATGCAGCACAGGGCCTGCCACGCTGAAAGCTTAGCACAAAACTACGTTGATTACTTTATTGACATATGCATAAATACCATAATATAAACTAAGATAAATACACAGAAGAGTTTCAAAGTGTTATCTTTCCTTTTTCTATATATTTTCCCCTAATCTCTTGTAAGCTCTAGTTGGGCATTTCTTATCACCCACTAGTTCTCTCTCCATCTGAATGTCTTCTAGGTATCCCAAACAGAACCTGTCCATCTCAGAATGGATTCTTTTTCTCTCCAAACTCATCCTGCCTCCAAACCTCCTTATTTTTGTCAAGAGCATTAATGTCCCTCCAGATCACCCAGATCCACAGCCTAAGTCTTATCCTGGACCTTCAGTCATCTTCATTTCACCTCCAGGGTATCTGTTGCATCCATTCCTTTCCTTTCTTTCCATTCATTGGCCACCACCCTTCTGCAGCCCCTCATCATGCATCACCTGGACTATCGCAACAGCCTTTTAACTCGTGTCTCTCACTCCTACTGCTACTCTCTGCATCTTCCACAGAGCTGCTAAATTGTAATCTGACCAAGTCATTTCCCTTCCCTTCATTGGCTCCTTGCTGTCTTTCAGTCTGGCATTTAAGGCCCTCTACAATATGGCTCCCACATACTTTTCCATTCTTATTTCATAGTGGCCTACTAGCTGTTGTCTGTAGTGAGAAAAAATGATTATTTTCTTATTATATTGATAACCAGTCTTACATACACTACCCAAAAATCCTCTCTTTTTCTGCTCATTCAACACTCAGCCTCTCAAGGACGTTTCTGAACTTCTTCCAAAATTCACCATACCCTGATCATCTTATCTAGGTGTAATGCTTACTGTGACCCTCCCCCTCCACACACGCACATGTTGTTCTACTTAGGTAGAACTGGGTGGAGAATAGACCCTTTGGGATAACTTGCTGGAAGAATGATCTGGGTGAAAATGAGTCTCTTTGTCCAAGAATGATGTTACCAGTCACAGGGCCCCTCACTAGAAAACTTTGTCTTATTGGCAAGATAATCGAAAATGAGTGAAGCCTGGGAGCAGGTAAACTGAGTAGCTCATTGTTTTAGGTATATGGGAATTGGGTTAACCTAGGATTTTAAGGAGGATGAAGGATGGTATCTGTGAGTGGTGGAATTTAAGATTGGCCAAATTCAAACTGGTCAGACAGTATATGCCCTGACTGAGGCACTATATCAAAGAAAGAAAAGGTTGGAGGGGAGAGAGTGTACCAGTGTGATATAACTGCCTCCTTTGACCAGATGTCTTGTGTGCTATAGCACTGCATGGTAGTTTCCTAGGAGTAGGGGGTCAACTTTCCAGGAAGGATATAACTCTGTTGACCTAGTAATGCAGAGAGAGCACATTCTGCATATTTAATCCAGTCTTTGTCTGAGATTCTACCCCCATTACACAAAGAGCAGATCTGTTAACCTTACCTACTAACCTCTGTACCTGTGTAGAAAGACCATTTATTATAAATGGTTCATTAAGTACACTGAATGGATTGCCTGTCCCTATCAACTTAATGGGATCTGTTGGGGAATGAATGAGACAGGACAGGGAAAGTCATGGAATGGTGGTCACCTTGGCTTTCCACTTATGTGGCCAATTGGTTGTTGATGTACCTGGGAACTAGGATTGTCTAGATTTGTTACAAGCAAGAAGCTGGACATCTAAAAATTGTACATATTGAAGCAGTGCTCTAAGATTTGCAAAGCACTTTACTTATGTTAACCCATTAGGGGAATCACCATAACGTAAGTGATGGAGGCCAAAATGTACTAGCACTTAGGTAGACCATGTGGTTTATAGTGGAAAATGTTCTTGTAGTCGTAAGACCTGAATTAAATTCTCTGCTGTGAGACTTGGTACCTGAGTGATGATAGTAATGCCATTTTGACTCTCTGGGTCAGTTTCCTTGGAAAGTCGAGGGGTTGAAGTAGCTAAAGTCCCTTCCAGCTCTCAGTCTGTGATCTCATCATCCCAACTATAGCAATAATGCGTTCCTCTCATTGGAGGTCCTGGGCAATGGCCATAGGGCATGTTGTAGAGGCCATCGTATGCCAAATGTGAGTTGGACTAGATGGCCTTGGAGGTCTCTTTCAACTCTGAAAGATGATGGTTTAGACTTGATTCAGTAAGGAATGGGAACCCATTATGGATTTCAGCAAGGAAATGTTATGAGCAGAGCTGTGCATTAAGAAGATTGAACTGGCAGCTCCGTGGAAAGGAATAGTCTAGCCAAAAGGTAATGATGAGAGTGCTAGCCAAACTGTTGTCTAATGTTAGAGAGAAGGAGATCAGAGGACAGAATGGAAGGTAATCACTGATGCAACCTGGACTGGGGCAGACAGTGAGGGGGTCAGGTCCTTAGGAAGGGCAGCTCTCACTATTTAGATCTCCTTCCATTGCCCACTTCTAATCCAGTGATTAGAAATTCTTGTGCCTGGGAGAAATGTTCTGGTGCGTACAGGAAGGACAGTTTGTCTGAGGCTGCAGTTGCAGCTGCGGGTGGGGTTACCTAGCCCCCAGGGAGTAATGCCCCCATAAGAGTCAGAAAAGAAGGAAGGCCCAGGCAGGGGTGAATTAAAATCATGGGATCAAATGATGGCATAAAGCTTTGGAGGACCATGAAGGGGGCAAGAGTCACTGTGGGGAGGAGCTGAGCCCCTACCCTGGTCATCAAAGTCATAGCCACCCTGCCCTACTTCCTTCTCTCCTCACCGTCTAAAGGGCTTCAGCATATATTTGTGCTGGGTCATATGCTTTCATCCCCATTCCTTTCCCACTTAATATGCTACGGTTGTTCCATGGTTTTGCTACCTGGTGGTTTCTCTCTCTCTCTCTCTCTCTCTCTCTCTCTCTCTCTCTCTCTCTCTCTCTCTCTCTCTCTCCTTTCTCTCTCTCTCCCCGTCTCCCTCTCTTCTCTCCCTCACTCCTGTAGTTGATACCTTTTCGAAAGCTAATGCAAAGGTTTTCAAACTTCAGGTAGTATCCTAGAGTTTGGAAAACTCTGCTCAATAATCTGCATAAAATTTAGGAGTGTCAAATTTTCTTTTTCTCCAGAAAAAAAATAATTTATCTCTATCCAATTAATCTGTATCTTTTTCTTCCTTGTTTTCGTGGTACCCAACTGCAGCACCCGATTACTGTTTCCTCTAGATCAGTGAAAGCTCATTTTCTAATCTCTTTCTTTATGTCCAGTAAAAAAAGAAAGAAAAGTCGCAGGATTTCCCGGCCTGGAAGCCAGATTCAATAACACATGGTCTGTAGAAGCAATATAGTTTTTCTTTTCTTTTTGATATCAAGATCATAGGAATGGATCAGTAACAACTAGCCACCCCTACTCTGCCCCCCACTCTCACCAAAACTCATCCATGCATTCACAGAGGATGTGTCAGTCCCATTACAGTAACATTTGCCTCCTGTGATCACCTCGGAAGGTCCTTGCTGAATTAATGACTGATTGAATGCTAGGGTCTACAGGGTTTCCTTGAACAAATCTCCCCTTTTCAATTCCAAACAGCACATGAACCTCCTGGAACCTACCCCAATATGTGCACTTAGCTTTCCCAGCCTAGAAGTAGGGGAGCTTCACTTTTAATGAGTCGATGTATTTAGGGGAACAACATTTGGGAAAACATGATCAATCAGTTGGATACTTTCCACAGCAGGCAGCAAAGCAAGCCCAGGAAAGAAAACTAGGCTTTCAATTGTATACTGTCTTACTCTGCTTTGCTACAGGTAGTGAGGGGATGGCAGGGGGAACTAAAGGCCCTCAGTGGCAAAGTTATCTCAGAATGTCAAAGAGAAGTGGTAAGACCCTTTAAATGGGCAGTACAAGGAAAAGATTTGGAAGAGCAAAGAATCCTGGGTCCAAATAAGCCAAGGGAAAAGTCTAGTCCTGTCTGATTCTTGATGACCGTATTGGGGGTTTTCTTGGTAAAGATAATAGAGTGGTTTTGCTGCTTCCTTTTCCAGCTCATTTTCCAGATGAGGAAACTCAAGCAAATAGGGTTAAGTGAATTGCTCAGGGTCACATAGCTAGTGTCAGAGGCTGGATTTGAACTCAGGAAGATGAGCTTTCCTGACTCCAAGCTTGGCATTTTGTGCACTGTGGGGGCCACCTTATGACCCCCAAAGACTTTTCATCTAGGCACAACGGAGCCTGCTTACCACACATTGACCTGGTGCCTTATTCTACAAGGAAGTTTCCTGAATTGAATTGAAGTGCAATACATGTTCTTTTTGGTGCATTGTTTCCTTCTTTTTCCTAGTTTCCTTGAGTTGGAGAGCTTAGCACCAGTCACACCTCCCTGCTTATCTGGATAAGTGACAACTGTTATTGTAGGAAGCAATGAACATACCAAGAATAAAAGTGAAGTCTCTACCTGTCCTAGAATACAGCATGGGTATACATGGGCATTAGGGTAGCTAAGTGGGGCTGCAGTGGATAGAATCTCGATCTGTAATCAGGAAGACATCTTTCTGAGTTCAAATCTGGCCTCTGATATTTATTAGCTATGTGACCCTGGGCAAGTCACTTAACCCTGTTTGCCTCAGTTTCCTCATCTGTAAATGAACTGGAAAAGGGAACAGCAAACTACTCCAGGATCTTTGCCAAGAAAACCCCAAATTGGGTCACAAAGAGCTGGACACATCTGAAATGACTGAACAGAAACATGTCTGGATATCATGGTAGTTACTTCAGGTAATCTGTTTTAGCCTAAAAGGCCAAGGTCTCCCATTGCATCCTGGGCCATCTCCAGTCATCCTGATGAATATCTGGTCCCTGGATCCAGATGACTCAGGAGGAGAAAATGAGACTGGTGACCTTGCAAAGCCCTCTCTCACTCACAACAAAGTCAAGTGCAAGTCATGTCATCATTTCTCTGATGTCATGGTCCTCTTCAAAAACGAAGGATGAACACAACCTTTATGAAAACAAGATATAAAGGTGCTCCCACATTGTTTTGGCATCTGAGCTGTCTTTTTGTCAGTTATTGATTTTAAAACATTTTCAAAAAAGGATCCAGAATCATTAACAGGTCTTCCTTGTAGTTAAGGCACCAGGAAGGTCTCTTTGGAAGTCTGAGAACAGATAAAAGATTTCCAATTCAATCATGGCAAAATTGACTTAAAATCTGCCCTTGAGTTTGTTGCTGCCTAGAGAGAAGTACAGATCCTGGGGGCAATAATCTTTTAGTAAAATTTTGAAAGTCCTACAAAAGGGGAGTAAATATAAATTCAAATGCCATGGTTTTAATTCTGAAATGAATTGCTGAAAAAATATTTCTAAGTGTTTTCAGTTTCTGGCCTTTTGATTTTTAATGAAAATATCAGCCATTTCAGAATATACCCCTCCTCAACTAACTCTCGAGGAGGTGGGAAGTTTTCCCTTTAGGGGAAACCAAAGCCCAGAGAGGGAAAGTTATTTACCCAAGGTCAAACAGCACCTTAATCACAGGCTTGTTATACATCCCTTCCTTTGGCATAGCACAGTATGCAATTAGGATATGGAAAGAGAAGAAGCTTGAAAAAGGCACCTATTTTAGCACCCTGCCATCAGGCACACAAATCCAAGAAATGATGAACTTTTATGTCTCGCCTATATGTTATATTTTTTGCATCCAAAATGTACTCAATGTACAAGAAATGAGACTTTATTATTCACATGGTGTATACTGGTCTTAATCATTAAGCTTTTTTAGAGCAAAGGATACAGATAGACTACAAATCATTTTTACTAGTACAGCTGATATGCCCTTCAAAATCCCCAAGGCCACCATCCTTGAACTCTGTTGACATTTTGGCCAACAAATATTTCACAGTGGTGGGAGGAACTAGCATCCTCACTCTGGATAATGATAATCTCTGCCTCTGTAGGAAATTTCAGAGAGATCTGTTAAAAATTAGAAATGATCTGAGCACTGGAAACTCTCTTAGGTCACCATTTTGCTTCAAGTATGAACAACAAATCCAACGGTACTCCTTACTGGAGTGCTAGATTTAATGAAATTCAGTGCAAAATCCACCAGGAAATGTCCTTGTACCAACAGACAGATATGTGTGAAATGCTAAGGCAACCAATTAAAACTGAGACATCATTTCAGTTGCCTCATTCTAAAACAGGAAATGACATGAGCCTCTGAGAGAGAGAGGGGTTAGGTGAATTTGGAAACTTGGAGAGACAGACCAAAGGCTGTGACCAAACCAAAGACTTAAGAGAACCCCAATAGATTTTGACCATTTCAGGAACATGGTCCTAGTCCCATCTCTGCCACAAGCTACTTTATGTGATCTTGAATGACTAAACGAATACATGAAAGTGCATTTATTGAGTACTTACTATGTGCCAAAACAAAATGCAAAGTGTGAATACAAAGAGAAAAGCAAGGCAGTTGGGGTACAGTGGAAAGTCCTACTAATCATTAGGGTCCATTAGCAAGGCAGATGGCAAAGCTTTGGGGTCTAGAGGCTGTAGCGACAGGGCAGATGGTAGGACCTGGGGGTTTGCCATTTTGCTGGAATGATTATAGTTGGTAATTCCATCCAAACGTTTGACAGACCAGGCCCTCTCAAGGACAGGGGTGGAGAGCATTGTTGAAAGTGGAGAAGTGACCCTGAGAGGGTTGTAAGGTTGTGGAGATGGGGCTCTGGGTTCCTTCCCATGATGTGAGATTGGGGGCTACGGTGTATATCCTGCTTGGATGAGTAAGGAGACCTTGGCAGGAATGTTGGGGAGGGAAGAAGGGTTGCCTGTATTGCCCACTCTGCAAATCCTCTGCTAGGACTACCTAACGAGAACTTGGAGGTAGGGTCTTGGACAGAGAAGGGTTCAAGACCCTGTACTATGTGCTTTTGCCAAGCTCTCAGGCATCCAATAGAACATGGGCAGCAGGTGGGCTGGGGCAGGGAGGCAAGCCATATAAGCCCTCTGATCCTAGGTTCATTCATAAAATCAAGGCTTATATTAGATGAGCGCTAAGATGTCTTTCAGCTCTAATGTTACCAGATTTTAAGGTTTTTTTTCAAGGTGTAGAAAACATGGGTCTGTTTTAAGGCAGAAGGAAAGAAATGGGTATACATGAACAGGGTGAAGATAGAGGGGTGAGAAAGGATAATTAATGGAAAAAATCCTAAAGGAACCAGGATGGGGAGGGATTATGAGCACAGATCTAGGGGTTAGCTTTGGAAAGGAATGGCTCATCTGATGAGAGAGGAGGGAAGGAGGAGAATGTGGGTACATAAAGAGACCTATTTTCAGGTGGAGAGGAGGATCACTCCCCTTGGTTTTGATCATCTAAGTTCATGAAGTAGAATGCCCAGGTCATAGGCTGAGAGTATAGCTTTGAGAGTCTAGAAAGAGAAACCTTTTTAACAATTAGAGTTATCCAAAAATAGAACAGAATGCTTCAGGAGGTAGTGAGTTTCCCATCTCTGGAGGTCTTCAATCAAAAGTTGACTATTGACTTATTGGGTATGTTGTAGAGGGGATTCAGATTTCAGGTTTGGGTTTGACTAGATGGTCTCTGGTTGTTGCTGTTTCAGTCATGTCTGACTCTCTGTGACTCCATCTGAAGTTTTCTTGGCAAAGATACTAGAGTGGTTTGCCATCTCCTTATTCAGTTCACTTTACAGATGAGAAAACTAAGGTAGATAGGGTTAAATGACTTGCCCAGGGTCACACAGCTAAGAAGTGTCTTAAGTTGGATTTGAAGTCATGAAGATGAGTCTTCCTGACTTCACATATGGCCCTCTATCTACTGTACCACCTAGCTGCCTAAGATGGTCAGCAGAGTCCCTTCCAACTCTGAGATTCAATGTTTCTGAGAAGGAATGACAGAAAGTACCTAAATTTGTGAAGCCCTACTGAGCCTCTGCCTGGCTACAAAGAGGTCATCAACCCATTTTAAATTTTATTAGTACTTCAGTTGAAATGTTTCTAAAGTAGATCATTTATCAACTAGTTCTCCAAATATTTTAATCCCAAGCTTTTGTTTACGGTTAAGATACATCCTCTGGAAGGCTTGCTCTCATAATAATACGTGTTCATCATACTGGAAAGGCTTTTTGGAACATGAATAGCACAGGAAGCACTAAAGGTCCTTTCATGATCTTTCCTTCCTCCCTCCTCCTCCCCCTCCTTTTCCTCCCCAACTCTTTCTCTTCCTCTCCCTCCCTTCCCTCTCTTGATCTATGCTTTTTTGTTTTAAACATCACAGTCATTTTAAAAAATATATATCCCTACCCTGCAGTGAACTTTCTCTTGTAACATGGAAAAGCAGTCAAGCAAAATCCATTGACAGAGATTTCTTTTTCTGATAGCATATGCATACCAACCCTCCAGTGAAATGAGGAAGAGATATTTCCTTGATGATCTCTTTCAGATCTATTGACCTTAAAGAATACTTGTATCCTGCTGTATTTGTTTGCAATACTGGTCGCCATCCCTGTTGCAAGCAGAGAATGCCAATCTTTTGCCAACATTTTGCACTAATCTTTAACTGGAGACCCTTTTATCCCAGTAGATTTGCCTCTTCCCATGCTCTTTCCTGGTCAGTCTCTGATGTAGGCTCACCCTCCCAGTCAAATGCACAGCTTCACTGCCATACTAAGTTTTCCCTGTCTTTCCTGGAGTTGACACTGTGCTCCTGATGTGGATGCTGAGAAGTAAATAATCTAACACCTGCTCCATGGAGGGATTCAACCTTCTTATAATACAGCTTCCTCTTCCAAAGGGATAGAACAGGCCTTTAATCAAAGGCCATTAAATGCATATCTAATTTGGAACTCTTTCAATAAAACACAACTACATAACTGGAAAACCAAATACAAGAAAGAAGTTGTGTGCAGGAAGGCAGGCAAGTCTTTGGAATTGAAAAGGGCCTATATACAAGCCTTCAAACCACTAATGCCAATGATGGGGAGGAGAAAGCATTGTTTCCAGGAAATCTGCCATATTCCCTTACAAAGACAAAATTTAGTCAAGAGGCCACTGGAGAAAGAACTGCTAAGTCTTAGGGATTTTGTGATTCATAAGGCCCAAGGTTTGCTGCTGGAGTGAGGGCTTTCAGGCCACTGAAGGCAGATGCCCTAGGAGCAGAGAGGCCTTGCTGCTTTGAAGGTGGCCTCTAACCAGTTGCACAGTGAGATACCCTGAAAGTCAACCACACAGAGGTGAATCATATGCTCCTCCCTGCAAATTCTTAAAAGTTTGACTTCCTTCAAGATGCACCTGGCCCTAGATGATTTTTCTTACTGAGCTCTCCTTTCCCATATGGTACACACCAACTGTTGACCATGAGGTAGTCTTTTGACCTCTGTGATCCTGAGGCCTCCATGTGCAAAATGAGGATGACAGGAATCCCACTGATCTCATGGGGCACTTTCAGGGGATCAATGGACAGTAAATTTGCCAAACTGCAGATGCAGCATGGATGTCTGTTATTATCACTGCTTTGGAGATAACTGTCAAACTCGTCACACAGTATCTGGCACATAGTAGGCCCTTAACCTAACCCTTTCCTCCCCCTACCCCAATATGATTCTTTCATGTCAGGAACTTGGCATTTTAGCCTGCATAAGAGAAATATCGGGGCTGGCATGCGAGCTTTCTTTAAGTATGGGAAGTATGTGATGTGGTTGTGTTCCAGAGGGGAGAACCAGGCATCAGCAAAGGTGTGACATTGCACAATAACACATTTTGACTTACTATCATGAAGACCTTCTGAAGGATTCCAGCAGTGGGAAGGTATGATGGGCTGCCTTCCCAGGAACTAGGTCCCTCCTCAGTGGATTGGGGGTGGTGTAGAAGGGATTCTTGTATAAGTACAGATTGAACTCCATGTTCACTGATGTCCCCTGCCTCCCTTGCAAATTTAAAAGTCTTTGATTCCATGTTTTTCTGATTTGGGCAGCCTTCCTTTGGCTCAAAAAAAAACAGTGAGAAGCATTTTTAGAGAAAATGACACTTGTTAGTCTTGGCATAAGAAAGGAGAGGAATGTGGAATTATGGGGAAAGCCCTGCACCAAGAGTTGGGAGAAATTATGTGAGTGTATGTATGAGTAGTCTCAGCTCAGTTCTACTGGTATCTGTCACCTTGGGTAAATCATTTAACTCTCTCCCTCTCTCTACCTCTCTGTTTCTGTCTCTCTCCTTCTGTTTCTGTCACTCTCTAGATCTATATCTCTTTCTATTTCCCTCTCTCTATCTCTGTCTCTCTCTGGATGTCTGTCTGTCTCTCTCTCTCACACACACACACACACACGCACGCATGCACATGCACACACACATTCTTAGAAGCTTAGAATGGATGATTAGGACCTTCTTCTGATTTCACAAGATACTCTATTCACCTACCTGACAACTTAGAGTATAGGCATTATAGTTGCATCCAAACTAGAATTGCCCACATAGTATATAATAACCCTAGCTTCCACCCCTACTCTTACCATGTCTGCTCTTGCCCTTGCCCTCTCCCCACCCAGCTGCTGAGAAATGGAGCTACTGTTTCAGTTGTAACTTCCTGGGCCCATTAAAATGGGTTTTGGGGAAGTATGAAATTGGACCTAGTGATCACCTCCACATCATTCCATGTTTCTGGGCCTCCATCTTCTCTGTAAAAAGAATCTCAGCCAGATGACCTCGAACATCCCTTCTAAATCTGAATCAATGATGGTAAGCATTTTTGAGCCAAGTGACCATACTTTGTCTGGGTTTTTATGACCACACAAGGGCTGTCACAGGTTCATCACCCAGTGGATCTTCAGGAACTGCTCTTGAGTGACAAGGCATCAGTACTTTCCTTTAGTCTCAGATCTTGTCATATGAAGCACATCTCCATTAGCCATGAGGAAAGATTGTTTTGCTAATTTCCATTTCCCTATTTGCACTATGGCATAGTTGTAAGGACACTGGTTTTAGAGGGTGGAGACAAGGTTTGAATCCCACTTCTGTCACCTAGTGCTATCTGTGTGACTTTGGCCAAGCCTTTGAGCTTATCTGGAGTGACTTGACATTTCCTTCTCCAGCTCATTTTTACAGATGAGGAAACTGAGGCAAACAGAGTTAAGTGATTTACCCAGGGTAACACAGCTAGAAAGTATCCAAGGCCAGATTTGAACTCAGGGAGATAAGTCTTCCTTATTCCAGGCCTGGTGCTCTGTGCTGTATGGCACCACCTAGCTGCCCCACTATATACATGAGGAAATCAAAACTCATCGAGGTGGTAGGGTTAACCCAAGATCCCTGGAAGTAAGTAATGGAGCCAAGATTTGAACCTAGCTTATTTGGTGGCAAAAGCAAGTTTCTTTCTCTCCCCTGTACAAGTTTCCATAGTTTGCTTTTGCAGCTTCTACAGTATGATGCTGTCTACACATCAAGCCAGCACTGCTCTAGGTTCTTTCATCTTTACATTTCATATGTAAACATGAAGGGAGCTGGCTGTGGGACAAGTTTTCCTGACTCTAAGTCCAACTATTCTTTCCTCTACACCATACTATTTTCTACTTGAAAAACATGCCACCCTTTGGAGTTTGACAAAGCAGGTGGATTAGGGGAGGGAAGATTCTGAACTTTCCTTTAAATAGCTAAAGACACCTAAATGAGAAAAGATAAGCTCAGTGTTATTTAAAACTCAACACTCCTGTGAGGCATACTCTTGACAGGGAAGAGCAAGGCAGGCAGATTTCTTTTCTTTCATAGAACATTGAAGATAGAAGATCATGGAGATCAACCAGCTAAGCCCTCTGATGGGGAAACTGAGGCAGCCCAGATAGAGGAATGCACTTATCCAGCTCACTTTCCAGCTTGATTTTGGAAGAAATGTCTGTACATCATGTAGAGACAACTTCAATTAGGGTAAACCTAATTTGATTGCATATAGGGTACATTCAGTTGGTGCCAAAATATCTGGTCAGGCCAGTCGATTGAGCCAAAATATCAGTTAAGCAGGAGAGCTGGCATCAAGTAGCTCTAACATTGTCGTGATTGACTGGATACTTGGCTGACTGGATACAGACCAAATGTTTGGAGAAACTGGTTGTGTAACTGGGGCAATCAATTGAATCGATCTCTTAGCCCACTGAATTTCTTGACATTTAGAAAATTGTTTTCCTTCCTTCTTGGTATAAATCCTGTCTCTTCAACTAGAGTATAAGTCTTAAGAGAGGATCAGCTATCTAGATGCCTCCTGCCTCTCTCTTTCTGATTTCTGATTTCCGATTTCTCGTCTGAGCCCCTCATCTCCTACTGCCTGTAAGACCTTTCCACCTGGATGTCCCCCTAGCACCTCCAAACCAAATGTTTCAGAATCAATCATCCTGTCCTCTCAACCCAAGCCTCCTTCTCGTTTCATTCTTTCTCTCCACAGAACCACCACTCATCCATTTTCCCATGTTTGTGACTTCTTTCTCACTGCTCAGGGCCTTGGTGATTTCATCTATGCTGCTTTTCTCAATTCCCACTGCCATAGGTCAAGTATAGGCCCTCATTAGCACCCAAATGAACAATAAGAACCATTACCCTCTTACAAAGCTCTCTTGTCTTTATTATGTAGCTCCTGCTAGACTGGGAGTTCTTTGAAAGCAAGGACTGTGTCTTCTTTAGACAGTGCTCTGCACAGACTAAATATGTCAAGGGCATGTGATTTTTATCAGTGTCAGAACTCCTTCCAATGATACAAATTGCAACCAATTTAAAACATATGATCTTGGAAAATGAATTGTCTAAGATTCAGAGATATTAAATAACCCGAGCATGATCACACAGCTAGAAAGTACCAAAGGAAGGGTTTGAACACAGGTTTTTCCTGATTCCAAGTCCACCTACTCTTTCCACCGATCTACATTCTCTTCCGTACTTGAGAAATGGGCCATTTTTTTGAGTTCAATAAAGCAGGTGAGTCAGAGGAGAGGTGATTCTGAACTTTTCTTTTGACTTTAAATAGCTGAAGACACCTAAATGAGCAAAGATCTCCAGATAAGCAATCCCATAATTCCACAGTGTTATTTAAAACTCAGCACTCCTGTGAGGCATACTGCTTGACAGATGGTCATAAAAAGCAACTGCGGATCTCTGGGGTACCTCTAATGGAAACTAGGCTTGCATGAAAAATGTTCCACCTATGTGATAGGACTGGAAGGGACTTTGTTCTAAGCAAACTGTGTCTGAGTTCCTCTTTCTTCATGGGTTTAACTTCCACTAACAAGCCTGGTCAAGCACGTTTGTAACTTTCTACTCTTGGCTATGGTGGATCTGTTCTAGGGGAAGATAAATCTTAAATGCATGATGACAATTGGGTGAATATCTTTGAATTCATGAGCTACGTAAATACCGAGAGGATAAAAGTGAACATACAAGAGACTCCAGGGACAGTTCTATCAACAAAGTGATTTACAACCTTATTATCTAATATGTGCAGCATCTGTTTAAGACTTATACACTGATGAACCAACTCAGTGGGCTATCTAACTACTTGTATAGCATAGTTCAGCCCAATAGGTCTACTACATCCATTTGGCTTTTCCAGTGTGATTAACTAATTTAAACTCTTTTGAATGATTATGGATCCTATCTTGGGGGCTCAGAAGTATTCCGGAGCTTGTGGTAATCAACACACCAAGTAGGAACATCTGGAAGACCTCTCCGTCTATAAAGAATCTCTCATCGATTTAGACTCTGTCTTGGACACCCTCAATGATTGCAGCTAATGCCTTTGGGGAGCAAACAATGTCATCTTATGCCTCATCTGATATGAGAATCAGATGATCATCAACATTTTTCATTACGTCTTCTCAGAAATCTTGTATGAGCTTGTCATATGCTTGGGAGACACCTTTCTGGAAGGGAGTCTCCCGAGGTGGTGTTTTACTCTACCAAATCAATTGTGTGTGTGTATTGTGTATATATCTCTATGTGTATTATGTGATATATGTACATATTTATGTATTTGCATGTGTATATATCTTTATCTATCTTCAACACACAAGAAGAGTAGGATCTTGTTTTCTCCATAATTTTTTAACTAGTTGTATGATGACGTCTACTATAGAATATCATTTGTCAAATCCCCCTTCCCTTCTTTATAATTTATCAATAATGTCCATCATATGTTTATATATTATTGTCATAAAAATATATAGAGGTGGATGGAGGGGAAAGGCCTATGGAACAGTAGTAGTTCATGATGTTTTCTGGTTCCCTTTTTTGGTAACAGTGAAATCTGAGTTTTTTCCAAGCCTTTGCTCTCTTTCCCTTTTTCAGATTCCTTGAGAATCAATCCCTTAATGCCCTAAAAATTATGTCCCCTCCTGCGTAGATGTCCTTTGTATTTATTTGATTTAGTCTAGCTCTCCTTTCTATCTTTTTTTAGACCCATTTCTCTTTACTTTTTAGATGGCAAGGATTTTTTATAAGATTGGTTCACCTATCACTTGTCGGTAGAGGCTCCTCTATTTTCTGGCATGACCTTGGCCTTGTCTGTTTTCAAGCACTGAATTGGAACTAGGTTGAGGGTCTATGCCTATGACACCTCAGTCAACTTTGGGTGACCATGCTCTACTGTGTAAATATGTTTTTTTCTTATAGCTTCTCTGCCCCCTCCTTCTACATATGCTGGGGACTCCCAGAAGAATGGCTACTGATCCCTGACTCAGAATATCTCATTTGAGGTGTTCAGACTAAGGCTATATGAGCACTTCATAGACTGGCTTAGCTGTAGGTTGACCTAGATGACATCTGTGGTCTCTCCCAACTCCAAGATCCTATGATTCTGTGACAGCTGACATTGGCACTCAGGCAATTGTTAGCAATAGCTATCTTGGTGTGTAGGGTGGCTGTGCCTTGAGAAGGTTGTCATCATCTAAAGGGAACTGGATCAGACAGTCAACACTGAGACTACTTAACTGAAAGAACATTGAATAATTTCTGGAACAACTCGAAAATTCCATCTGATCTCTGTGGAATTTGCTCACCTATCAAGTATTTGAATCCCAGATGAGGGTGTCTTGGGTGGCATGTTATGAAAGGCTAACAAACACAACCTTGAAAGTCCTTCTGTATTCAGTCTTCACTGAGCCAAGAAATGCTAAAGTGGCTATTTCAAAATAGCAAAAAAATACTTGGTGCATTTTAGTATTACAAGGCAATATATTTGAGGATGCTAACCTATGTATCAAAAGTAATCTTAAATTAGGAATAAAATAAAATCTAGGAGGATGTTAAAGAAACTACATAACCCAGAAGAATGAAAATTGTCTAAGCAGAAGAAAATAGAACAGAATAGAAATAATTGCTAAAAAAAAATAGAATTCTTCCTTTCTCTTATCACTTGCCAACATTAGTGTCTTGCTAAGATGGGTTACAATATTCACCCAGGGGTGGGGCTTCTCTGTACCCTGCACTGACCATTCATCCTGCCTCTCCCATCATTCCACCACTATGAAGTAATTCATTACTTTAAAAGGATCTTTAAGAGATGTCACATCATATTGGAATGTTTCCTAATCTTAACCTCAGTCATCCTCAATTATATAAATTATTTTTAACCTCAAGCCCATGGAAATGAAGACTAGGAAAGGAAAGCTACCTTTTCCTGTGCCTTTCCTATGTCTCATATTGAAAAGCAGATTCTCTAAGAAATGTTATGCTAACCAAAACTTAGTTCTAAAAATTGGACCTCCACATGTTGGCAGTGAATGGGACATGGTTTTAACAGATGACTCCTGTGGTTAAGATGAGACACGAGCCCTCCTTTTTTAATGCATTTACATTGAAAGCATAAATATAAGTATACCTCTCCCTTCTCAAACTCAGTATTTTGAGAATCAAATCCAATTTTCCTGTGGACTGCTGTTATTTCAGAATTGCTCTATCTTTATTTCTGATCAACCTCTCAAGGTCATTGCCTTGCTGGTCAGCTTTCTATTCAGTTGTCCTACTTGAGGTTAGAACTGAAATGAGCTTTAGATATGATTGAATTCAATCCTTTCACTTTACAAATGAATAAACTGAGGCTCAGAAAGAGGAAATGAATTGTCCAAGGTCACAGAGTGAACTCATGGCAAAGATCAATTTTCATCTTAATGCAGGCGCTAGTTCAGTTTTTTCGCTGAAGCATCCTCCTCTAATGCACGTGCTTTGCAATTTGGATTTTTCTACCTTGGTTTTTTTTTTCCTTCTGAACATCCCTGTATGCTAGTTGAAAAAAATACATATAATCACAAAAATCCATTTGATTGACCTGAATAGCAAAGGCAAGAACACTAGTGAAAGGCTATACAGAAAACCACCCAGTGCTGAAGCCCGCACTACCTTCACAAAATGCTTTTCTCACAACAATCCTCTAAAGTAGGTAGTGTAGATATTATAAGAGGCAGTGTGGTGGCATAGTGGATAGAGGACTAGGCTAGGCAGGAAGGCCTGGATTCAAGTTCCACCTCAGGCACTTAATATTTTTGACCCTGGACAAATCACTGAACCCTTCTGAGCTTCAATATTCTCCTCTGTAAAATGGGAGTAATGCATCTGCTTACTACCTCACAGAGTTGTTATCAATATCAAATGACACAATTCTCTATAGAGAATGCTTTTCAAATTTTAAATCTCTATATAAATGTGAGTTTTTTGTCATTAACCTTTAAGGAGGTAGATTCAGAGAAGGGATATAATTTGCCTATAAACCTTGGAAGCAGCATTGGAACTTAGGCCTCCTGACTCAAAATCCAGCCTAGACATTTGCTTTCAGATACTTTTGCAAAAGTAACTTGAAATTGGATCTCCTATTGGTCTTGGACTCCAAAAAGGACTTTGTGACTACAAAGTCAGCTCGGTCTTAGCAACAGCCAACACCTAGCCCTGGAATAGCTGAGGCTCATCTTTCTCCCCCGGATCTTGTCTAGTCAGTGACACTTGGCTTTTTCTCCTTCTCTCAGCTCCCAGATAGCAATTACCCAGACACAATCTTCGTGTGGTCCTGAATTCCATCTATTCGAATAAGGATACAATGGTACCCAAAGTAATTGGCTTCAGGGGGCAGAGAACCATTAACCTGGCCCAGCCGGTCTTAAAACAGCCCCTGAGCCAGCTCATTAAGTTTTATCCTCGGTAATAAGTAAAGTTATGACCTTTGCTGCTCCTGTCTTAACGTATTTACAGGAACATGTTACCTCGGACTTACAAGCACAGACTGGCAACGTAATGCGAATCTAGGAAGGACAACTATTCAGTCATTCAGCAAGCATTGGTTAAGCACCCACTTAAGATGCCAGGCACTGTGCTAAATACCCAGCATCCTAAGAGCAAAATGAAACAATTCCTGGAAGGGATACAACAGGTAACCAATAACTAAATACCAAGTTTATACCAAATATTTTTTAGGGGGAGAACTTTATTACATGAGGAAAGGCTTCATGTGACCTTTGAGGTGAGCCTTCAGGGATCTGGAAATTCAAAGAGGTAGAATTGAGTTGGGGAGAGAGCACACCAAGAGAGGGAACAGCCAGGCATAGTTTTGTCTATCCAGATTTTTTGATCCAGGAGAGATAGTAAGATTAGGAAACGTAGCCCATCTGGTGACCTTCTCAGATGGAAGACTCTGCCAATGAAATGGAGACATGGTGCAGAGAGGGCTTCTGTGGGCCACACCACTCATCAAGGTGAGCTGCACTCCAGCTTCCCCTCTGCCTACCTCAAAGGGCATTGGAATGATTAGCTATGGTCTGCGTGGCCAGCAGTGCCCGGAAGGTCCCAAAACAGCATGATCTGGGCTCACTTTAATTTATCTTGTCACCACAAAGGAAAAAACTCCCCTGAAGCATGTCCATATTATGGGGATTTGACAACATCTGGACTGATTAAAATTGTATCACATAATTTTTCCCTTGTCCTTAGTGTTATGACAGCTAAAAATGGGTAGAATGGCCACAGGGTTGCCCACAGCTATTCACCTGCTGCTGGGGAGGGGGTCAGTATTCTCAGATTGGCCACTCCCCCCTTTTATTCTTCACTTTCCCTAACTGTGAAATGAGGGACTTGGATTAGCTGATCTCAGCGACCTCTTCCAGCTCTAAATCTACTATACTCTGAACCTCAATCTAATCTTTCTCCCATTTAATAGCTCTTTACTTACTTACTCATTATTCTGAAGTACTGATCTGCAAAGCAAAGGTCAGGCAATTGAACTGGGAGTCAAGTGGTCTGGGCTCTGCCCCCTCCTCATTATGTGACCTTGGACAAGTCATTTCCCTCTCACCTCAGTTTCCTTGGGGTAATAAAAGAGTTGGATTAGCTTCCTTCCAGCTCTGACATTCTGTCCTTAATAGGTAGGGTAGGGAAGAGGATGTGTGTGTGTGTGTGTGTGTGTGTGTGTGTGTGTGTGTGTTCAGGGCTTCAGGAAGCTCTTGTCTTCACCCAGTTTGCTCTAGTATTCAAGGGAACACAGTTCCTTGGCATTCGCTGTAAAATAGTAATGAACTGTGCTGATTTCTCATAGTATAGAATTAGAACTTCAGACCTCTCTGAGTCCTTTTCTATAAGCAGTGCAGAATCGAATAAGCAGTAAATAGCCCGTGTCCCTAAGCTATTCATTTCTGGAAGCTTATTCCCAAGGGTGCTCACCTTGGGCAACTGGAAGCACCAGGGGATTGGACATGAGGACAAGGGGCTGCTTCCCCTCCCCTTCCTCTGTAGCTCCTTTCACCCATATCCACTTTGGAAAATGGACACACAACTTTACTCACAAGTATAACTTGTAGAATGTGAATTCCTCAAGGTAGAGTCTGCTTTCATTTTTATCAGTATGTGGCCAACACCTAGCACTGTAACTGGGACATAGAGAGGACTTACTAATTAAAGTACAGATCCACTTTACCCTCATCAGTCTTTCAAAGAATCTTCAAGGTAGAGAGATCCTTAGAAGTCTCGGTGGTACAATCCAGATGAGGAAACTTAGGGCTGATTCATCTCAAATCAATGAGTATTTATGAAGTACTACTACTACTACTACTACTACTACTACTACTACTACTAGTACTACTACTACTGTTGCTGCTGCTGCTGCTGCTGCTACTGCTACTGCTATTACTCCTCCTCCTCTCTCTCTCTCTTTCTCCCTCTCTCTCTCTCTCTCTCTTTCACACACACACACACACACACACACACACACACACACACCTGCCCTCAAAAAGCCTCCATTGTCTTGGGGATATGCACATGAGATATGAAGGGAACTATGTGAAGGGAAGAGTCAAAGGTAAGGAAGGAGTATATTACAGGCCTGGGGGAACAGCCAATGAAAAGGCACAGAGATGGGAGAGAGAATGATAAATTTGGGGAACACAAAGTCATCTAGCATAGCTGCAATGTGGCCTTTGTGAAAGGGAACATTCAGAAATGAGCCTGGAAGGGTAGACTTGGGCTAACTTCTGAGTGGCTTTAAACCCCAAGCAAAGTGCAGCCAGTTGTATCTTAAAGGTAATGTTGGGGGACGGAGGACAAGAAGAGGGGGTGAAGGGAGTGCTACTACATTTTCTCCTGGAAGCAGTGCCAAGCATTGATGGAGTGAATTACTTGACAGGATGAAATCACAGATCTATACATATTTGCGGGAGAAAACGATGGAAGATTTTGAGCATGAATAAAATGACATGACCTTAGGAAGACTTCTCTTGGGAGGCACCTGGGTAAGGATGGATTAGAAGACAAGGAGAAATGAAGCCAGGAACTCATCTAAGATGTCATTGCAATCACTGGGCCAAGATGCACAGAGACCGTGAGATAGGGTGGTGGGTATGAAAGTGTGGAGGTGATGGATGTGAGAGATGTTGGACCAGAGAAGGGAAGTAAAGGCTCCCAGATCACCCAGACGGTAAATGTCAGAGCTGGCATATCTCCTGACTCAAACGCTGGCATTCTATGTGCTGCATAAACAACGCAAGCATCGTAATAAAATAGAAAACATTGACTTGTTTGCTTTCATATTTAAATAATGTGATTATAAAATAGGAGAAGGATCACCAGCCTCACACAGCGAATCTGGATTTTGATCCCGTTTTGTTTCGATGAGCCATTCAATCATTATCTCCTGTTAGTAAAAATGGAAAGGTTAGGAACGAGTTTCTCTTTGTGCCTTTACCACTACCAGCATAAAGCGCCATAACTACATTGTATTTACATGCTTTCTTATTCGAATCTCCCAATTCCAAACCTCTTCACGGTTAACATTCTTGGAGAAAGTGTGTTGTTTGTTCTAGGTTGATGCAACAATCCAGCTGCTAGATTTTCCTGAATAAGGTATTACATGAAGTCTGGGCCAGGTACTGGTTCCAGGCTGATACATCAGTCAGCTGAAAAGTGAATGAGGTCCTCCATATACACCTTAAAAGGGTGATAGCAGCCCTTGATTGTAGTAGCAAAAACACTGGCCACAAGGCAGGTGCCTACCCGTGGAGGAATGAGTAAATAACTATGGCATATGAAGGTAATGTAGTACTATTGCATCATAACAAGAAATGCCAAATATTAAGTATTCAGAGAACTGTGGGAAGACACATGAAATGATACATACTAAAAGAAAAAGAGAATTATATGCATTGGGATTCCAATTTTGTAAAATAAAAACCACATCAAAAATCAAGCGAACTCAGAATAAATACAACTGAGGTTCAAAGCCTGTGGAGGCTGATGCGATGAGTTAAGACAGTACAGGTCCTTGACTGCTCAGTTTTGTTCAACTATCTTCCCTTGTTACAAGGGATGGCTCTCTTTGAGGAGGTGGGGAGAAATGAGTGCAATGCCAAAACAGCCCAAGAAACTGACTTGCCACATGTGAAGAGCTGACAAAACTCTGCTTGTCTCTTGCATTAGATTGTGAGCTTGCTGAGAGGAGACACTAGCATAGAGTTTTGCAAATACGAAGCCCTCACTAAATGCTTTATTCATTCCCTCATGCATGCATTCAGGTTGGGGAAGAGATTCATTTGTCATGTGACCTTGAGGAAGCATTTAACCTCCATATGCTCATCTGTAAAAGTAGGGTCTCTATGGGGTGATCTCCAACATTCTCTGGATTGTTTCTTAAGTGTCCCCCTAGAAGTGACACAGGGAGGAGGAGGAGGAAGAGGAGGAGGAAGAAAAATACAGAATTCCAGATTTCCATCACCATTACTTCAGTGTGAGCACCAAACCCTGAGAATGAGTGGGTCCCACACAGGAAGGATGAGTGTAGGCTAGCTAGCAGGGAGGAGGGCACTCTTATTGGTCATCCCCTGGGCATCCAGGCAGAAAGGGTCAGCCTAACCTTTTGTACTGACAGAAGGCTCTTGTGCACACAAGTAATTTGGAGGTCTTCTTTTCCTTGGGCAAAGAGGCAGCTAGCTGTCTGCTTCTCTGAAGGTGGTGAAAAATTCATACAGTTTCCTAAGAATGTATAGTTTCCTCTCCAATTCGATTTTCTCTTGAATTCTGTTCAATTCAACAAACACTTATTAAGTGTTTGTGTATTGTTTGTGTTTCAATACATTTGAAATTGTCAATTGCTGCGCACAAGAAGCAGTAATTTCTCACAACCCTTTCCTCACTGTGTAATCAATCACATGAGTTTTTCTTTCCCTGCTAGACATGGGAGGGACTTGGCTACATTGCCAAAGCTGAGAATAGCTCTGAATATCTAGCATAATGTGATGGTGGCATGGATATTTTGGAGAGACTCTGTAGGTTGGCAAGGAACTGGGTCCTCAGTCGAACAGAGGAAGGCAGTGATATGATATAGTGGACAGCGCGCCGTTGAATTTTGATTACCGAGACCTGCTTATGGATCCCATTGCTGTGTGCCCTTGAGTGATCTACTTATCCTCTCTGGGCCTTAGCTTCCCCATATGGAAGATGAGGCAGTTGGATTATATGACCTCTCTGTTTCCTTCCTGACTTAAAGCTGTAACCTTGTGACCTTGTGACTCCTGAGAGTGTATCAGATTGCCTTTGGGAAATGGCACAGTGCTTTTAATGACGGCAAGCTTTTCTCTGTAACAAAGGTCTGGATTTTTTAACTTCGGTATTCTTCCAGTGATGCTGTGTGGCTGCTAGTTTTGGCATGCTGCAGTTATTGCAAAATTAAAGCTGCAGGTCACCCAAAGGGCATCGGAGAAGTACACGATAGGCATGAACAGGTTATGACACATTGTTGGCAGAGAATTGTACAGAGGTGGCCACATCAAAGATGTCATCAGAATAATAGGTGAGTTACTGAAAAAGGACATGGGCTGGTCCTGTAACCCTAGTGAAGAGTAGCAGCCAATGGGAAGCTGATGTGGTCCATTAGTGTCCACGCCCCTCCATTGGGATCCCCACAATGCCAGTTGATAACGAGTAGAGGTTCTTAACTTGTGGTCTTTGACCTAGGTTTTAAAAAACATTTTGATAACTGTTTAAATAAAATTGGTTTTCTTTTTAATTCTATGTATTTTGTTTTATGTATTTGGAAATGTGGTTGTGAGAAGATAGGGAGGAGTCATTTTCTGGAGGGCTTTACGTATCAGACTGAGGATTTTGTATTTAATCTTAGAGGTAACAGAGAGCCACTGAAGATTTTAGAGTACCTGTGTTTGTAAGCAGAAGGTTAAGTCACATAGTCATATCTATGCTTTACAAACAGAAAGAATTCCCTCAGGATTTGTTCTGTGAAGTTTGGACTCAGTCAAAGGGGTGCACTTGAGGGTCTAGATGGCCACATGTGGCCTCAGGGCCACAGGTTTCCCACCCCTAGCCTATAAGCAGTTAGGGAGTTATTGTGACAGTATAGACATGAAGTCATGTAGGTCTGCACTAGGGTGAAAGCCATGTGAGCAGAGAGGACACCAGAACTATTTAGAAACTGATCAGAGAGAGAAAGAAGAGTCCAGGATGACCCTAAGGTTGTGAAACTGAGTGACTAGAAGGCCTGGTGGTGCCAGCAGCAGAATATAGGGCCACTTGGAAAGAAATAAGGACGCTGGTAACAAGGTATTGTTGCCTTCAACTATCTGAAAGTTTGCCACAAGGAAGAGGGCTTAAATTTGTCCTTCTTTAGGGGCAGAACTAAAACTAATGGGTGAAAAGTATATGGAGACAAACATCAGCTCAATATGAGGAGGTCTGTCCTCCAAATTCCAGTTATCCAAAGGTGTAACAGATAAATACAGGAAATGGTGAGTTCCTTGGCAGTGCATATATATTCCAGAACAGTGTGGATAATCACTTGTTGGAGATATTGTAAAGATCATTCTTGCTTCAGGTATGTGTTAGACAACGTGACCTCTAAGGTCTCTTCTAACACTAAAAGTCTGTCAGTGGATAGGATGCTGGGCCTGAAGTCAAGAAGACCTGAATTCAAATTCAACCTCACTTGCTAGCTGTGTGACCCTGGGCAAGTCACTTAACCCTATTTGTCTCAGTTTCCTCATCTATAAAATGGGCTGAAGAAGGAAATGGCAAAACACTCCAGTGTCTGCCAAGAAAACACCCGAAAAGGTCATGAAGAATTGGTCATGATTGAACAACAAACAACAAATGATTCTGAAATTCCAATTCTATCAAAACTAAACTTAGAAACGACACCATGATTTTGTGCTCAACACTAACCACTAATTTTCTTACATAATTTTTAAGGAAAGCTTCAGTTTGAGCAAGATCAAAAGAAATATTAGCATCTAGGTACAATTTCAATTCTTTCTCCCATTCTAACGAAACCAGCATCACTTAGCAAATCTGTTTTTCTTTTGAAGTCCAGTAAACAACTCACTTAAAACTTTTTTCGGGGCCAGATGCCTTCTGGGCTAGACTCACTGTGGTAATAACACATTGTCAGTATTTTAGGAGCTAGTGCAGGTAGCTCAGTTCAAACCTCTAGCCCTGCTGCCAAAAGTGATTTCAGTTGTCTCTTTCTCTAACTGGTTCTCCCTGAACTTGCTTTTGTATCCAGGAGAGATAAACTTTCTACTCTTCCAAAGAAGGGCCAGCCATGAGGAAAGGAAAGATCATGGATGTATATATCCCTAGTCTTGCTGCCCATGCTTCCTTTTGACTGTTCCCCCCTCCCCAGGCAAGCTTTCTCTGGCAACTACCTTGGAGATCACTTCTTCTTCTATGGGGCCTTATTAAAGAGGTTGCCTCCTTTATATTGCATTTTCCTTAACATTTTAAAGGCATATTTGAACAGAAAATGTTCACAGAATCAGCAGCCTTAGGTTGGAGTCCTGGCTTTGATGTGTACTAGCTAGGAGAGAAGTTAACTTGGGGCCTCCACCTTCCTCATTTATAAATTTTTAAAAGGGATTCATATTTATAGTGCCTTGCCCCACAATTGTCATAAGGGTCAGTTGTGATCATGTCTGTAAGGTGTTTTCTAAATAAGAAGGTATTCTGCTA
>CM053775.1:21950472-21979885 GCA_028658325.1 Potorous gilbertii
ATTTTGAAACCTTCAACCAATGCTAACAAGGGGTTACTTATTCAGGATTAGGCTTACCTCACAGTCAAGTCAGGTCATGATTACTGCATTCCTGTAGAAGAACCAGAGTATTTTCTGTGGCCTGATTAGAATGTGGACAATACATTGGATTCAGTTGCATTAGAGCTCTCAGTTTCAGTGAGGTCTGTGCCACCCACTAGACATTAGTGGTCATTTCCTAGTACCCAGCATCACTCTTTTGGAATCTCTCATCATTAGGTTGTAGGCAGGTTCTATGCACATGGAGTGGACCAGCTTATACTTGTGTTCCCTGTAGGCCACTTCTGGGCAGGCAAACGTGGCAGGGAAACAGATCCAAAGTTTGTCTACTTTGGGCTGCAAGTGTCTGTGGTGTAGCAGAAAGAGGACTGGGCTGTGAGTCAAGAGAATAAGGCTCCAGTCTGACTAACCCCATGCAAAAGGAGATGGGATGATCTCTCTCATACCCTATCCATCTCTGCCTTTGTATAACAGCAACAGTATTAATGACTGACATTTACATAGTCTTTGAAAGTTTGCCAAGCACTTCTTATCCATTGCTTCACTGGGGCCTCACAATATCATAATGGGGATATAAACATTATCATTCCCATTTTACAAGTAAGAAAACTGAGGCTTAGAGAGCTCAGTTCAGTCTGAGGTAAGATTATCTTCCAGATTCACAGTATCATAGATTTTCTGCTGGAAGGGAGGGACTTTAACAATATTCTCATTTAATCCCTTTGTAATGAGGAGAATGAAGCCTAGATACTTACCTGAAGTCACACAGGTAGAAAGAAACAGAGATATGAATCATAGGCTTCTGATTATAAATATCAAGCTATTGCCACTGAAGCATGATGCCTACCTAGGTCCTCTCTAGCTGTCATACTCTATGCTCTGAGGTCCCTTTGAGCTCAAACACTCTATGAATCTAAAATACAACTAGGCCCAAGAATTTCATGGTTCCAGTCCAACTTGCCTCCTGCTTAAGGGACATAATCCTGCTGTCAGATTGTTAGGTGAAAATCATGTCAAGAAATTCCACATTCACTTGTCAGACTATGATTTAATTGACCAGCTAATGTGCCAAATAATGAGGCTAAGTTCTTCAACCAGAAAAAGTAGAAGGACAAAATAGAAACATTGGCTCCACGTCTTTTTTTCCAATATGGTGGGTGACCCAGGGACTGACTATACAACACCCAGTTGCAAAGTAGAAAGAGGAAGGAGACAATCATTTAATAAGTGCCTACTATGCACTAGGCACTTTTGCTAAGTCCTTTAAAACTATTATCTCAATCCTCACAACAATTCTGGCAGGTAGATGCTTTAACTATTCACATTTTACAGTTGAGGAAACTGAAGCAGATGGAAGTTAAGTGACTTGCCCTGGATCTCACAGTTAGTAAATGTCTGAGGTCAAATTTGAACTCAGGTCTTCCTAACGGCAGGCTCAGCACTCTGGGCACTGCAGAGCCACCTAGCTGAGACAGATTACCACAGCCTAGTTATTTGACATATTGACAGAGAACTAAAACTAGCTATTTGACTAAATATGTGAGAGACAAAAGTAAAGGCTGGACACACTGAGTTGCCTCCATAACGTGAAAGGACCTAGCATGAGGTCCCTAACAGTGGAGATGAACATCTGTGGAAGTTTCTAGGGACCTCAGTTTACCTCGTTAGGTATTGTCTCCATAACATGCTTAGCAAATGGTCATCCAGCCTTTCCTTTAAATCCTTTCACAAAAATGGGCAGGGGAGGTGCTGCTCTTCTGCAGAACATTCCTCCTGGATGGTGGAAAATCACCCTCCCTTGGGGAAGTCTTTTATATATGGAGGGAGGCAGGGTAACTTGAGGCCAGGTTGAATGGAGAAAGCTGGTGAGCAAGCTGGGTGGAGAGTCCATGGGGTCGAGAAGAAGGTAACTAATGAGACATTGCACTTCACAGCCCAGAAAGCGATCCCCACCCAGGCCCCAGAAATGGTTTCTTGTAGGAATCAGTGCACAGCAGTCTCCCAGGGGGCCTCCTTTGAAAGGGACAATGATCATTTGAATGTACAAATTATAGTCTGTTGGTAAAAAAAAATAGCTTATGCAATTATTTTATAGTAACACATTGTGTGTGTTTGTGTTTGTGTGTGTGTGTGTGTGTGTGTGAGAGAGAGAGAGAGAGAGAGACAGAGACAGAGACAGAGGCAGAGAGACAGAGAGGCAGAGAGACAGAGAGACAGACACAGAGACACAAACACAGAGAGAGACAGAGAGAGAGATATAGGGGAGAGAAGGAGAGGAAGAGGAAGAGGAAGAGGGAGAAAGAGAGACAGAAGAGAGGGTAGAGGAAGAGGGAAGAGAGAGGCAGCCATGGCACAGGGCTGGGAGACAGGAACGCCTGTATTCAAATCCTACCAATGACACTTGCTAACTTTATATGCCTCAAGCAAGTGCTTTGAGTGTAGTCTACTAAATTCACTGACTCATACACTTAGAGCTAGAGAGAGGTTCTTAGAAATTATCTAGTCTATCCCCTCCATTTTAAAAGGGAAGGAAAGAACTTTTCTGAGATCATATAATTACGTAAATGACAGAGCTGAGATTCAAACCAAGGTCTTCTGGCTCCAAGTTCTACCCTCTTCCCACAGATGGGTAGCCATCTATATTAGGGGAAGGAGACTCCCCACACAGGAAGTTCTTCCACACTGATGAAATCTCAGATTACACCCTTGCCATCTATGTATATGTTAGAATTTTTCTCTCATTCTGGCCCCTGATTACATTGTAAAATGTTAATTTGCTTCCTAAACCATACAACTGTGCCTTGTATTTATACTGTGCATCCTACTCAGCATTCAGTTTGGGGCCAATACTTTTTTTAAAAAAGAAATAGAAAAAAAATGGTCAAAGAGCAGCAATGCAATTCAATGGAAAGTACCCGAGAAGCACTCAATTAGAGTTAAGAAGACGTGTTCAAATCTGGCCTCAGATGTTGACTATTACATGATCTTGGGGACAACATTTAACCTCTATCAATGAAGCTGATAATGGCGCCTACCTCCCAGGGTTGTCAGCTAACCTCCTGGCTCATAGTAAGCCCTGAGCACTTAATAAGTGCTTGGGTTTTTTCCTTCCTTTGTCAAGTGTCATATGACCTAGATTTGAATGTTGATTCTGTCTCTTTCTGACTATGTGACTTTGGCCAAATGATCCCCCTTCCTTAGATTTCAGTTTCCTCATTTTAGTTTTCAAGATGAGGAGGTTGACCTAGGTCATTTGAGACATTTTCCAGCTCTGATGTTCAGTGCTTCTTTAGAGGATGACGAGTATAAAGAAAGCAATCTTTTTGCTGTCCTTCCCAAAATGTTCTGCAGAAGAGCAGAAGAACAGTGCCTCCCCACCCCCCCACCCCACCCCACTTCGTGAAAGGATCTAAAGGAAAGGCTGGATGACCATTTGCTAAGCATGTTATGGAAAAAATACTTAATGAGGTAAACTGAGGTCCCTAGAAACTTCCACAGATGTTCATCTCCACTGTTAGAGACCTCATGCTAGGTCGTTTCATGTTTTGGAGGCAACTCAACATGTCCAGCCTTTACTTTTGTCTCTCACATATTTAGTCAAATAGCTAGTTTTAGTTCTCTGTCAATATGTCAAATAACTAGGCTGTGGTAATCTTTCTCACCTAGGTGGTTCTGTAATGCCCAGAGTGCTGGAAAAAGCTAGAGAGCATTGGATTTGGAGGCCAAAGACCAGGGTTCAAATCTCCATTATGCTATTTCTTGGCTTTTGCAACACTGGCCACATTCCTTCTGTTCTCTGGACCTCCATTATCTCACCTATAAAATGTGATGATTGGAACAGAGGATCACCCAAATCCCTTCCAACTCCGAATCCTCCCCTTCAATGGCTTCCTTGCTTTTTCTGTTCTAGAAGGGGCTCTCTCCACTACATTAAGAATATGACCAAGCCCAGACCAAAGCATCTCACTTAGTGGAGCTGAGGAATCAACTATTTTCCTTCCATACCTTTGGCTTTGTCTTGCCATCAAAGCCCTAACTAGAACATACTGCTTTCTTGCTGAGGCTGCCCCCTAATTTGTGGATGAATTGTTTTATGCTGAATACCTCCACTACAACATGGGTGTTAATTCTCTTTGCAAAAGAAAATCATGTGCACACTCTATTCTCTTATGAGCAGCTGAAAGATGTAATTTGGTTGTCTTTGATTATATTAATATTTTCCACGTATCCAATCATTTGTCAATATGTCAACACTAAAACGATTAATGCTGTTTGTTGGTACATCAGGAGTATTAATAGCCCCATTAAAATGAAGTGGGTCATAAATATTCTCCGAGCTGATCAATGCAGCATATTATTATGGCAGGAACCCCAGTGGACTGAAAAGAGAACAAATCCATTTCCCTTGCCCTGAGTGGGGCAAAAGGATAAGGCTTCTATCACTCCAACTCAAGAGATCAACATCATCCACTGACACAGGAAAGTGAGTCATTGGAAAAGTTCCTACAGAGCAGAGAACCTAGAACCCTGGGGAGAAAATGGCAGGTGGGTTGTACTTGGCTGTCTTAGTAAAGCACATCATTTATCAACATGACCCTGCAGACATCCCAGCCTTTCCTAGAAAGTATTTTACAGACCAGAGATAGGAAGCAACAACGAGCTGAAAAGACAGAAACTCTTTGAACCATTCTAACCTTTGTGGTGTGGATTCTAAAATACAATAAACTTCCTTATTTGAGATTACTTCGTTTTCATTTTTTTCACTTTGGGCCTGGGATTTCAATCAATCATCAATAAACATTTATGAAGTACCTATAGCCTGATACATGCCAGACTTTGTGCTAAGTGCTGGGGATACAAAGAGAGACAAAAGACATCCCCTGCCTTCAAGGAGCTCACAGTCTAATGGAGGAGACAACATATGAACAAATATGTGTGTGTATACATATCAAGCTATATTCAGGATAAATAGAAAATAATTAACATAGGGAAGGCATTGGAATTACGATGGGTTGGAGAAGGCTTTCTGTAAAAGGTGGGATAATAATTGGGCCATAAACGAAGCCAGGGAGGTCAGTAGCTAGAGCAGAGGAGGGAGAGCAGCCCAGGCATGGGGAACAGCCAAAGAAAATTCCCAGGGAAAAGAGATGGACTCGTGGGACTGCCAGGAGGCCATTGTCATGGGATTGAAGAGTATGTGTTAGGAAATAAAGTGTAGAAAGACTAGAAAGGTAGAAGGGGGTGCGTTATGAAAGATTTTGAGTGCCAAACAAGGCATTTTATATTTGATCCTGGAGGCAGTAGGGAGCCACTGGAGTTTAATGGGGGGGGGGGGAGGGAAGGCGGTGGTGACATGATCAGACCTGTGCTTTAGGAAAATGATTTTAGTGACTGAATGAAAGGTGTACTACAGTGGGGAGATGCTTGGGGCGGCTATTGCAGTAATCTGAGCCTGAAGTGATGAGGACCTGTACTAGACTGGGAGCGGTGTCAGAAGAGAGAAGTGGGTGTGTTTGAGAGATGTGGCAAAGGTGGCAGGGGTGAATTTCTGGTGCGGAACTTCCCTACACCCTGTAGATAAACAAGTCCTCTGTATGTACCTTATAGCTTTACAAAGTTGTCTAGGGGCAACTGCAGTGCAGGCCTAAGTGACTGCCCAGAGACCAGTATGCTGGCTAGCGCACATCAAAGGTGGGACTAGGTCCCTGTCCACTATGCCATACTACTTCTTGCAATAATAATAAAATCCCTCATATTTATTTGGTATTCTCTGGTTCTCCAAGTGTTATCCTATCTGGTTTGTCCAACAATCTGTTGAGGTAAGTTTTGTGAGTATCATTAAATGTTACTACCCTTGTTTTATAGCTGAGGGTACAGAGGCTCATCCAGGTTAAGAGATTTGACTAAGGACACACAGCTGCTAAGTGATGGAGTTATACTACCTCATACCTAGGCCTTTAGACTCTCAAGCCAATACTCCTTTCTTGATACCCAACCGACCCAACGGTCATTCTTCCTTTGTTGACTAGCAATGGATAATGTCCCTCCTTTTATTTCTTCAGGGTCTGATGTAGACCTCTCAAAGAGAGACCTTTGAAGTAACTAAAAGTAGATTCAAAGTACAAATTTGTACATGTAAAACATCTTCAAAGTTTGGGTAACATACTTTCACATGTGAAGCAATTGCATTTTATTAAGCATAACAGTACCATGTGGCTCTGGGCAAGTCATCAAAGCTTTCAGTGACCCAGGGGACTCTCTACAACCCCCTACATTGCAAATCAAGTGTAAATATGTGATGGTAGAGGAACTTCCTTCTTCAGCACTCACTACACAGATGAAATCAAAGGATCTAGTCACTCCCTACCCCATCCCACCCCCACCAAGAACAAAAGAATGGCGCCAGCTTTGAAATGCAGGTTCACGGATGACTAAAGCTCCCGAGAATCTTTGGGGGTTGGCCTGGAGGACTGCCCATCGATACCCATGGTGAGAAAACAACTTAGTAGGACAGATGGTTTCCTGTTAGTAAAGAGTAAATTAGAGAAGAACTAGGGGTCAAAGGAGAATGATAAAGACTTAGACTTCCTGAAATTGCAAGGGATTAACCAAGTGAACAATTGAGAAAGAGAACCAGGAGAATGTCTTTGGATCTTGTGCTGAGAAAACATTCTCAGTCTGTCTCAGTGCGGTGATCAAGTGCATGTCACTGGGTGGAGCTGCATTTTAGCATGTGACCTTCTGCTTCAATGATGTCTCTTGGCATGGGGCTGGCTGGTCACACAAAAGCCCAATCTTGCAGCAGAGAAAAGAAGCAGGCAGGTTCTACCAGGCAGGGAAAGCTTTGAGGAGAGGCCAGGCAATGGCCTGGGTAGCCGGTGGCCAAAGAACAGCTTAGCTAGTAGGAAGAGACTCGTTGCCAGAAGGTTGGCCAGGTGGTATGAAGTCATTGACAAGTGGGCACTGGAGGGAGCCTACCTGCCAAGAAAATTCCAGATTCTGTGAGGATTGAAATCTCTGTGTTTGTTGTTATTAGGTGACAGGCATGTAGTGTGCAAGCATTGCTGAAACCCCTATATCTTGCTGACATAGGCTCCATGCTGAGTGCTGCAGAGGCAGTAACAAGAAACCAGACAGTCCCTGCCTTCAAGGAGATTACATATTATGGGGAGGACATTGCAAACACGTGGAAGTGGAGACCAAATACCCATGAATAAAGTGATGAGTCTTCCACCATATTCCTTTTCAAGTTGATGGCAGCTCCTAAAGGCTATCTGCCTGGGCCTTGGAGCCAGTGGGTAGGACTAGGGAGCTGCAATCTGCACTAGTAAAGGGGTCATTGACACAGCACTATGCACTTATGGTTCCCTGGAAATACTGAAGTAGAACCATCAGCACAGGAAGTTATCACCCTCTGAGAGTAGCATTAGTGACCAACTATAGTCAGGAACTTGGTTCTTAAATCCAAATTCTTTAAAGAAAAAATTTTCCATCTTATGTTCCAGGCATAGCCTTAGGCATTAGGCTCATTTACAAATTGTTCTTCTCAGAGCATGTGCAGCATAAATATTCTTTAACCCCATTTTACAGTTGAGAGAATGGAGACTTATGGAAGTGAAATATTGTGCTATGGCCACCTAGCCAGCAAATGTTGGATCTGGGGCCTCAGGTTCATGTCTTCAAGGGACCTCACATGCCATGTATTTCAGTTCATGTCTGAATAATTCCCTCTACATTACACCTAATGTGCAGTTCTCAAGTCTGTTTGAAGACCTCAGGTGAGGGGGAGCTCACTATCTCCTAAGGCAGCTACTCCTCTTAGGGGTGACCCCTATTGTTAGAACATTTTATGTTACCTAGAGCCTAAATTTGCCCCTCCTTCTGCCCTGTGAGGTCAAGCAGAATGGGAACCTTCCATCTGCCACCAGCATCCCAGCCTTCTTTTCTTGACTTCCTTCAAGTGATCCCCATATGGCATCCACTTCTGGAGATTCATTCTCCTCTGGCTCCTCACCACCATAGAAGCTCCCTTCCCAAGATGCAGGCCCCAGAACTCAACACAGTACCCTAGACAGGGTCTGACCGTGTAGGGCAAGGTACAATGGGATCAGCTCCTCTGTATTCATGGACAGGAGTTCTAACTTTCCACTAGCCTTTTCTAGCTATCATGAAGGGATGTGAGAAGGTACCTCTCCCATTCTCTTGCAGAGTTGGAAGCACATGGGTGTGGGACACTGCATCTGCTGGAAGATTTTTTTCCCCAATATGGTGGCTAATTTTGCTGGACTTTTTTCCACCTCTTCTAAACTCTTTATTAATAAGGGATGTGTCTTGGCAAAGAGAGAGATGCAATGGAAATTCGGTGATGTAAAAACAAAACCAAATTGTGGTTGTCATAGCATACTGTTGATACATTTACTTGCAGTTCTCAAAAATCTGTGGGTATTTTTTTCAGATAACTGACATTTAATCAGTTAGAGATTCTTGAATTCAGTAATAAGACTGTTTATTCCTATGAAATTTCCTCTTATATTTAACCCACTGTTCTTGCCTGCCAAGATCTTTGGGAATCCTGAGTTGTCCTCCATGTTTTTCTGTCATCTGAAAATCTGGCAAACCCGATATCTATTACCGTTATCCATATTATTGCTCAAAATTAATAGCACAAGACCAAAGACAGATCCTTGAGGTACCGCCCTGGAGACCTCATCCTGGGCTGAGAGCAAAACTATTCATTAACGTGTGGGTCCAGCAATTCATGAATTTCCAAATCTACCTCATTGATTTCCTTCTGTGTTTTCCCAAAGAATACCATTAGAGATTTTGTCAAAAGCTTTGCTAAAATCTAAGTAAATTATAATATCTCCAGTGTTCTCCCAATTACCTAAGTGAGTAGTCTGTCAAAAAGGAAAAGAGATTATTTTGGTATGGTTGGTTTTGTATCACACTTCCAGGTTTTATCAGGACTTGTTGCTACCGATTTTCATTTCCTTCTGTTGACCCTACATTCCCCTCTCTTACAATCCTTTGCTCTGCTTTTCTATTTACCCTTTCATATGCCTTGTGTTCATCTCCTTTACATGTCCTTGCTAAAGAAAATTGAAGTTGGCTTATGGGCTCCCTGTGCATCCACATTCGTCTCTACAGATAACACCTTTCCCCAGAATTTCATTCCTGAAAGCTCTGCATCCATGCTGGGCTGGTGATAGCATTTTTGTTCCTATCTTTTATCTCAGCTCTTTGAATTTTGCTCTCTCTAAATGAAATGGGAGTCTTTCCACTCCTCTGTATTACACATTTGAAGACAGAGTTATCACTTGCTGCTGTCATTTCCATCCTAGCAACCAGTTTCTCTTCGTTGGTTAGAATTGGATCACAACATAATTCACTAATATTTTTCCTCCGCCTTTGGGAGGGTACAATTAATATTAAGACAAGTCAAGAAGTTATTAATCATTCTGTTTTCAGTACAGAGAAAACTTTGGCAGATATCTGGACAATTGAAGTCTCCCATCACTATTATAACTTAATTCTCTGCCAGGATTGGGATCTGTTCCCTAGACTCCTTATCACTTTTCCCTTTCTTTCCATTTATTCTGTGGCATCCTGTGATGAGATCAAATCTGTGCCTTTTTCTTAACTCAGATACTCTCCAACCTGCTTCTCCTTCTGGTTCCTGTATTCTCTCACATGAGAGAATGACATACTGTGCTACCCCACCCAGTTCACCTTTCACCCATCCAATTTCTTTTCAATAAAATATCCTTTCCCTTATTCAGATAAGCATGCATTTAGTCTTCTGTCTACATGGTATGGACCCAAGTGAAATGTGTGCTCCCTGAGTACAAGGACTGCTTATCTTTTGGGTCTTTCCCCCCTTACTCTTAGCACAGTAACTTCAGACCACTAAGTCTCAGTGACACCTGGGAGTCAAATTTACCTCTTTATATTGTGCTGTCTAGTTTAGAGCCTTGCCATTTAAGGTTCACCTCAGCCACCAAAGTGATCCTTCTAGAATGCAGGCCTGACCATGTCAGCCTCCTACTCATAACAATCCGGTGGCTTCCTATTGCCTTCAGGCTCAATGTAAAAACATCTATTTGGCATTCAAAGCCTTTCATAACTACCCCCTCATCTTCCCAGGCTGCTTACACCTTACTCTTTACAGCATACTCTTCAATCCAGTGATAATGGCATCTCTTTTCTCTCAACAAGGTGCTCCATCTCTTTCCAGACATTTTAACTGGTAATCCCTCATGCTTGGAATGCTCTCCTTCATTTCTGACTCCTTCCTTCTTTCTTCCCTCCCTCACTTCCTTTCTTGTTTCCTTCCTTCCTTCCTTTCTTCCTCCCTTCTGTCTTTCTTTCCTTCCTTCTCCCCCCTTCCTTTCTCCTTTTTTCATACATCACTTCCTTTCTTTGTATAACCATCCATTAGGTGACTCCCACATGTCAATGAGGGATGGGAAGAACATGACACACTGTCCTGTCCTCAAGAAGCTTACAATTTTAAATGAGCATGTGTATATGTGAAACAAATAGAGGTCGGCCTCAATACGACAGCTACATAAGGGTAACATATAACACCATAGGAACTGAAAGAATTCAGAATTAGGGGAAAATTGAACTCTGTAACTTACAGCCAAAGGCAGAGGAAACAGATGTTAAGATTGATATAGATTTGGGACTTCAGATGCCAAGTTTAATAGAAGATTGGCAGAATGAGGGTATCTTAAACACTGAAGAAGGCAATTTTGTAGAAATTGACTAAGATTGGGAGGAAATTCAGTAAAGTTTAAAGAGATGGGGTTGATTGATGAGAAGCCAGGAATTTGGGTGTATTCATTCCTGTGTTCAGCACAGAGCAGTGCACACAGTCTTGTACAGAGAATATGTGTTGAATGAGTAAAAGAAAATTATGTTCCATGACAGAAGAGACATGTTAGGAAGCTGTTTTTGCATCAGAACAATACTGAATGGGAGAGTTTAAAAGTGACCTTGTGTGGTCAAGGCTGTGATGATGTTGGAGAGCAGCTTAGACAAATAAGAAATCATCAGCATAAATGTGGCCAGGAGACTATGGGGTCACCTGGAAAAAGTGAACGTGGACCCAGTTGGATGATGTAGATTCTTAGGAAGCTGCTGTTTCATGGTAATGCTTAACGGCTTCCATCCTACAGCAAGTCTGTTGGTATTATATACGTAAGGGAAAAGGGACCTCAGTTGCCCACAACAGCAGGCTAAAAGACAGAGTAAAAGCAGCAGAAAAATCTATGAATGCTAGAGCATAACATCTACAAATGATGCACTGGCAGATTCAGCTAAAGAGACAGGGAGGCAACATGAAGAAAGGAAGACAGGAAGACAGGAAGAGCAGCACCATTTCTATCTACCAGGCAGCTTTTAGAGCCAAAGCCAGCTCTCCCCTGTAGCTCAAGTGATAAGGGAAAGGGTTTGTTGGCAGTGAGTCCAGACTATTTTCACTTTGACCAACTCTACCTTCATGTAAACTCCAAAATCATCTTTCAGACTCAGGACATCTGTTTTTCATTTTTTTTTAAAGGTTTAAAGCATAGTTATGAGCAACATTTAAGATACAGAACATTCCAGGAAGAATGACATCAAACTGAGAACTGTGCAGGAGAAATTGTTTGCCTCCAAGTCACAATGATAGATGATCATTGAAGCAGTAAGGAAGCCAGAAAGAGAACCCAGGAAGCGTGACTCATGATGCTCTTCCTTTAGTTTTATAGGGAGAGTTATTTGAAATGCATAGGTCTGGGTCACTTAGTTCACTTGGTTAAATCAAGGTGCCAGTGATGCCAAGCCTGTGATTTTGCTCACCATATGAGTCAGTTTCAAAAGCCAACTGACTTCCCCAGCTACAGGCTAAATCTCTAACAGTGGGCCAGCTGCCTCACCAATGCAGACCATTGGTCTTGGGAGGAGGGGAAGAGAAGGCCCATAAACCCATTACTAGTACTGAAATAACAGCTCCAAGTGCCTGGCTTAACTGGCAGTCATCTGTTCCTGTGGTTTTTGAGTAAGAAAGACAGCAAGCCCACACTTATACAAACAAAACTCATTAGAGACCCACCAGAAACAAAAATGAAGAACAGGAATGTTCCAATGGCTCTTCATAGAAGGAGTCATAGAAGAGTAGGCATTCTTTTTTTTTCAAGATGCAGAGCCTGAGATTTCATCTTGATTTTGAATGCACATAAAATGCCTTCTTAAATTTACATTCCTATGGAATGTTTGTATTTTCTTTTATCTAGAATTTCTTTATCACTTTAGGATTTGCAAAGTAAGTATCTGAGGCAGAATTTGAATTCGTTTCCCTGTTGCCAAGTCCTACAATATTTATCCACCATCAATATGGCCTAGTGGATAGGTAGCATAGAGAAGTCATGTCAGTGACCTCTGTAATGAGGCAAGTTTGAATTAAAGCTCTGTGAGGGCAAGACCCATTTTTGTTTTTGTTTTTTTCAGAAACTGGTACAGTGCTTGTCACACAGTAGGGGCTTAATACATGCTTTGATGAATGAAAGAATGAAAAAATTAGAGGCGACTTGCCAATATGCATTGAGGAAGGTAATATCTACACCAAGAGCTGCCTAAGCTGATGAAATCAGACAGCCTCTCCACCCCCCACACCACCAAAAAAAAAATTTCAGAAATGTAAAGCCTCATATGCTTTCTAACTAAAAAAATTGGTATGGCCATCTGAATGAAATGTGAAAATATGCTAAATGTTTTAGGACAGAACCCAACAAAGTCCTCTTCCTATCTTCCAAAGGCTGTGCTTTGAAATCTTAGGTTCTGAGCATTCCTATGTTGCAGGGGTATGAAAAACAGAAATGATGAAATTGATGAGTTATGAGAAAGTCTGTCCTCTCTTCAAAATGACAGTAGATAATTAACAGATTAAATGTAAACTCCCATACATGACTGATTCTAGTTCTCCAGAGAGAGCTTGGCAGAGCAGTTTGAAATCTTGGCTGGATGTATGCTCACTGTCAGATACTTTAGGCAGAATAATGGTGCCCGCTTCCTTGACTTTATCTCTGATAATACCTCTGCTTCAAGGACTTTTTTTGTGTCTCGGTTACAGAAACAGTTGCCGATGACAGTTGCAAGATTGCCGATAAGTTAGGGTCCAGCTTAAAAGGAACATTTTTTACAAAGTCATAAAACTGGGGTTCAGGACCTTTAGGAAAACAGATATTCTCTCCAAAGATATAACCACCATGCACAAGCTAGAAGAGTGCCAAGGCAGTATACCTGGGTTATTTGACAACACAGAATCTGATTTTGAATATTCAGATATACCCTAGAGGTCAGGCTGTGCCCTTGAAGCAGTAAATACATGCAGAGAAAGCCTCATATAATATAACACAGGTGGACATTAGGCTGATCTCCAAGCCTGAGCTTAGTTAATGGGGCTCTCTGCATCAGCACTACATGTTAATGTTCCAGCACTAACAATTGCTTTCAGAAAGATTTGCCAATGGCTCCAAGAGTCTAGGGGAAAAGTTGGTAGGGTCCTGTGAGAATTAGACTGAAGGTTTTGACATGTCTAACTCCCTGCATTAGGAAAATAATGAGCTGCTTACCAGCTTTAAAGACATTCATCGACGTTTTCCAAATCTCATCTCCAGTCGAATCCTCACCCAGATCACAATGGTAACAGCCTGGTAGAGAGTGTGTTGATACATTTCCCATTTCCACCTGTCAATTAAAGAGAAAGCTGTGATTTGGAAACTCTATGGAGGTTTGTGAGGCAATTTTAGGTCATGTGGGTTGCAGATCTTTCTGGCGGAAGCCTATCAAGGAATCTAGATTCCAGAAATCACTCTAATCACTTGAAAATGTTTTGTAAAATGCTCGGTAAAATAAGGCTTACCTAAACTCTTGGGGTTGTGGGGGAGAATGGTTCATTGATGGTTTTTATTTTTGCATGGCAATCATTTCTGGATAAATCCCTCAGATGCTACACCCTTCTCCCCTAAACCCCCCACTTCTCCCACTAAAATGTCCCTTTCTAACAAAAAACAAAAAACAGTGAAACAAAAACGACTGACAAAAATGATCACATGTGAGGATGTAGGCGACATTCTGCCCTAACTGTCTCTGTATCTCAGCTGAGAGGAGGGAGGATTCACTCTCTCCTTTGGGATCATTACCGGTTTTTCAATTACTCAGGATTTAGTTTTCTTTTGTTGTCGTTTTCCCATACATTGCTGTCGTCATTGTTTACGTTAGTTTCTTGCTCATACTCATTTTGCAGTTCGTTCAATATTTCTTTGATTTCCTCATATTTGTCATTTTACCGCACAGTAGTATTCCATTACATTCATGTACCATGACTCGTTCAGCCGTTCCCCACTCGATGGACATCTGCTTTGTTTCCAGTCCTTTGCTACCACAGGAAAAATAAAGTGCTGCTATGTGTGGGTAAATGGGACTTTTCTTTCTCTTTTGACCTTGTGAACCATCTCAAAATCTTTTGGGGAGCAGAAGTGTAGGATTACCAGTCCAATAAATGAGAAAGAAGTTTGCCTGAACAAATTCAGGTTATTCATTAGATAAAGTACTGGATTTATTTATTTTTAAATGTTACACGATGCCTTTCAGTTCTATGGCGTAGTCATTTCCAGATATAACCCACCCCCACCTTGGAATCAAAACTTTCCTTGTAACAAAGAAAACAGGAGTTACTAATATAGTGAGCACCTCAGAAAATGCATGCAGCATCCTGCCTCTTGTCTTCTACCTCCACTAAGAAGAAGGTGATAAATTGTATTATCTGTTCTCTGGGATATGGAGTTGGTTCGAAATTTGTTCTTCACTTGTGGTTTCCTTTGTTATAACTACAATGGTAATTGACATTCTAGTTTCCAAAGCACTTTACACATATTAACCCCATGAGGTAGATTGTACTAGTGCTATTCTCACCCATTTTACAGATGAGTAAATTAAGTCTCAGAAAGAGAATGTGATTTGCTCAAGGTTACACAGATAGTAAGAGTTAAAGCTAGGACTACAGCCCAGGTCACATTATTCTACACACAGCGTTTTTCCCCCTGCACCATGGCTGCCTTCATAATTATTATGAAAAATAGTCCTGACTGATTCTCAGGATGACACTTATCCTAACTCTTAAAATGTCATGTTGGAGTGAATATTTATAACTGAATAATATATTTCTAATAGAGGCAAGCAAATGAATCTTTATCATATGGCATTGACTTAAATGTCAAGCAAATGATAGGTTATACATTCTATAGAAGACAAGTAGGTAGATTTCATTGCCTTTGGTCAATATTTTTATTATAATTCACATTCTTGTCTTTCAAAAATGAATCTGTGATCTCATCAATTCCACTGTTCCCTCCAACAATGTATATCACAACTCATCTACCTATCCATCCTTCATGACTGTGGTCTATGCCCTCACAAAAATCTTCACCCCTCAACCCCAGCACCTTGCTTTCTCCTGATACCATGAGGATGCCAGTGGAGCCCTCTGCCTGTCTCCTTTCCATTCTTCATTATTACCAGGAGACCAGCTCATCTTCCTTTCCTTGATGATGTCCTTTACTTCTTTCTTCTTGGACTTCATTGTTGGCTAGAAGTCATAACTTGCTTATACCAACTGTACACCTCTCCTTTGATGTGGGAGTGATACACATTCTTTGTTGTTTGGAGCCAGTTTTGTTCCATGTCTTGTTGCCATAGAGCAATTCAAGTAGAATGTTTGTGTCAAAAAGATGAGCCTTTGATTTCGTAAGAATTGGGCCAGCAGAGACTCTGACATATACTTTGGGTCCAGAGCAAGTGACTTTCCTTTTTCTGCTCTAGACCAGTGCTTCTTAAACTGTGGATCCCAACTTTTGTGACCCATAGTTTATGATTAAGAACGGCTAAAAGTATTGAGAGTGGAAAAAGTTTAAGGAGCCCTGCTATAGACCAGAGGTGCCAAACTCAAGTAGAAAAACCAATCCCTTTGGGCAGCATATTGATTTAGAAAACCACAAATGGACATTGTCTATGTTTTATTGTATTTTTTATTTATTTTGTTAAACATTTTCCCATTATACTTTAACCTAGTTGGGCTATACTTGAGAGGTTTGTGCTTTTTAACATCTTTAATGAGAGAAAGGGAGAGGCAGAATGTAGTAAATCATCTCACATAAAAGAGGCAAGAAAGAGCTTTCACAATGGAGGGAAAGAAGGGGAAGATGGAAGGGAATAAGAGAGCCTTACTTTCATTGGATTTGGTTTTAGGAAGGAATAACATACACGCTCAGTTGGGTATGGAAGTTTATCCTACCGTATAGGAAAGCAATGGGGAAGGGGATAAGAGAGGAAGGATAGAACAGATTGGTAGAAGGGTTAATCAGAAGCAAACATTTTGGTAGAGGGACAGGTCAAGGAGAGAATAGAATAAATGGGGGGTGGGATGGGATAGAGGGAAATACAGTTAGTTTTTCACAACATGACCGTTATGGAAGTGTTTTGCATGATGACACATGTATAACCTATATCAAATTGCTTGCCTTCTCAATGAGGGTGGATGGGGAGCAGGGGAGGGAGAGAACATGGAACTCAAAGTTTTAAAAGTGAATGTTAAAAGTTGTTTTCACATGCAACTAGGAAACAAGATATATAGGCAATAGGGCATAGAAATCTATCTTACTCTACTGGAAAATAGAAGGTAAGGGGATGGGGGGGAGGGTAATAGAAGGGAGGGCAGATTGGAGGAAAGGGTAATCATAATGTGTGCTGTCATGGGATGGGGTAAGGGAGAGTTGGGGAAGAAATTTAAAATTCAAAGTTTTTGTGGAAGACAATGTTGAAAACTGAAAATTAATAAATTAATTAAAAATGAAATTTACAATAAAAACAACTCTTTATGAATTCAGAGTTGTCCATTTCAGCCTCAACTTTCCCTGCTCCTGAGCTCCCTTGGTCTTTTGGGCAAGGACTAGTTTGGGTAGTCCTGTCAAGTGAGGAGGAAGAACAAAGTGTAGAGAGGAAGTCAGGAAGTGGATACTTGGGGGATGTTTGGGGGCATTTCCTGGTGGAGAGATCAAAACAGTTCCCTGATTTATTTTAACAGTGATGTTTTAATGCTATCAAACTTTAGAAAAATCTGTTTATAGAGTAATTTTTCAAGTCCTTGTTAGAAGCTTCAGCAAAAAAAGAAAAAATAGGCAGAACAAATATTTCAAAACCCACCCTTCATCAAAAATATGAGTGCACACAATAGTCATCCTTCAAAATGCTCTCTGCACTTATTACCTCCCCAGCAACAATTCCTGGACTGATTGCTGACATTGAGATGTTAAAACACTTGAATAGATTGGATTTTAAAAAAAACAATCAGAGTAATGACATTCTGGAAAGGACTTGTTACTTTCTTTGCCGATTACATTAAATAGAAACCGAAAGGTTATCATTTTGTGTGCCTGCACTACAACCAAATTATTTTAGATCTTCTCACTAAGAAAGACCTTAATTTTTCTTTTATAAATTAGTATTTTAAGAACAGAAAATAGTCATAGATTGGATTTCACTTAACATATTATACCTTCATTTGGAATTAATCAGAAAATAAAAATTCAAATAACTTAAAATACGACTTATCTTGGGACAACCTTCCTTGCATCCTGCTAATCCACACTACCATCCCACCATCTCCTCTTCACTGCCAAATCCCTCAAAAGAGTAGCCAGTGATTAGTCCTAACAAGTCTAAAGTCCATTGCAGCTCTAGGTCTATGATTCTTTAAGCCTGTGATTTAAGTGACCTTTCCCAGATCCTTGTTCAATTGTTTAAAACGTGGGGCAATTGATTGACTTGTCTAAAACCACTTTGGTAATTGTATGGAGGATGGATTGAGGTGGGGAGAGACTTGAGACTCTCTCAAGTCCTTTCTTAGCCTTGCTTCACAAGGTCTCTTTGGTCTGACCTTTCTTTTATATCCTTATTCTCACCGCCGGTTTCCAGGCCCCAATCATATTTCACCTGAACAATTTCACTCATTTAAAAATAGAAACAGTGCTTTTATTCTTACCTTTCTCACTATACTCCAGTAGCTACACCAATGAATGTCTTTCAGACAACATTTGACACTTGCCCTGTCTCCCCGTCCTGATAGGGAATAGGGTTATCCAGAAGGAGCCAAGACTGGAAGTCCAGCCAAATGTGATGATTCTGGGAAAGTGAGATGTAAAGTCCAAAGAACTCAGCTAAAGGATGAATTATAAAGGAGACATAGGTATGCAGGATCTGAAGTTGAGGAATGAATAGCACTAGGGAGCAAGGTTGGAGAACAGGGATCTTAAGGTAATGACCATTTGACCTTTGCCTTCTAGATTTTCCAGTTGTGATCAGAAGGAGCCTTTGAGGGCAGGAACCATGAATTATAACTTTTTTGTATTCTTCACAGAGCTAGGCACATAGTAGGTGCTCAAATGCTCATTCCTTTAGAATTTACTTTAGTGTTAACTATATGTAAGATTTCACAGTGTGATTATGCTGATATAATCATGGTTCTAGATCTCTCTCCCTCTTTTCCCCTCTCTCTCCCTCTCTCTCTCTTTCTCCCTCCCTCCCTCCCTCTTCCTCCCTCCCTCTCTCTCTCTCTCTCTCTCTCTCTCTCTCTCTCTCACACACATACACACACACACACACACACACACCAAAAATAAGAGGATCATAGGTGAATCCTACATCTAATTGTGACTTCATTCATTGGCTAGGGTCAAGCTTTACACAGTTAATAATATTAAAGGATAATGACATTGAGCACTTACCTAGTGCCTATCAGGGGTAGGAAACCAAAGGATTCAGTCAAAAGACTGCACTTAAGGATATAGAAAGCCACATGTGGCTTCAAGGTTGCAAGTTTCCCCACCTCTGGCCTAACTCTTTGGAGAATACATACATTCATACATATATGTTTATGTGCATACATACACACATGTGTGTAGATATGTGTATAGATATGTATAAATATGTATATACATGCGTATATATATATATATATATATATATATACATGGATCTTACAACCTAGTTTCAGATATAAGGAATACCTACATAAAACATTTAAACAACCGTTCAAGGCATTATATTAATTGCTAAGATGAGTGGAAAGTGAAGTAATGCAATTGGAAGATTTCCAAGCCAAAAATATTGGCCAAATGAAATGGATTTCAGGCAGACATGCCCATGGCTCCATCCATTGGAAAATGATCAGGGTCACATTCTTTCTGCTCACAGTGTGCCTGTATCTGAGGACAATAGTATTTGTCTGTACATTTAGATGGAAAAAATGGGGAAAATAGAGCCTGGTTGAGACAGAAAATTCCTAAACAAAAGAGCCATTGTCTTCCTTATAGTGGTGGAGGGAGAGAATTAAAAATTCACAGCATGAATATTTTGGGTTCCAGCAAGATGTGAAAGGTGACATTATGATGTTTGTGTCACTTGGTATGAAAGTTTGAATCTTAGATTTCTTATTGATGAGATGGGGATCATAGTAACTGCCCTGAATATTTTGCAGAATCTCAGAATTTCAAGCAACATTACAGGGCATCGAGTTCAACCCTTTCCTAAACATGAATCACCAGCAAGTGGATGTTCATCCAGCTTCTACTTGAAGACTTTTGGGGAGAGATCCACTGCCTTAGTTTCCTCTCTCCTCTGATTCTTTCTAGCTCTAAATTAATGGTTTTCTGATCCTAAGTCCCTCTGCTGCAGCCAATTTGACTTTGGACAGCTCTGATTGTTAGGAGAAATTCCTAAAGCATAGAATTTACCATGCCACTCCCCATTCAAAAATTGTCAGTGACTCCCTATTCTTGCTAATAGAAAATAAAAAATACCTTCGACTTGACATTTAAATCCTTCCACAATCTAGCTCCCGCTCATCTTTTTAGTCTTATTTTCTATCAGACCCCTTCACTCACTCTTTAGTCTAGATGCTAGCTCTTTCATATACGTGGCTGTCCATTTCTTGCTATCTACCATTGCACCAGTGTTCCTGCCCTCCCTCTGAATCTTTGCCTCCTGAGATCCTCACAGATTTTTTTAAAGTATAGTCCAAGTCTCACCTACTGCGCCAGATCCTTCAGTTGTTAATTCCCTCTTCTTGAAATTACTTGGCAATTAATTAAGTACCTGTGAACATGTGATTTCTTCCTTATAGACTATCCATTCCTTGAGAGCAGGGGCTGTTTTTGGTCTTGGGACTGTACCTGCAGAGTTGGGCATAATATATCTAAGATTAGCTATCTAACAAATGTTTGTGGACTTGGATGAAAAACCATAGAGATGCCTCCTGCCAGAATTCTTTGGTGAAAAATAAACATAATTGCCTAAACAAAAATACCTTTTTAAAAATTAGATTTTTATTGGTATCTTTTGTTTTCACATGACCTTGCTATCCCCCTGAGTCTTTCCAGAGAACCATCTATGTTGATGAAGAATTTTTGGGAAAAAAGGAAAAAAAATCAACAAAACTGATTGATACATCAAAAAAGTTCAGTACTCAATGACTACCTCCCACTCACCACCTACATCTTTAAGGAGTACAGATGAGGATGAAGTATATTCTCATATCTCTTCTTTGGGGTTGTTTGTTTTTTATAATTTCATTGCATTCATTTTCAACTTTTGTGACTGTTGTTTCCATTTATATTGTTATTAAGTATATTGTTTTCCTGGGTCTGATTATTTCACTCTATATCAGTTCATATAAGCCTTACCATGCTTCTCTGTATGCATCATATTTATGATTTCTTATAATAATATATTCCAGCAAGATATTCCATTACATTCACATAACACATTCTGTTTGGCCATTCCCTATTCAATGAGATCTACTGTGTTTCTATTTCTTTGCTACTATAAAAATGCTACTTTGGTGTATATTGAGTAATTCTTTTTGTCATTGACCTTCTTGGGATTTACGCCTACCGATATAATCTCTGGATCAAAGGGTATAGACATTTTAGTCACTTTCTGTGTAGAATTCCAAATTGCTTTCCCAAATGGTTGTTGTAATTCACTGCTCTCTCAATAAAAATAATTAGTGTGACTGTCTTTCCAGAACCTCTCCAACATGGACAATTTTCGTTTTTTTGTCATGTTTGCCAAGTTGCTGAATGTGAAGTGGTTTTAATTTATATCTCTTTTATTAAGAACCTGAAACATTATTTTACGTGGTTGTTAACAGTTTGAAATTCTTCTTTTGAAAACTCATATCCTTTTACCACTTATCTATTGGAGAATGACTTTTGGTCTTAAATATGACTGTTAGTTCTCTGTATATCTGAGATAGCAAATCTTATCAGAGATATTTGATAACAAAGATGTCTTCTCAATAGGTTGCTTCCCTTCTTAGCCTAGATGCATTATTTTTTTGTATAGCAGCTTTTCAATCTCAGGTAGTCACAATTATCTATTTTATCTTTCATAAATGTCCCTGTCCCTTTAAAAGCTCATCTCCTGCCTATACCTATGAAAGGTATGTGATCTGCTTCTCTTACTTTTTTTATGGCATGGCCTTTAATATTCATATCACTTCTTTATTTTGAATTCATTGCAAAACATGGTGTAAATTCTGGGTGAAACCTACTTTCTACCAGACTAATTTTCAGTTTTCCCAGAAGTTCTAATCAAATAGAGAGTTCTTTCCTAAGTAATGTATATATTAGAGCTTATAAAACATTGGTAGTTATTGAGTTACAAAATAAATTTTGTGAACAAGAGATCTCAAGAACTATGCCCCACTAAGATGTCCCTTACAAGTCACATGCAGTACTGAGGCTGCCTTCTTTCTGGTGTAAAGAAGAAAGAAGATATTTATCTTTCTCACATGCATGAGCTAGAGATTTCTTTTCTCTAAGTCTAGACTCAGCACTGAGTCTCCCATTTAGAGCTAAAGGTCTTCCATCTGACTTTGCAGCTCCTATACTTGCCCCTGAGAATTGCTCCCTTGGTGTATGTAGAAGGTATTTTGTCTCTGCTGTTTCCAGGGCAGGATTTCTCCCCATTCTGAATCAGCTGATCATGCATTGTGTGTGTTTTCCACCTCAGTGTGTGCTATTATGCTACAACAGTCACCAATCCCACCCCCCCTTCAGTTGAGCTACTTTAAAGGTTTTTTTTTTTCCTTTTAGAATATTCAGCATTTTTGTTCCATCAGTTTTTGCACGATCCCAGCTTGGGTTACTTTGCTAACTGGACCTGATTTTTAAAGGTCTCATTTGGTCTCATTTGAGATTTAATTTAAGCATAGCAAAACATGACATTTTTTGATTAGTTAAATAGACTTCATGTGATTTAATTGAGAAATGACCTGAACTGCATATTTTCCCTGAGCTTTTGCTCAGGGAACTCTGAAGAATATTGGACAGTTTGTTTTGATATTATTGATTTAAATAGAGTTTGATTTTTAATATTCATTGAACAGCTTAACTTCTTAAAGGGGAGACTTGCAAACTTTAGGTTCTTGTCTAACTTTATTTTATTTTTAATCTTTATAAGACTTAGGAGTGTGTTATTTGACTTACACCTAAGTAGCTGAGGTTTGTAATATAAAGTTTGAATATCAAGGCTTTAAAAAGTTTCAAAATAAGTTTAAGGTTCAGAGACAGACCAGCATTTTGACATGCTCTCTGCCTTCAGCTGTTCTTGAAGGTTGAATACCAATGAGGAACATTTATAGCATCCCATTTTTTACCCTTTACCAATGGAAAAAAAAAAGAAAAACCCCATTGCATTGTTTTGACCCCTGGTCCTGCTCCATAGCCTTCATTCCATGAGTCAGTGATTGTGAAATAATTTATATTCTGCAAAATGACTTATTCATTGAGGAATGTGTGGAGTGGGGGAGGGAAAACAGTACAATTTACATACTCTTTGGCTTTTTCAGCAGTGGGCTTGAAGTCCCTTTCTTTAGATACCACCCTGGGAATAAATGATGTCTTTGTCAGTATTTGATATCATTTCAAAATTCTGAAACATAGTTATGCTTTAATACTTCAGTGGAGGTGGGATATTGTTGATGCAGATGCCCCTTCCCCCAGAATAACCCCTCTACACCTTCTAATTCTTTGAGACTTTTGTCCAAATCCTCCCATAAATTTCCCATCAAGGAGTCACCCAGTGGGCCAGAGGCCTTCCTCTAGAATATGAGCTCTGAACCTGGGGTCTGTGAACTTCTTCTTGTTTTTTTTCAAATAACTGTGTTTCAGCATAATTGGCTTCTTTTGTAACCCCATACATTTTATTTTAAGTATTTAAAAACCTTATTCTGAGAAGAAGTCCAAAGGTTGCATAAAACTACCAGAAAGGACCATGACATCAATGAAGAACCCCTACTTTAGGTTGAGTTGGAGTGTGGGGGTGCCTAACTGGTATCCTACCTTGGGTAAACTCTATGGAGAAAGGATGGACCAGAGGCAGACTTCTAGTCCCCTTTCCCTTCTATATGGAAGCTTCATATCTATCTTTCATCAACTTGCCCATCATATCACTACCCACAAGTTCACAATGGTTGGACAGGATCAGTGTTTTCTAAGCAGGTGCAAAGCCCTGGAAGTGAGGCTGATGAGAGGAAGCTTTATGTATTTAGGTTTTCTGCTGTTATTTAATGAGGCCTTTATCTTTTTCTGTTACTTTCTCCATATCTTCCAAGCTCAACTTTAATTACTCTTGATTTGGTGTATTGTCTTCTCTTGAGACCTTCTATTTGGAGAAGTATATGGAAAAGAACTCTTCTGCCATCTTGCTAATCATATCCCCAGGGCCCCCATCCTTCCATTTAACTACAACTTTCTTAAGTCTTCTAGTTTAATTTATAGTGGAAATATTGCTCAGTAATGATAAATACTGATACAGTTCCCTTCCATCAGTAATATATCAGCTCAATGATTTCTGGATAGAGTTCACACATTTAGAGTACCAAAAACTGTTAATGCTTATAGACAGTCCCCCTTTTCCCATTCTCTGCAATGCTGTGATAGAAGCACGTAAAAATGAGGGCTCTTCTTTATTTTCCTTTGTTGCATGGGTTTTCATCGCCAAAACATTCTATACCTCATAGCCAACTGCCTAGAAAACAGCTTCTCCATACTTAATTAGGCCAGGCCTCCATTTTAAGCTGTTACTAAAAAATGTGTTTAAATTTGTCTAATAATATCTCACCTTTACATAGTGCATTGAAGTTTATGAAGTACTTTCCTTACCTATGACCATTTGAGGTGGGTAGAGTCAGTGTAGGTATTATTATATGCACTTGAGGAAACTGAGCCCTAGAGAAAGAAACTGACTCACTTGAGGCATACTGCTAATAAAGCTTCAGAATTAGTACTTGAACCCAGGCTTTGTGATTGCAAGCCCAGTGCTCTTTCCTGAGTAAAGGGTAAAATGAAAGGTACTCCAGCTAGAGTTGAAGCTATCAGTAGGGGAAAAGATGAATCCCTAAAATCCAATTTTTGCAACCCATCAATTTCATTGCATGGAATTCAAGAGCTGGAAGAAACCTTAGAAATCAGATAGTCCTATGCCCATGTTTTACAGACACTGAAACTGAGGTCCAGGGAGCTTGAGGCTTTACCAAGTTCACCTGCCTGTTAAGTAGTGACTTTGTCTAATCATTTTGCAATGACCACATGACTTGGATGAATGTACAACCATCAAATATTCGAAACTATTGAAGAATGGCATCCCTGCCCTTTCTCCTTACTTTCTTCATATTTTACAGATGAATAAGAGAAATAAACTTGAAAAATAAGATGAATAGGTCTTTCAGTTAAGGCAGAGGATGAACATATCAAAGTTAAAGGAAATATTGTAAAAAACCATATCATCTCCTAAGTATGTCAACTTTAGAGACTCAGTATCACAACCTATTCTCATGACATTACATGTATTTTAATAGGTTACTTGGGGCTTTATGAGAAAATTTGCATCTCCTTAGCACTCCTTACCTAAAAACAGAGGTCTGGCTTAGCTGATCCTACACTTCCGTAAATTTCAGCATTTTCACCTGTAAACTGTTGCATTATTCTAAGTATATTCCTAAGTATTATCTCACAGAGTTCAGTTAATTTGAAAAAATCTAGGGGTTTAATTAATTGCAAGCTCAATATAAGTCTATGGGTATGATATGCCAGCAACCCCTCCAAGCTGACATGATTTTAAGCAGTACTAGAGATATTCTATCTGTGAATAAGGAGTGATAATCTCATTCTCCTCTGCCTCGGTTTGACCAGATCTGGAGTATTGTGCTTGGTTTTGGTCACCACATTTTAGGAAGGCCATTCATAAGCTGGAAAGAGTTCAGAGGAAGGCAACCCAGAGTTCATGTCATATAAAGACTGATTGGAGAAATGAGAGGAGGGCTTAATCTTGAATGAGAAGACTTAAGGGGTAGAGGGAACATGATAACTATATTTAAAGGACTATTAGGTGGAAGAATAATGAGATTGGTTTCATGTTGAAGCAAGGAAAAACTGCATAACGATTGCTGCTGTTCAATCATTTTTCAGTTACATCCAATTCTGTGACCCCATTTGGGGTTTTCTTTGCAAAGATACTAGGATAGTTTGCCATTTCCTTGTCCAGCTCATTTTACAGATGAGGAAACTGAAGCAAAGGGTGAAGTGACTTGCCCAGGGTAACATAGCTAGTAAGCATCTTGGGTCAGATTTTAACTCACAAAGATGAGTTTTCCTGACTTCAGGTTTGTTGCTCTATCCATTGCACCACCTAGCTGCCCTACATGACAATTACAGCTGCCCAAAAGTGGAATGAAATCCCTTGAGAGATGATGACTTTTCTCTTACTGGACGTCATTGTTGTTGTTTGTTTTTTCATTTCAAAGAGGACCATGACATCAGGAAGGAGATGTCATGACTTACAAGTGAATTGGACATAAGTGAGAGAGGGCTGTGCAAAGTCACCAGCCTCACTTTCTCCTCTGGAGCCATCTGGGTCCAATGGCAAGATATAGATCAGGACGACTGAAGCTGGCTCTGGATGCAGTAGGAGACCTTGGCCTTTTTAGGTTAAGGTCTTTCCCAGGTTTCAGTCTGTCTGAGGCAATGTGCACTCAGAGATTAAAGCTAGGTAAGCAATGAAGCAAAAGTTCTTTAGGGGGCACAGCCAAAATGGTGGAGTAGAAGGACACACCTCTAGAAGCTCTCCTCCAACAGCCCATAAAATACCTGTAAAAAAATGACTATAAACAAATTCTAGAGCAGCAGAAGCCACAAAACAACAGAGTGAAAGAGATTTCCAGCCCAAGGTAGCCTGGAAGGCCAACAGGAAAGGTCTGTTGTGCTAGGTCCAGAGCAGAGCACAGCACAGCATGGACAGCACTGCAGCAAGGACAGGACTGGTACAGGTTTCAAGGCACCATCAGCAGCAGCTACAGGTCCCAGATTCCTCAATTCACAAATGCCAAAGACATCTTAGAAGGTCAATGAAAAAGCTTTTCACTCAGGTGAGAAGGGAATGCAGCAGTCTAACCCTGGCCCCAGGCAGCCATAGCTTCTATTGTTGGAGGCCTGGCCTAATGCCTCTGGGGGAATTGAGCAGCTGGTGTGGATCTCAGCCCTGAGTGGCCACCCTGGGGTGAGGAGAAGTGCTGGCTGGTGTGGTGGAGCTGGTGGAGGCTCTGGAGAGGGAATCCTCCTCACAGACCAACGTGCAGGCCAGGAGAGGAATAAACTCCTCTCCCTTGCAAGTAACTGGGAAATAAGAAATACAGATATAGAAATCTATCTTGCCCTACAAGAAAAGAGAGAAGATGGGGACAAGGAAAGGGAGGAGTGTGATAGAAGGGAGGGCAGATTAGGGGAAGGGGCAATCAGAATGCAAGGTGTTTTGGGGTGGAGGGAGTAGAGAGATGGGGAGAAAATTTGAAACTCAAAATCTTGTGGAAGTGAATGTTGAAAATTAAAAATAAATCAATTAGTTTGGAAAAAAAAGAAATGAGGCAAAAAAATAAAAATAAAAAAAATCAGTCTAGGAGGGGGAAGACTCTAGGATTTCTGGCCAAGACAGAAACAATTGCTACTTATACTCATTCAGAGACATCAAAATCCAAGCATCCCTTGCTAGGTTTTGGTGATCAAAATTTATATTTTGGGATAGATATATTTGCAGAGTATCTGCAGGTTAGGGTATGATTCCCTATATGGACAGAGGGAGAAGAGGGAGAGGAGGAAGGGGAGATATAGAAGGGAAGAACGAATGAAGGAAGAGTGAGCTTCGTTGCCCAATGGGAACTGGCTAGTTGGGTCCCCAGAGGGGCAGCAGACAGTCATTAAGCAAAGGCTAGAGGATTACTTGTTAAGGATATAGCAGAAAATATCCTTTTTCAGACATAAATTGAACCGGATAATGACTGAGGTTGCAACCAGCTCTAAAACCTGGATTTTCATATACCTCGTAGGGTTGGTACATAAAGTGCTTTGTGAGCTTATGCAAATGTAGTCTGTGAGCTCTGATGCTATTATCCCTCAGCTGAGAAAACCAAAAACGTACACACTGTCATTTTACAGTCCTCTTCATTCTGCCTCTTACATCATTCTGCTTTCTCCATCCATTGCCTGATATTAATACAAAAATTATAATTATTTGGATGGTAATTATTTGTGTAAACACATGACCATTTGAAATAAAAGGGATGGGACCCTATGTCACTGTGTCTAGTCCATGAATAATAAATATTTCCTTGTCTGCTTGCTGTTCTTGCTATGCAAATGCTATAGTGCAGATTTTAACTGGAAGAGTATGCCATATCTATCTGTCCGCCATATGGTTTTCATAGATAACTATAGTATAATTGGCTTGAGTCAAGCTCCTGACACCAATATGCAAATATTGTCAGAAGAAATTGTGTTTCTGCCATAGTTTGCTTCTGCACCATTGATTGAAATATGAATGCTTAATAATAGCTCTATCTGAATAGTTTGTAATTGCATTCATTCTCATTGTCTACACTCTGTAGTCAGACGCTAACAAGGAAAAATGCCTGGTCAAACATATTGCTTGAATCCAGCACAAACCCAGGAAGAAGAGTTGTGATTACTTGTATTCGGCTAGCACTGAACAGCACGTTTCTAGGCAAAACCACCATTGTGAGACAGAATTCAGGACTTGTAAGGTTAAGTTTTGCTTGAATCCTTGGTAAAATACAGTACTTCTTGTTCAGAAAGAGGCCCCTATTGCTCCAGCACATGTGGCTTTCCTCTGTGACAGCTTCTGAACTCTTTTACCCAACTGCCAAGTTGCCTTCTTTTAATTAAGATCACTTGGTGATTCTTGCTCCCTCATTTACCCTCTTCCTCTTGCTTCTCTGACCTTTCCCAACCTGCTCACAGTCAGTCTGAGCCAGGCCTTGTCAGCCATCCTATAGGATCCTTCCCTTCAAAATGCTGGCAATGCCTTACTTGAGCCTGATCAATGTGAACCCCTGCTATTCAGGGGTTAGTTTCTCTACAGTTGTCAAAGCAGTTAAGGGTTCTCATGTAATTGTGATCATTCCTTCCCTGTGGCTCCTCATTGTGCACTCTCTTAATTACTCTTGTTTGTCCATAGGGGGCATATGCAAATCGAAACAGCTGCATTTTCCAGCAGCTGCCCTTAGTGGACACCTTTGTTGTGGCCAATCCCAAGGCTGTAGAAACAAACAAAAGCTGCACTAGAGATGTTCACTAATGACAGTTGCTGGAAGGCATAGATATGTCCACTTGAACATATTCCGTACATATATTTTGTTTGACAAGTACATTTTCGTTAAACATTTCATGCCATATCTTCCATTACCCTAGATGGATGATGAGCTCCAAGGGCAGAAAGTATCTTTATTTCTGTTTTTTTTCTCTCCTTACTTTACCCAATAAGAGGCAGCTGGAGAGCTAGCTCAGTGGCTAGAGCACTGACCTGGAATGAGGAAGACCTGAGTTCATAATCCTTATTTACCCTTACTAGCTGTGTGACCCTGAACAAGTCACTTAACCTCTGTTTGCCTTAATCCACTGGAGAAGAAAATGGCAAACCACTCCAGTATCTTTGCCACAAAACCCCCATGGACAGTACAGTTCATGAAGTCTAAATAACAATAACACTTTCTAGTATATAATGCTTTCCATAAAAGGGGAGCTCAGTAACTCTTGATAGCTAACTATTCCCATTTAAGATATGCCCCAAAATGGTGGGTAAAATCAATCTCATCTGTATATTTCCTCTCTCTAGGCTCTTTCCTTAGATCACTGGAATGCTGTCTAGGAAGCCACTGTAGCTCAGTGAGTGTTAGCTGAGTGGCTTGTAATCTGTAGTATGT
>CM053775.1:21980385-21995694 GCA_028658325.1 Potorous gilbertii
TTTCTCCCTTTCTCCTCCCAATATATTCCTCTCTCACCCCTTGATTTTATCTTTTTTAGTTATGATCCCTTCCTATTCAACTCATCCTTTGCCCTCTGTCTACATGTATATAATCCCTCCAACTACCCTCGTACTGAGAAAAGTCTACAGAGTTACAAATATGATCTTTCCATGCAGGAATGTAAACAGTTCAACTTTGACAAGTCCCTTATGATTTCTCTTTCCTGTTTACCTTTTCATGCTTCTCTTGATTCTTGTGTTTTAAAGTCCAATTTTCTATTCAGCTCTGGTCTTTTTATCAGGAATGCTTGACAATCCTCTATTTTATTGAATGCCCATTTTTTCCCCTGAAGTATTATACTCAGTTTTGCTGGGTAGGTGATTCTTGGTTTTAATACTAGCTCCTTTGACTTCTGAAATATCATATTCCAAGCCCTCTGATCCTAACTTCTACATAAGCTGCCTGATTTTGTGTTATCCTGATTGTATTTCCACAATACACGAATTGTTTCTTTCTGGCTGCTTACAATATTTTCTCCTTGACCTCACAAATCTGGAATTTGGCTACAATATTCCTAGGAATTATTTTTCAGATCTCTTTAAGGAGGTGATTAGTGGATTCTTTCAATATTTATTTTACCCTCTGGTTCTAGAATATCAGGGTAGTTTTCCTTGATAATTTCATGAAAGATGATGTCTAGGCTCTTTTGTTGATCATAATTTTTAAATTGTCTCTCCTGGATCTATTTTCCAAGTCAGTTGTTTTTCCAATGAGATATTTCATATTTTCTATTATTTTTCATTCCTTTGGTTTTGTTTTATAATTTCTTGATTTTTCATAATGTCATTAGCTTCCATTTACTCCTTTCTAATGTTAAAGGAATTATTTTCTTCAGTGACCTTTTGGACGTCCTTTTCCATCTGGCCAATCATGCTTTTTAGGTATTCTTCTCCTCATTGGCCTTTTGGATCTCTTTTGCCCTTTGAGTTAGTCTGTTTTTTAAAGTGATATTTTTTCAACATTTTTTGGGGTCACCTTTAGCAAGTAGTTGACCTCTTTTTTCATGATTTTCTTGCATCACTCTCATTTCTCTTCCCAATTTTTGCCCTACTTCTTTTACTTGATTTGCAAAATCCTTTTTGAGTTCTTCCATGGCCTGAGACCAATTCATATTTTTCTTGGAGCCTTTGAATGGAGGAGCTTTGACTTTGTTTTCTTCTGTTTGCACACTTTGGTCTTCCTTGTCACCAAAGTAGGATTCCATAGTCTCATTCTTTTTCTGGCTTTTGCTCATTTCCCCCATCATTTACTTGACTTCTGAATTCTTTGTCAAGGTAGTTCTTTGCTTCCAGTGGAGTTGGGGGTGTACTGTCAGCTGCTTGATCCTCCCACAATCTGTGGGCCTAGAGCTCCAGAAAAAGTGGCTGTAGCTGTCCCTGCTGCTGCTGTGGCTGCTGAGGGTTTCTCTGCCCCCTCTCCCCTCAGCTGCCCTGGGGCTGGGGCCAGACCACTCCACTCTCCTGCACTGATCCCACAGGCTTTTCCCACTGATCTGCCAATTTATTCTCAGCTTTTTGGGATCATGAAGTCCGGAATCCCCGAGATTCCAGTCTCCATTAGGTCTGCTCAGGTCCCTTCTATGCACTCGTGATCCTGAGTTCTGCCCCCTATGGGGCATGATAGACACTTCCTGGCAACCTTCCAGGCTGTCTTGAGGTGGAGATTTGCTTCACTATGTCACTCTGTGGGCTCTGCAGCTCCAGAATTTGTTGAGAGTCATTTTTACAGGTATTTGGCTGGACTCGGCAGAAGCACTCTAGAAAGTCTATGCTGTTAAGCCACCATCTTGGTTCTGCCTTCCCTTCCCCCCCTCTCCCTCACCCCCTACTGGTCACATTCTGAAGTAATCTAGCCTCCATTTTCATTGGTCCTTAAATGTTGTAGGCTAATCCACAAACAAGATCTGTTGTTGTTCAGGGGTCTCTGGTGTCTATTTGGTGACCTGCTTTTCCCTTTCATTTGAATAGCCATCAAGTAACATTTTCACTGGGGCTGCTAGGTGGCACAGTGGAAAAAGCACTAAGCTTGGAGCGAGAAAGTGTCTGAGTGCAAATCCCACCTCAGACACTTACTAGCTCCATGACCCTGAGCAAGTCACTTCACCCTGTTTGCCTCAGTTTCCTTATGTGTAAAATCAGCTAAAGAAAGAAATGGCAAAGCACTCCAGTATCTTTGCTAAGAAAACTCTAACTGGGGTCACAAAGAGTTGGACTTGACTGATAACAGTGAAACAATATCTTTGCTTGTCGGTATCATGAGAGTTTTGATCCTCTATCATGGAAACAATCCAAGATCTAAGGTATTGCCTTTCTTCTAAGAGTGTTACCACAACCAGAAGAAAGAGAGGCAGCCAATAGCTGCTGCCAATGCTTCTAATGAGAACACTATCTAATTGTGCAAGGTAGAGGACCAGGTTTCCATAAAAGCAGGAAAACCAGAGCTTCTAGGTTTGAACTGTGAAAATTACCATTTTCTGGCTGTATGGCTGACTGTACTGGGATGGGGGTGGCAGAGCTAAGAGAACTTAGTTACCTAAGGAGCAGAGTAGTTCTTTGGAAGGAATGGTAGATTTAGAGTCAGAGGACCTGGTTCTGCAATTTGCTATCTATGTGACCTTAACCAAATTATTAACCTCTGTGAGCCTCAGTTTCCTTGTGTCTAAAATGAGGAGGTTGTTGTGGATCACCTCTAAGGACTTTTCTAGTTTTCTAGTTCCTATGACCTTGTTAATACAGAATAATGAAGATTTGCGTACCTGAATGATTCTGCCATTGTTTGCATTTATGTTCTAAAACTGTGTGTGTAATCTGAAGAAAGCCCCCTGCATTGGACTGTATTGTAAGATTTCTGAGGTTTTAGGAACAAAATATCCTGTGAGCTTAGGCCTCAGTTTTCTCATCTGTAAGATGAGGGCATTATACTAAATCATCTCTATAGTCTATTCCAGTTTTAAATCGAAAGGTCAAGCAGGGATTACTCTGTGTCATGAGGACAGCGCAACTATGCCCTGTAAAACACCTTCTGATCACTGCTATCTTGTCTCAGGCAGACTTCTGTCAGGAACCACAGGACACTTTTAGTCAATGGTCATGAGGCCCCAACAGAAAACTAAAAGTAGAAAAATGTAAAACCCTTAAGCCTGGGTAGAGAAATACAGTCCCCAACAAATGGAGAGGGAGAAAGAGAGAGAAATAGAGAGGGAGGGAAAGAGAGAGTGATAGAAAGAGAGAGAGCGAGAAGAGGGGCGAGAGTGAGAAAAATAGAGTAGGGGAAGAGAGAGTGAGAGAGAGAAAGAGAGAGCAAGAGAGGAGGGAAGAGAGGAGAGAGAAGGGGAGAGAGAGACAGACACAGAGAGAGACACACACACACACAAAGACAGAGAGAGAGACACAGAGAGACAGAGAGAGAGAGAAAGGTACAGGTAGAGCTGGACAGACAGAAATGGAGATAGAGAAAAATAGAGATAAACACATTTCATGTAAAATGTATTGGTGATTCTATATTTCATATTGCTTTTGTCAGTGTAGTAATCACTTGAAGAATAGGGGCGAGTGTGAAAGTACATCAATGGCAAATGAAGGTGTTTGCCTTAAAGAAGAAGACCATGAGGCCAGGAAAGAAGAGAGTGCTAATAGATGACAAAGACAAGTTAATAATATTCAAGCTCACTGGACCCCAAAATGTCCAGATGGTGTCAAAGCAATTTGCAGAGACCTGGGTAGAGTATGATTTAAGTTCGTGTTTCTATAACTGAATACAGTTAGTTTTGTCATCAGTGGAAGGGAGAAAAGGATTGTTCAGTAAGTATGCAGGTACTCGGTAAAAGTTTACTCCCCAGGCCCTGAGTGGGAAATGCTTCCTTCCTTTTCTGAGCTCTGGTTAGAAGACATCTTCAGAGATAGTGCTTGAAACTACAATGACACTAATCTGGGTGGCTCTGCTCTTGACTCTCAATAGTTTATGCTTATGAGGAAATCAAGGAAAATCAAAGTAAATTGGTACTTGGTAAGGAGCCTCAATTTTAGATATGAAAATCCTGGCATTGACAATAACTAACGCAGTCTAGAGGTGGGTAGGTGGCTCAATGGATAGGATCTTCAGCCTAGAGTCGGGAAGAATTGAGTTCAAATGTGGCCTCAGATGCTAGCTGTGTGACCCAAGGCAAGTCACTTAACCTCTGTTTGCCTTAATCCACTGAAGAAAGAAATGGCAAGTCACCATTTTTTTGCCTAGAAAACCCCTTGGATGGTATTGGCATGCTATGGACCATAAGATTACAAAGAGTTGGTCTTCAGCTGCGTGCAAGAAGTGTGATATCCAAAAGTAGGGAGACAATGGTCCCTGTTGACCTGGAAATCTGGTTAAAAGAGACAAACAGGCTGTTAATGCATACTGTTTATTCCCTTTTAGCTAGTCTAACTAAGCTAGTGAACTTGTACAAGGAGCCAAAACTTAAGTTCTGACTGTCTGATACAAGTATGACCAGGCTTAAATCTGTTTTAGGACAATCCCAGGATGTCTGTGTCCTTCAGATTTATGGTCTATGTGTATTTAACTATACCATGAGAAAGGAATTTTCTTAATTTAATAAGCTGTAAATACAATAAGATAAGAGAGTTGACAAAGTGTCAATTGAAATTATAACTCAGGATATCTGTGTTTTCTTTGTCATTAACATAGTATATGTCCATAAAATATTAAAATATGGAAAAAGCACCATTATTCAAGATAGTGTCTCAGGTTAAGGGTCACATCCTTAAACAAAGGAAAAATACTCTTAAGTCAGCCCTATTGTTGAAATAGGAAAAGGTCTCCAAGTTTACTCAAAGAACAAAGAGGCTGTTAGATCCAGGCTCTTCTAATTGATCAATTCAGGCCCTGGCCCTTACTAAAGTCCAAAAATGATATTAAATGATTATATTCCCATTGTTCCTTGCCCTGGCTAAGCCACATCTGAAGTATGGTGTTCACTTGGGGTAGGGCTGTGAGAGGTGGCAGGGAATATATTTTAGAAGACATACTGAAGAACTGTCTAAAGTAGAAAAACCAGGAAAGAAAAGGGACTTGAATCTCATTCATATGGGGATGCACCTATGAAATTAAAGATGTCAAAAATGGAGAATAGTGTGAGTAACAGTTGCAGTATGGATAATATCTGTTTTCAGATACTGCAAAAGGTTTTATGTAGAAGAGGGAGCTGTCACTCTTTATAGTCACAGAAAGACAGAGTTGAGTGAAAGTTTAGAAAAGCAAATTTAAATCAACCTAAGGAAGAGTTTCCTAATAAGTAGAAGTGTCCAAAAATGGAATGAACTGGCTCATTAGGTAGCAAATTCCGCATTGCTCAGAAGCGTTCAGGAAGCGACTGGATGACCACTTGTTCATGCCTTAAATCAATGAAATTTATCAAGAGCCTACTACGTGTATGCCATTCCTTGCAATTGTCACAAGTTGAACTAGAAAGGACATTGAGGTCCCTTTCAACTTACAGAACCTGAGAGCATGAGCCAACAAGGGCATGGTAAGGACAGCATATATTCCAAGCAGGCCTCAGTTTCTGTGTATTTTGTTTTGCTTTGGGTATTTTTTTCCATTCTTCTCTCCCTTTCAGGGAGGTAGATTTTCTGTCCTATCATTTTTCAGGCTACAAAACTATAAGACCCCAAAGGTATATAGCACTTTATACTCATAGTCTCATTTGAGTTTCACAACAAAGTGAGAGGCAAGTTGTCTCCCCACTTTGTAATGGGCTCTCCTTGAGGGCAGGGACGGGGATGTTGCTCAGCACATAGAAAGCACTTCATTGTTGTTATCTGTGTTTGTCCTTCATTCTGGAAGAGTATCATAGCATCAGAAAGATGATGCTATGACTTGCGAGTGAATTGGATTTAAGTGGGGGAGGGCCATGCAAAGTCTCCAGCCTCAAGAGAAAAAAAAAGAAAAAGAAAAAAAAAGCGATCTGGAAAGGAAGGCCATCCTGCTTTCTGGACAAGACAGAAACAAGCCAATCAAGGCCCAAACAACAAGGGCTTAGGCTGGGACAGCTAGGTGGTGCAGTGGATAAGAGCACCAGTGCAGGAGTCAGGAGGACCTGAGTTCAAATCTCCCCTCAGACACTGGACACTCACCAGTTGTGTGACCTTGGGCAAGTCACTTAACCCCAGTTGCCTCATCCTGGGTCATCTCCAGTTATCCTGATGGATATCTGGTCACTGGATTCAGGTGGCTCTGGAGGAGAAGTGAGGCTGGTGACCTGCGCAGCCCTCCCTCACTCAAAACAAAGTCAAGTGCAAGTCATGTCATCATTTCTCTGATGGTATGGTCTTCTTGGGCAACGAAGGACGAACACACGTTATTATCCAGTCAATGAAAGCCAAAGTGCTTTGGGTTTGAAGAGTCAGACAGATTAAGCCCCAAGTAGCCCTTCATACATACATGTTGACTGAACCTTTGGTAAAATGAGGAAAGGGTCCATGGTTTACAAAATGCTCACCTCAGAACAACCCTGCGCACAGCAGTTTAGGTATTATCCCCATTTCAGAGACTAGGGAAGGGAAGGTCATCTGCCCAAGGCCTCCCAACAGGCAAATAGGACTGACTCAAGGCAGGTCTTCTGCCTGAAAGTGCACCAGGAAACTCTGAAGTGCCTCTTCCTACCCTTGCTCTTTGAATAACAAGACAGATGTGGCCTAGGCGCCGCACAGAATGAGCTTCAATTCAAATAAGGAGATGCATTTACATAAAGGCCTATCATACCAGGGAGAGTGAGATGCATGCAGGCCCCAGGATGAGCAGGTTGCCATGGGAACTTGGGGGAGGAAATGGGGGAGCCCAATAAGGCTTCCCAGAGCAGGTTCCTGCCAAGTTAAAGTCTTAAAGGAGGGAGAGACTTCAGCAGATAGGGGCTGCATGTTTGAGAAGTCCATTTAAGGGGAAGGGGCTAACCTGAGCATAGGAAGGAAGGAAAGGAAAGCAATCCATTTGTCAAGTGCCTACTCTATACCAGGCAATGCTGGGTGTTTTATAAACATCTCATTTGATCCTAGCAACTACCCCTGGAGGTGAGAGCTGTTATTACCCTCATTTTACAATTGAAGAAACTGAGGTATTTAACTTGGGCAAGTTAAGTGACTCGCCCAGGGTCACAAGCCTAGTACATGTCTGAGGCCAGATTTGAACACAGGACTTCCTTCCTCCAGGCTTAGTGCTCTATCAACTGTGCATTAAGAAGGGAGAAGGGAAGAATAAGAAATAAGTCCTAGCATGGGACAATTTTGAAAGACTGGGCTGAGCTATCAGCACCATTTAACAGTATATCTTCTGACTAAAGGTGCATACTAGTGAAGGCACAGCTGAGTGTGGTTAGTGAGGTAGTTGGAGCGGGGCAGCATAAACAGGACGGAAGTGAGTACGCTATAGGGAGATCACAGCCATGATATTGACTTAGGATCGTTTCTCTCCAGACCCTCACAGGACACCGGTCCTGTCCTGAGGCAGTGTGGTCATACAGTTTCTTTTTTGGGGCAAGGTCTTCATAGGAGTCACCCTTGTACTCATCTGACACTTTGACCTGGGGCTTCAGACTCCCAAGTCTAGCACTTTGGTCACTCACCAGACTGCCTTTCATCTCCTTTTTGTTTCTAGATGTAGACATAGACCTAAAGGTAAAGGTCAATGGAATCTAGCAGACTCTGTCTTTTCGGAATGAGCAGCTACTGGAAGAAGACCCTTGAGCTGAGAAGGTCACATGCCTTTATATGTGGCCTAGTTTATGAATTGCTTTGGGATGTATTGCTCCTTCATCAATATCGGTTTCTCCGATATTGTGTGTGTCTACAGTGGGGGATTTTAGAGGCGTTTATAATTAGTCTAATGGTGATTAATGCCCACCACTGGAAAGTTTTCTTGAGAATTTTAATACGTTTTAGCTGTAGAGAGACCAGCACATTTCATGACTTTGTGTGTCCTAGCAGGTGTGGTTAAAGGAATGGCTTTTTGGTGGTTAGAATATTGGGCCTGGACTTAGGAGACCTGGGTTCAAATCCTCTCTGAGCCACAGGCTTCTCCGACATAGGCAAATCATATTCTATAACTATTGTAAAGAAATCACTTTATTGTATTGATACACAACTGACTTCAGAATCTGGATAACTTCTTTTCAAGTACCATCTTATGCATATACTGACTTTATGATCCGGTACAATTCATTCAATATCAAAAATCTCTAGCCAGTGCTCTGAGATGATGAGTTGTACAGAATGTGCTGATTAGCCTTGATGAATAAAATAGCTTCATTTTGGAGTTTCTAATACTAATGAGGTCTCAAAATCTCTAATCCTTATGTTATGTGGCAACAGATATTGTTATAAGTAACTTTGAAAGGATTTAATATCAGAATTTGACTACAGTTTGGTTTACAGTGGAAAGGTACCTATTTCTCACCCCCAAGTATTTGAGAATCACCACCCAGGTGCTTAAATTTTAATAGGGTGAAAGAATGTTTTGATACGAAATAAATCAATTTAGTTCTTTGAGGGAGATGGCATGCTTAATGTATGAATCAATTTATTGTGCCTTAAAATTTAAATTGTGATTGTGATGCGATAATGGTTGAGGCTGTAGTTGTGGTGGTTGTTTATTGTGTTGGTTTGATTGTTATGTTTGTATTGGTTGTGGTTTTACTTGGTGATGGCGGAGATTGCTATTGTTTCTTTGCCAAGGTTTGGTGGTAGGCCAAAGAAGAAACAAAAAAATAAATCCTTAATTTCTGATGGGAAAAAAAAGAAATCACTTTATTAACCTTAAAGTACTATATAAATATGAACTTTATTTGTTTTGCCAGAGAGTTTATAGTCAGCATATGCCTTGGAAAACAAAGGAAGGGGAAGGCATAGGATTATTTACTTGGCCCAGATCCAGAGAGAGAGACAGAGAAAGAGAGAGAGAGAGAGAGAGAGAGAGAGAGAGAGAGAGAGAGAGAGAGAGAGAGAGAGAGAGACCTTTATTAAACACTAAATACAAGCAAAAAATAGAGTCCCTACCTGTAAGGAACTTTTATTCAAATTGGGAAAGATAACACTTAAAAGGCAACAGGAAACCTGGAGTAGGGAGGCACTTGTATAGGGGCAGGTCCAGAAAGGGAATCAAGGGTAAGGTGAGTATGACCTCAAGGGGATGGCAGTCCAGGCCAGGGATTCACCAGTCAGGAGAAAGTGATGCAGGACAGAGGCATTACCTGAGATGACCCCATTGTGTGTTTCCTGAGGGACTGGTACCTGCTGTCCCCCATACTGGATTTGCTTCAGTTATTGATGGCTGTAATAAAGAGGTTCCTGAAATGCTTTCACAAAGGAGTGTTTGACACATATTAGACACATCAAAAGGATGTTCTAGTTTGGGTCAAGTTAGAACAGAGGGCTATGTTAGAGCTAGGTACAGAGCTCTAGGAAGGTAGCAAGTTGAAGAAGGATTTAACTAAATTCAGTCATTCAAGAAACTTTTAAAGCAATTTCTAGGATGTGAGTACTGTGCTAAATACAAAATTTAGATAAGACAGTCCCTATCCTCAAAAGGCTTAAAATCTGGTGGAGAGACAAGACTCAAACATTATTGTTCAGTTGTTTTCAGCTGTTTTGAACTCTTTATGACCCCATTTGAGATTTTCTTGGCAAAGATACTGGAGTGGTTTGCCATTTCCTTCTCCAGCCCCTTTTCCACATGAGGAAACTGTGGTAAGCAGGGTAAGGTCTACCTGTGTGTCCAGGATCACACAGCTAGGAAGTGTTTAAGGCTGGATTTGAATTCACCAAGATGAGTCTTCCTGACTCCAGGTCTGGCACTGTATCCACTGCGCCACCTAGCTGCCAAACTATAATATAAAATATTAAATAATAAATGCACTAGAAAGGTTAAAACAAAGTGTTATACAAAGTCCAAAGGGGAAAGTCATTACCAACCAAAGATATCAGGGAAGATTAGCCAAAATAGGTACTGTTTGAGTTTTGATTTAAAGGGTGGGTTGGAATTCCTAGGTTCATAAATTTAGAACTGGAATTACCTTAGAGGGCTTCAACTGCCAGTTTTATAGATGAGTAAACTGAAACCCAGAGAGGTTAAACTACTTGTCCAAGATCACATAGCCAATAAGTGACAAAGGCAGAATTCCAGTCAAGGGCCTCTGACTCCAAATTAAACACCATCTCCACTTTACTTTGCTACCTCTCATAATTAAGCAGGTGAATATGGGGAAAGTAGCTATTCTAGGAGCTGGGAATAATACAAGAAAGTGTCTAGAGCTAGTGGGGAGATCCCTGATTTGTTCAGGAGTTAGAATGAATTAATTGAAGACACTTATTAAGTGCTTATTCTGTGCCAATTACTGTAGATACAAAAGCAAAACTAGTTCTGAATGTAATAGGGAGGGATAGCACATATAGAGCAGTGGTGGCTCAGGATGGGGCTTTTGGTTTGGAAATTTACAAAGATGGTAAAGGGAGCCACATGGGAGGACACTGGCTCGGTCTTTCCAAGATCCAAGACGGAGGTGATGTGATTATTGATCCTGAACCATTTGGACGGTTTCTGGTCCAGACTATGAGGCTGCTAGTGAGATGGTTGAGGAATGAAGCACAAATAGATAGAGTTGGACTTATTTGTAGTAGGCAGTGGAGGATAGCACCAAATAGGATAGTGGCATTCCTTAATAGAGGAAAGAAGGGGGAAGACTTTGGAAGAGACTATTGAAATAGTCCAGGCAGTGAGGGTACAAGGTTGACGAGTCCTATTCACATACTGTTGAGCTGCTCTCATCGTCTGAAGGAACTAAAGTCTTACTTGGATGGTGTCAGCACTGCTGTCCTTCTCCACCATCCAAACAGATCCCTATTCAGAGGTCAGAGGTTTGAAAGTGTACTTTCCAGGGTCTTAAAGTATCATTCCCTTCTGGCTGCATGGAGGATTGCTGGTTCGTCTCTCCTCAAGAAAGATGAAGAGAAACTGGGCCTCGCTTTCCTCACATGTAAAATTAAGGAATTGGAGCAAAGAGCCTCTGAGGTGTCTTTCAGCTCTAAATTTATAATCTTTATGGTGCTGCAGTGAGCCTCACAACCATTTTTATTTCATCTTCTGAGGAATGAAGGAGAAAGTAATTCCTGCACACTCCTCGGAGGTTCTGCATCTGAGGAAGCAGAGAAGCCATGGTCATTGATGGTGAAAGCTGCATACTTATGAAGGAAGATAGAATTTACACCTCAGTACTCAAGGATACAGAAGGAAGTTAGGAGCTAAAGACCAAAGAGATGTGTTAAAAACAACCATTTTCTATCTCTAGTTATTCTGAGATTCTAAGATTTCTATTTCTAATTTCTAATTGTAATTCTAAGATTAATATTCTAAGATTTCTTTTTCAAGTGGAGAGATGGAGAAAGGATGAGCCATACAAGAAATATTAAAACCGTTATGTTTGCACCTGATGTGAATTCAGGGCAAACATAAATAACCCTCAACAGTCTCCCTTTTCTGATATCAGGCCTTTGAACTGAACTTGGAACAATATTTGTTCATGTAGTAACTTATGAAACAAAGGGGCAAAAACTCTAATAGTTACTTTTTAAAGCAGTAAATATAGATCATGGAATCAGGTATCATTGATTCCTTTCTCTTCATTTTACAGATAGAATCTATTTTAAAGCCTTCACAAAAGAGGACTAGTTTGCCAAAGACCACACACCCCAATCCAATCCAACAGGTATTTATTTAGTGCTGATTGTGTACAGGAATGTCTGGTCACTGGATTCAGATGACTCCGGAGGAGAAGTGAGGCTGGTGACTTGCATAGCCCTCCTTTACTCAAAACAAAGTCAAGTGCGAGTCATGTCATCATTTCTCTAATAGCATGGTCGTCTTTGGCAGTGAAGGACGAACACAACAATGATTGTGTGAAAGAAAGGACAGCTAGGTGGCGCTGTAGTAGATATAGAGTGTTGGGACTGGAGTCAGGAAGACTCATCTTCCTGAATTCAAATGTGGCCTCAGACACTAACTAGCTGAGTGGCCCTGGGGAAGGCACTTCACCTGTTTGCCTCAGTTTCCTCATCTAAAAATTGAGTTATTATATCCCCAGCACTCAGCACAGTATCTTGAACACTTGTTCAGTCACGTCAGTCATATTTGACTCTTTGTGACTCCATCTTGGAATTTTCTTGGTACAGATACTAGAGAGAAGATGGAGTCACAAAGAGTGCTGGGGATATAATGTCAAGTGGAAATCGGTGCTTGCTTTCAAACTTAGATTATTTTGGGGTGAGGCAAAAGGGGGAGCAAAATTAATGGGAGAACCAGTACTTACCAGCATTTAACCACCTTATTAGACATGTTCTATCTTATTCCTTGAGAGTTAATTTCATTATTATTTCATTATTGTTTCATCTACGAAGTATGAGATACCATGGTATAGTATTGAGTCAATGAAGTAATGATGAAATTTACCTCCCGAAATTCTTATCAATGAAAGAAGGGCATAGTGCGGTATAATGGAAAAAACCTGGATTTTCAGCCAGAAGACTTTCCACTCATAACCTATTGCTTCCTACCTCTCGGGGTCTCAAGTTCCATGTCTGTAAAGTGGGGTGATTATACTAGAGAATTCTCAGCATCCTTTCACCTATGATCTTTTCTACTTCTTTTTGCTTTCTCTAGAGCCTTTGATATTTTAATTACCCCTTACAGATGAGGAAACTGAGGCAAACAGGTTAAGTGACTTGTCCACGTTCACACAGCTATTAAGTATCTGAGGCAGAATTTTATCTTGGGTGGTCCTGACGCCCAAGTCCAGCATTCTATGTTGCCAACAGCCATTTCTTATGTAGATTGTTATATTTAATATGCATGATAAACCCTATGTAATAAGTGGCATGCCTTTTATCATCCCCATTTTAAACATTAGGAAATAAATTGAGAAAGATAAACTAATTTGCCCATGACTGCACAATTTGTATGAGAAACAGGATTTGGACCCAGGGCTCTCCTTACTTCAAATCAATTATAGTTGGAAATTGAAGAGAGGTGTCCTTAAATCTAACAGGTATTATGAAATAGAATAAGCTACTTTGGGAAGTAGCTACTTAAGTCTTAAAAGCAAGACTGGGCCACTCCTAGTCAGGAAAGCTGGAGAGAAAAGGATTCTTCCCTGTGTCATGTCCTCATCACTTTTGGCATTCAGGCCATATCCATGAGCCCCTTCTCATTTCTTTTAAATGTATAAAATAAAACATGCAACATTATAAAATCAATTATATTAAAACACAGTTATCAAAATATTGAAAAAGCATGGTTGTTGTTTCTGATTTGTCCTTGTCTTTCATTCTCAAAGAGGACTGTGACATCAAGGACGTGATACCATGACATGCAAGTGAATTGAATGGGCAAAGTCACCAACCTTACTTTCTCTTCTGGAGTCATCTGGGCCCAGTGGCATGAACCCCAGTTCAAAAGCCCTGTTGAAGAGAGAATGGGTTGGACTGGAGGGTCTCTGGAATTCTTTCCAACTCTGAGATTGTAATTTTGTATTTTCTTTAGAAAATTCTCTTTTCTCCTGATTATTAAAATATATTCTTCTCTATCAAGTTAACATTATCACCTCTTAAATTCAGTTTTCTAACCAACCATGGCGAGCTTTACCCTTAGTGACCATTCCCCCCTCACTGTATTAAGAAATGAGAGACTGAACTGGAGAACAGTATTCTACAGCTACCATAATTTAGATTGAGTGGAAAAGTTTGATTGTGTGGACTTCATGGGATGAAATATTGCTGAGTAAAGGAAGTAATGCTAGATTCTAGACAAGAGACTGGGGAGCAAGGCAGATTCCTATTCCCCTTCCCAGAGCACTATTTTGGGGATATGAAGAGAGGCATGTCCAGTATTGCAGTGGATAGCTGTTGTCAGACAGGAGCTATGTCTCAGAGAGACAGAAGGAATGTGAAGGAGGTCTCAGAGAAAGAGGAGATTGGCAGACCAGCCCAGCATGCACAGCACAGACCAGTCCAGTGTGCAGAGTGCAGATCAGCATGGTGCAGCAGGGACAGGACCTGGAAAAGGGTTCAGGGTGCCACTGGCAGCAGTTCCCAGATTGTTTAACCCACAAATGACACAGACAGTTTCAAAGGTCAGTGGGAGGGCTCCTTCACCCAGAAGAGGGGAGCGTGGTCTAGATCTCTGGCAGTAGGCACTGCAGCAGCAGCTGCCATTTTTGGAGCCTTCCCACTAGAGCCCGTAGGAAAATCGAGCAGCTGATCTGAATCTCAGCCCGGAGTGGCAGCCCTGGGAGATCACTGCCTAAAGTCCCTGGGGGAATTGAGCCACTGAACTGAATCTTAACCCTGAGCTCCACCCAGGGGTGAGGAGGAGCAATGACGGTGGAGTTGGAGGCTGTTGTGGTGAGGGAATTCCAATTGCAGATTCTGGGCAGAAAAGTGTTTTGGTTGCTCCCACACCAGAGTGCAGGTCAGGAGAGGCATAAATTCCTCTCTATTGATTGTGCCAGCTACACACACACACACACACACACACACACACACACACACACATGCACACACACACACAGGGCAGGGTGAGTTGAATAAGAAGGGATGATACTTAAAACAAAATAAAATTTAGGGGTGAGAGAAGAATATATTGGTAGGAGAAAGGGAGAAATGGAATGGGGCAAATTATCTCTCATAAAGGAGGCAAGAAAAAGCTTTTACAGTGGAGGAGAAAAGGGAGGAGGTGAGAGGGAAAAAGGGAAGCTTACTCTCTTCACATTTAGCTTAACAAGGGAATGACATGCACACTCAGTTTAGTATGAAAGTATATCTTACACTACAAAAGGGTAGGAGAGAAAGGGACAAGTGGGGTGAGGGGCAAAGAAGAAGAGAGGGCAAAGGGGAGAAGGGAGTGATCAGAAGTAAACATTTTTGGAGAGAGACAAGGTCAAAAGAAAGAACAGAGGAAATGGGGTGCAGGATAGGATAATACTTCAGGGGGATAATGGTCATTCAATGAAATAGAGGACTTTCAAGCATTCTTGATGGAAAGACCAGATCTGAATAGAAAATCTGACTTTCAAACGTAAGAACAAAAAGAAGCGTGAAAAGGTAAACAGGAAAGAGAAATCAAAAAGGACTTTCTAAAGTTGAACTGTTTACATTCCTACATGGAAAGATAATATTTGTAACTCTTGAGACTTTTCTCAGTATTTGGGTAGTTGG
>CM053775.1:21996194-22013270 GCA_028658325.1 Potorous gilbertii
AGATATTTTCTTCCATCCTTTCTGATGAGGAAGAACAAAGCATAACATCAGAGGAAGTCAAGGCTTCTGCATCCAAAATAAATGTGCAATGGTCTCAGGTCATGGAAGAACTCGAAAAGCATTTTGAAAATCAAGTAAGAGAGGAAGAGAAATGAGAGTGATGCAAGAAAATCACGAAAAGCAAGTCAACAACTTGCTAAAGGAGACCCAAAAAAATGCTGAAGAAAATAACACCTTTAAAAATAGGCTAACTCAATTGACAAAAGAGATCCAAAAAGCCAATGAGGAGAAGAATGCTTTAAAAAGCAGAATTAACCAAATGGAAAAGGAAGTTCAAAAGCTCATTGAAGAAAATAGTTCTTTAAAAGTGAGAATGGAGTAGATGGAAGCTAATGACTTTATGAGAAACCAAGAAATTACATATATAGCCTGTACTGAATTGCTTGCCTTCTCAGTGGGGATGAGTGGGGAGGGAGGAAAGAAGAGAAGTTCAAATTAAAGTATTAGGAATGAATGTTGAGAATTGTTTTTGCATACAACTGGAAAATAAAAAATAAGGGTAATGGGACATAGAAATCTATCTTCCCCTACAAGAAAAGAGAAGAAGGGGATAAGGGAAGGGAGGGGAGTGATAGAAGGAAGGGCATATTGAGAGAAAGGGTAATCAGAATGCAAGGTGATATGGGGTGGGAGAGGGGAGAGATGGGGAGAAAATTTGGAACTCAAAATTTTGTAGAAATGAATGTTGAAAACTAAAAATAATAAATAGATATTAAGAACAGAAAAAAAGAAAAGAAAAAGAAAGAGGAGATTGTTCATCACGGAACAGGAATTCCAGAGAGCACAGTGGAAAGATTGGGCAGGGTTGGAGTAGGACCTGGGTGGAGTAAGGTTGAGGAGGATGGGCATGAAAGAATGGGAGAAGAGGGCTTAGTGCAGTTTTCTCTTAAATGACCAATGATTAATTAGTGTAAGGATAGGGAGAAAAACAGAAATCATAAGGACAATAGTGGGTGACAGAAGAATAATAAAGTTCATTATCACCAAGTGGTATTGGACATGCAATGAGGCTGGGCCTTGGTCTTCTCTATCACCTGGGTGTCTAGTAGAGGAAGAGGTCAAGAGTGGGGAGGGATTGAATGGAAGAGGTAGACCAGGCACCTTTGTTAGCTGAACTCTCCTATTGGCTATCCCCTTTTTATGCAGACTCTTGTTTCTGGACATACCACCCATTTTGACATCTCTTTATAAGTCATAAGCCATGTCTGTATGATATTCAAATCACTGATTGATTCAGTCAACCAAATAGTTAATATACTGAGACTAGGAGAAGTTGGGGTGATGTTGGGGGGCAGGAATTACACAGCGCAGGTATTTGTTTTGGAGACTTATTAAATCATAGCATGACACGGCCAATGGTCACCTAAGTGATCATTTGGTTCAATACCCTTATTTTGCAGATGATTAAATTGAGGCTCAGAGAAATGAATAGGTAATATGCAACCATGCCAAGACTAGAACCCACCAGAACTGATTCCACCTTGTCCCCAACTCAGCTCATATGATATCTGTATGTGTACATATATGCACACCACATACATTCCAGCAGTCTGGTCCATTTTTTCACATTTAACCTCTTCTGCTATTCCCATAAATACTACTTTGATTGATTAACGTGTCATGCCTTGTTGCCTACACTGCTCCTTTCCATTTCATTTTTCAATGCAGAACATTTGACAGGTATCAGAAATTTTAGAGAAAACTTTACAGATCCACTTCTCTATGCCATCAACTTTTACTCAACTTCTATATGGAAAACAAGGATGTAATGTATGCAAATTTATGGCATTAGAGCAATAATAAATAACAATGATATGTAACTGAGAATTCAATATGTATAAAGTACTGAGCTTTTAAATATAGCACTTTGATAATTACTACTAGAATTATTCATTATTTATGTATAATAACAAATAGGAATAGGACATAGTTATTAAAATTTGAAAAGGAAAATATCTACTTATTATCTGTTTGATGAATCCAGACGATTAAGGGCTTTGTAAATTAATGGTTATTGTCGTACATTTTGCTTGCTATTTATCTGACTCTCTTGCCTGATGATGAATGTGCCTTACTTAATTTCTAACTGGAACTTTTATCCAACAGTAAATGTGGAGATGTCTGAGTGGATGATAAAGTGGGTCAATGTTTGCCAAAACCATCACATTCACTCACAGGACTCTTTACCTGTTTCTCCAAATAAGAAATCCTTCAAAGTATAGCTCAGTCGCCTTTTCTTCCACGAAGCATTCCCTGATTCATGCCTCCTAGCTACTGTCTACCCACTCCCCTCAGAGTTCACCTATATTCACTGGTATTGATTTACAGTGTGGTACAGTGGAGGAGAGGCCTAGCCTTGGAGGTAGGGTCATAGAATTTTAGAAGTGATCTAGTGGACTAGGTCCACTAGAAGAGTCATGTCTTCCAGCTGAACATGTCCAGTGATGGAGACTTCACTATCTTTGTTACTGTCCCATTCAACTTTTGCACAAATATAATTGTTTTATAAATTTTAATGTTACTCACATAGATTTCCATTATTGCAAATGAATGAAAGGAAGTGTTAGTATTTCAAGCATGCTTGTAAAATTATTTTGCAACACGGTACTTTGCATTGGACAAAAAGGAGAAATAAAAAAGAAAAATACGTATTTTAAATTTCCTCTTTAGTCCATTCATGTCCTCTAGCGTCCTGCTGCTTCTCCCGTGCTCTCTAACAGGTTTCTGCTCTAGGCAGCCATTTGGATTATTTTTTTTCACTTCTAATAAACTCCCCCAAACTGGTTTTTAGACAGAAAATGAACTCTGCCTCTTGTTTGAACTCAAGCAAAGTTCTGAAAACGTCTACCCACATTTAAAGGCTTTATTGCATATTCTTTTCTCTACATTTTCTTCCGATTTGCTTTGACTAGTTGAATTTTTACTATGGTAAACAAACCAAACGCATCTTGTCATTCATCCGAATAGCCTTGTGCTCGAAAGACATATAGGTCATGTCAACAGCCACACACAACACATTGGGTTTTCTAATTTGAAGTTAATTACATATCTCAATTATTTTCACTGAGGTACATCTTGAAATGAAAAATGCCATCTGGTTATTAAATTCCTGGAACCCTAATAGTTTATTTCATTTACAATGCTTTCATGGCTTTTAATTCTCTGATGTCCAATAAAATTCTTCTTGAAATAAAATGATGTGGATAGTGTGGGGAGCTATTTCATATGCCACAGAGTGGGAATGGCTGGTTATGTGTGACTGACAATGGAAACAGAGCACTTAGCATGACGTGGGTAAAGATTGCTGCCGTTTATCCCCTTTGCATGTGACACCTTTGTTTTAAAGGAAGACATAGGAGACTTTCCATCCTAAAGGTTGGTATGAATTATTTCCTTGATAAAAGTGAAACCCCTCACCATGTCCTTCAAAGGGTGAGGGCTTGTAAGTACTTCAGTCCCCAAGATTCTGTACAACTTGAGTCCAGTCGGAACCAAGAAAGGTCCAAGCATACCTCTTAAGACAGAAGCATTTGTAGTCATTGGACCCTTGTGGGTGATCGAAAAATTGCCCCCACATCTCTCTAGGCATCAGGTTAGGGCAGAGTCTAATGAGAGCCCGCAAGTGTAAAAGCTCTTAAGGCCTCTTAGCTCGAGGCCTTGGAACCTAAAGGTCACATAAAGATCTCTGAAGCACCCTAGGCCTCTGTTTCTTCTACAATCCCTCAGGGGCTGGCTAAAAAGCTTTTGAAAGCCTTGACATTTTTAATCCTAGGATCTTGTTAGCAATCTTACACTTCTCTGTCCAGATTTGTACAACTCAGTTTCCTTTAGAGTCAGAAAAAGGCTTTGGATTCTGACAGCACTAAAAGACTTGTCACTTTTTGTCCTTGGACACTTGTGGGTGCACATACAGTGGTCAACCATCTCTCTTGATCTCAGTTTCCTTTAGAGCCACATGAAGTGCTTAGACTCAGGGGCCTCTGAAGACTGATCATGTGTATTCCTTGGACTTGCCTAACTGATCTTACAGTGGTCATTTGGTTCACTAGGCCTCACTTTAAGGTAGATAGATACTTGGGAGGGTCTTTTAGTATAAATGGTCTTAAGACCTTCTGAGCTCTGGGTGGAGAAAATCCTGGGTGATCAGAAAAAGTTCCCTAGGCCTCTGTTTCAACTTGACTCACAGCAGGGGGCAGCCTTAAAAGCTTTGGAAAACCTTGACATTTTCAATCCTGGGATCTTATCAGTGATCTTAAACTTAGCCGTCCAACATTCTAGGACTCAGATTTGTACAGTAAAAAAAAAAAGGGGTTGGATTTTGAGGACTCCAAAATATTTCTCACTTTTTGTTCTTGGATAATTGTGGGTGCACAAACAATGGTCATTCAGCTCCATAGGCTTCAATTTCAGGCAGAATGCATGGAGGGGCCTTTAGTGTAAATGCCCTTAAGTTCCTGTTTTCTCTAGGCCTACAAAATTCAAGGTGATCTTTGTCAGGCCTGTTTCTGCTTCACTCACAGCAGGAGGCTGCCTTACATGCTTTGGAAAGCATAGATACTTTTAATCCTAGGTTCTTTTTAGTGATCTTACAGTGGTCTATCCAGCTTGCTAAGACTCTGGTTCCTTTAGAGTCACATAAAGGCATTGGATGCCATAGACTCAGAAAGACTTGCCCCTCTTTTTAACTTGGACACTTGTTGGTTCTCATACAGTGGTCATTCAACACTCCAGGCTTCAGTTTTATACAGAATGTGTGGAGGGGCCTCTAGAGTAAATGACCTTAAGGTCCTTCTTTCTCTAGGTCTACAAACATCTAGGTGATCGCAGTCAGGTCCCTTTAGCTCCTATTTCTACATTTTACTGTACATTCACAGTAGGGGGTAGATCAAAATCTTTGGAAATCCTTGACATTTTATATCCTAGGATATTGTTTGTGATTGTCACCTTGGGTGTTGGGCATCATAAGGAACAGTCCCTTTCATCCACAGAAAGAGTTTGGATCCTGAGGACACAAAAATACTTATCACTTTTTATCCTTGGACAATGGTGGGTACACACAAGGGTTGTTCAGCATGCTGGGCCTCAGTTTCAGGCAGAATGCATGGAGGGACCTCTAGCGTACATGCATTTAAGATCTTCTTTTCTCTAGACTTACATACTTGTAGGTCATCACAATCAGGTCCCTCAAGTTCTCTTTTCTGCATTTTATCCTAAATACAAAGAGTGGGGTTGGCTCAATTGCTTTGGAAAGCTTGAACAAATTGAATCCTAGGGTCTTTTGAGTGATCTTACACTTGTTGATCCAGCTCTGTAGACTCGTTTCCTTTAGTGTCACATGAAGTGCCCAGACTCAGAAAACTCTGAAGGACTAGTCCTGTCTGTTCCTTGGATTCTTCTGACTGATCCTGCAGTGGTCATTTGGTTCACTAGGTCTCATTTTCAGGTAGACACCTGGGAGGGGCTTTTAGTGGGAATGGTCTTAGCACCTTCTGACCTCTAGGTCCAGAAAATTGTCAGTGATCACAGACATGTACATGAAGCTCCCTGGGTCTCCGATTTTACTTCAGTCCCGGCAGGGGCCAAGTTCAACAGCTTTGGAAAGCCTTGACATTTTTAAACCTAGGATCTCCTTAGTGATCTTGCACTGGGCTATCCAACTGTCCAGGACTCTGTTTCCTTTAGAGTCCTAGAAAGGTATTGGATTCTAAAGACTCTAAGAGACTTCCCAGTTTGTATCCTTGGACACTTGTGGGTGCAAACACAATGGTCATTCAGCTCTCTAGTCCTGAGTTTGGCACAATGCCTGGAGGGACCTCAAGTACAATTGTCCTTAAGTTTTCTTTGTTCTAGGACTATAGGAGGGGACTGGGTCAACATCTGTGCAAAGCCTTGACATATTAAATCCTAGGATATGGCTAGTGATCTTAAATGTGGCTATCCAGCATTCTAGGACTCAGTTTCCCTTCACTCATGAAAAAATTTGGGGATTCTCATAAAACGGTAATTCAGCATCCTAGGCCTTCGTTTCAGGCAGAACGCAAGGGGTAGCCACCACTGTAAATCCTCTTAAGCTCCTTCTTTTCTCTAGGCCTTCAATCCTCTAGGGGATCACAGTCCCATCCCTCAAGCTCCCTTTTCTAGAATTTAACCTAAATTCACAGCAGGGGTCTCTCAAGGGCTTTGGCAATCCTTGACCTTTTTCATACTAGGATGTTATCTGTGATCTCCAACTTGGCTATCCAGCATCTAGGACACAGTTTCTTTTAAATCACTTAAAGATTTTGGATTGTGAGGACTCCAAAACACTTTTCACTTTTTTGACTTGGACTTTGGTGGATACCCATGCAATGGCCATTCAACTCCATGGGTCTGAGTTTCAGGCAGAAGGTATTGAGAACCTCCACTGTAATTGCCTTTAAGGTCTTCTATTGCTAAACCTAAAAACCTCTAGGTGATCACAGACAGATCTTTTGAACTCTCTTTCTCCATTTTATTCTACTTTCACAGCAGGGGGCTGGCCCAAAATCTTTGGAGACCTTGACATATTTAATCGTAAAATATGGTTACTGATCCTAAACTTGGCTCCTAACTTTGTAGAACTCAGTTTCCTTACAGGCACATGAAGGGTTTGAATTCTGAAGACTCTATAAGACTTGTCACGTTTTTTCTTTGGACACTTGTGGGTACACAAACAATGGACATTCAACTCCATGGGCCTGAATTTCAGGCAGAATGCATGGAGGGCCCTCCACTGTAAATCCATTTAAGGTCCTCCTTTGTCTCAGCCTAATAACCTCTAGGTGATCACAGGCAGATCCTTCGAGCTCCCTTTTCTACATTTTATTCTACTTTCACAACAGGGGCAGGCTCAAAAGCTTTGAAATGCTTTGACATTTTTAAATTCAGGATATGGCTAGGGATCTTAAACTTAGCTATCCAGCATTCTAGGACTGAGTTTTCTTTCAGTCACCTATGGGTTTAGATTCTAAGGACTCTAAAAGACTTGCAACATTTTGTCCTTGAACACTTGTGGGTTCTCATACAATGGTCATTCAGTTTTCTAGGCCTCAGTTTCAGGCACAATGCCTGGAGGGGCTTCAAGCACACTTGTCCTTTAGGTCCTCTTTGCTCTATGCCAACCAACCTCTAGGTGATCACAGTCAGGTCTCTCAGGCTCCCTTGTCTACATTTTACTCTGCATTCACAGCAGGGGGCGAGCCCCAAGGCTTTGCAACATCTAGCCAATTGTAATCCTAAGATCTTGTTAGCGATCTACAAGTTGGCTCTCCAGCATCTAGGACTCAGTTTCCTTGAAGTCACATGAAGGGTTTGAATTTTGAGGACTCCAAAATGCTTACCACTTTTTGTCCTTGGACACTTGTAGGTGCATACACAGGATGGTCATTCAGTACTCTAGGCCTCAGTTTCAGGCAGAATGCAGGGAGTTGCCTCTAGCATAAATGCATTTAAGGTCTTTTCTCCAGGACTACAACCTTCTAAGTGATCACAGGTTCCTCAAGGTCACTTTTCTACATTTTACTCTATTTCCACCGCAGGGGGCTTGCTCAAAATGTGAGGAATGTCTTGACATTTTTCATCTAAGATATGGCTAGTGAGCTTAACCTTCGCTTTTCAGCATTCTAGGACTCAGTTCCCTTTCAATTACATAAAGGGGTTGGATTCAGAGGACTCTAAAAGACTTGTAACTTTTTGTGTTTAGACACTTGTAAGTGGAAAAACAATGGTCACTCAGCTCCACAGGTCTCAGATTCAGGAAGAGGTCATGGTGGGTCCTCTAGTGTAAATGGGGTTAATGTCCTGTTCTCTAGGCCTCAAAACCTCTCCATGATCATAGGTAGATCTTTCAATCTCTCATTTCAATCTCATTTTTCTCTACATTCACAGCAGGGGTCTGGCTCCAAAGCTTTGCAAAGCCTTGACATTTTTAAATTGAGGATGTGGTTATTGATCTTAAAATTGGCCATTCAGTATTCTAGGATTCACTTTCCTTTCAGTCACATAAAGGGGTTGAATTCTGAGGACTCCAAAATACTTGTCATTTTTGTCCTTGGACACTTCTGGGTGCACAGACAGTGGTAATCCAGCTTGATAGGCCACAGTATCAGGCAGAATGCATGGAGGGCCCTCTAGTGTACATTCTGTTAAGATCCTCTTTTCTCCAGGCCTGAAAACCTCTAGGTGATCACAGACAGGTCCTTCAATCTCCCTTTTTTGACAGTTTAAACTAATTTCACAGCAGGGGGCTGGCTCAAAAGGTTTGAAAAACCTTATATTTTTAAATTCAGTATATGGTTAGCAATCTTAAACCTGCCAATCCAGCACTTAAGGACTCAGTTTCCTTTTGGTCACAAAAGGGGTTCGGATTCTGAGGAGTCTAAAAGACTTGTAACTTTTTGTCCTTGGATCGTTGTGGGTACTCATACAGTGGTCATTCAGCATGGTATGCCTCAGTTTAAGGCAGAATGCATAGAGGGGATTCTAGTGAAAATGCACTTCATGTCGTCTTTTCTCTAGGCCTAAAAACCTCTAGGTCATCACAGTCAGATCGCTGAAGCTCCCTGCTCTACATCATACTCTATTTCACAGCAGGGGGCTGGCTAAAATTTTTGGAAAGCCTTGACATTTTTAGTCCTAAGCCATGGCTACTGATGTTAAACTTGGATAAGCAGGGTTTCAGGATGCAGTTTCCTTTCATTCAAATAAAGGATTTGGATTCTGAGGACTCTAAAAGACTTGTCACTTTTTGTGTTTGGACACTTCTGGGTGCACAAACAATGGTCATTCAGCTCCACAGGTCTCAGATTCTGGAAGAAGTCATAGCAGGTCCTCTAGAGTTAATTCATCTAAGGTCATCTCTTCTCGAGGCCTAAAAACTCTAGGTGACCACAGACAGATACTTCAAGCTCCCTTTCCAAGATTTTATTCACATTCACAGCAGGGGTCTGGCTCAAATGCTTTGGAAATCCTAGACCTTTTTAATCAGAGGATCTAATTAGTGTTCTTACACAGGAGTATTCAGCTTGTTTGGACTCTGGTTCCTTTATTTTTGGTTCAGTTATTGAAGTTTCTTCTTTTAATTTATTTATTTTCAATTTTCCACATTCATTTCCACAAAATGTTGAGTTCCAAATTTTCTCCCCATCTCTCCCCTCCCTCATCCCAAAATGCCAAGCATTCTAATTACCCCTTCCACCAATCTGCCCTCCCTTCTAACACCCCTACCTTCTCTTATCCCCATCTTCACTCTTGTCCTGTAGGACAAGATAAATTTCTATGCCCCATTGCCTGTATTTCTTATTTCCTAGTCATATGCAAAAGCAATTCTCAATGTTTCTTCCTAAAACTTTGAGTTCCCACCTCTCTTTCTCCCTGCCTCCCCACCCATCCCCACTGAGAAGGCAAGCAATTCAATATAGGCTCTAGATGTGTAGTTTTGCAAATGACTTCCATAATAGTCATGTTGTGTAAGACTAGCTATATTTCCCTCCATCTTATCCTGCCCCCCATTTCCTCTATTCTCCCTTTTGATCTTGTCCCTCCCCAAGAGTGTTTACTTCTAATTGCTCCCTCCTCCCATTGGTCCTCCCTTCCATCATCACCCCCACCCTGCTTATCCCCTTCTCCCCTACTTTCCTGTAGTGTAAGATAGATTTTCATACCAAATTGAGTGTGCATTTTGTTTCTTCCTTGAATCACATGTGAGGAGAGTAAGCTTCACTTTTTCCCTCTTATGTCCCCCCTTTTCCCCCTCCATTGAAAAAATCTTTTTCTTGCCTCTTTTATGAGAGATAATTTGCCCCATTCCATTTCTCCCTTTCTCCTTCCAATATATTCCTCTCTCACCCCTTAACTTTATTTTTTTAGATATGATCCCTTCCTATTCAACTCACACCATGATCTCAGTCTGTGTATATATATGTGTATGTGTATATGTGTGTGTGTCTGTGTATGTGTGTGTATGTGTATGGGTGGGTGGGTGTGCATAATACCTCCAACTACCCAAATACTGAGAAAAGTTTCAAGAGTTGAAAATATTATCTTTCCATGTAGGAACGTAAACGGTTCAAATTTACAAAGTCCTTATGATTTCTCTTTCGTGTTTACCTTTTCATGCTTCTCTTGATTCTTGTATTGGAAAGTTAAATTTTCTTTTCAGCTGTGATCTTTTTATCCAGAATGCTTGAAATTCCCCTATTTCATTGAATGACCAATTTTCCTCCTGCAGTATTAGACTCAGTTTTGCTGGCTAGGTGATTCTTGGTTTTAGACCTACTTCCTTTGACTTCTGGAATATCCTATTCGACACCCTTCGATCCCTTAATGTAGAAGCTGCTAGATCTTGTGTTATCCTGATTGTATTTCCACAATACTGGAATTGTTTCTTTCTAGCTGCTTGCAATATTTTCTCCTTGATCTGGGAACTCTGGAATTTGGCCACAATGTTCCTAGGAGTTTCTCTTTTTGGATCTCTTTCAGGGTGTGATTGGTGGATTCTTTCAGTATTTATTTTGCCCTCTGCTTCTAGAATATCAGGGCAGTTTCCCTTGATAATGTCATGAAAGATGATGTCTAGGCTCTTTTTCTGATCATGGCTTTCAGGTAGCCCCATAATTTTTAAATTGTCTCTCCTGGGTCTATTTTGCAGGTCAGTTGTTTTTCCAAGGAGATATTTCACATTATCTTCTCTTTTTTCATTCTTTTGTAATTTATTGGTTTCTCATGAAGTCATTAGCTTCCATCTGCTGCATTCTCATTTTTAAAGAACTGTTTTCTTTAATGGGCTTTTGAACCTCCTTTTCCATTTGGCTAAATCTGCTTTTTAAAACATTCTTCCCCTCATTGACTTCTTGAACCTCTTTTGCCAATTGAATCAGTCTGTTTTTAAAGGTGTTATTTTCTTCAACATTTTTGGGGTCTCCTTTCACAAGCTGTTGACTCACTTTTCATGCTTTTCTTGCATCTCTCTCATTTCTCTTCCTAGTTTTTCCTCCACCTCTCTTACTTGCTTGTCAAAATCCTTTTTGAGCTCTTCCATGGCCTGAGCCCGTTGCACATTTATTTTGGGAATTTTGGAAACCTTGAATCCTCTGAAGGTATGCATTGCTATTCCACCTGCGAAAGGATGGAAAAATACCTTTCCACCAAGAAAGTAACCTTCTTTAGTCTTATTTTTTCTCCCTTTTTTGGGCATTTTCCCAGCCAGTTATTTGACTTTTGAGTCCTTTGTCAGGAGGAGGGTATACTCTGGGGATCTGTAAGTTCTCATTTCCTCCAATGTGGCATCATCAAGGCAAAGGATTTTATTTATCTCCTGGCCTGAACACTGGTCTAGGAGCAACCAAAGACTTTTCTTCCCAGAATCTGCGAGTAGTGGAATTCCCTCTCCACAACTGCCTCCAGCTCAGCCAAATCAGAGCTTCTCCTCACTCCCTGGGCCGGGTTCCGGGCTGAGAACCAGACCAGCTAGTCAATTCCCTCAGGGACTTTAGGCTGAGGTCACCGCAAATGGATACTGCTGCCACCTGCCACTATAGCTGCAGTCACTGCTGCTGCTGCCTCTGCCACCACCACTGCCAGGAGCTGGGCCCTGTTCCCTTCTCACCCAGTCACAAAAGCTTTCTCACTAACCTTTGACATTATGTTTGGCATTTGTGGGTCGAGGGATCTGAGAAGCACCACTGCTGCTGGAGATTCCTTCCCCAAGACCTGTTAATGTCCTGTTCTTCCCAGTGCTGTGCAGCCAAGGCTGGGCTGTCCACTCCACTCCCTGCGAGATAGACCTTTCCTATTGGCCTTCCAGGCTACCTTGGGCAGGAAATCTCTTCTACTCTGTTGTTTTATGTCTTCTGCTGCTCTCGAATTTGTTGAGAGTCACTTTTTATAGATATTTTATGGACTTCGGGGGAACAGCTATAGTATGTGCATCTTTCTACTTTGATATCTTGGCTCTGCCCTTCTGGAATCTGTTTCCTTTAGAGTCACATAAGTGGTTTGGATGCTGAGGACTCTAAAAGACTTGCAACTTGTTAGCCTTTCAAACTTGTTTGTGCATTGTTCGTACAGCTCCATAGGCCTCATTTTCCAGCCGAATGTATTGAGGGGCCTCTACTGAAAATGCCTTTAAGGTCCTCTTTTCTCTTGGCCTACAAACCTCTTAGTGATCTCGGTCAAGTCATTCAAGCTCCCTTTTCTACATTTTACTCTGCATTCACAGCAGGGGGCTGGCTCAAAAGCTTTGCAAAATCTTGACATTTATCATCCTAGGATCTTGTCTGTTATCTTGAAGTTGTCTATCCAGCATCTAGGCCTCAGTTTCCTTTAAGTTACATAAAGGGTTTGGATTTTGAGGACTTGGAAATACTTGTCACTTTTTGTACTTGGACACTCCTGGGTACATATATGATGGTCATTCAGCCCTCCAAGCCTCAATTTCATGCAGAATGAATGGAAGGTCCTCCACTGTATATACCCTTAAGGTCCTTCTTTTCTCCAGGCATTCAATCCTCTAGATGATGACAGTCACCTCCCTCAAGCTCCCTTTTCAACAGTTTATCCTAAATTCACAGCAGGGGTCACTCAAAGGCTTTGGAAATCCTTGACATTCTTAATACTAAGATGCTATTTGTGGTCTTCAACTTGGCTATCCAATATCTAGGCCTCAGTTTCCTTTAAGTGATATAAAGTCTTTGGATTATGAGAATTCCAAAATACTAGTCACTTTTTGGACTTGTACAACTTGTGAGTGCACACAAAATTGTCATTCAACTCCATAGGCCTGAGGTTCAGGCAGCATGCATGGAGGGGCCTGTAGTATAAATACCCTTAAAGTCCTCTTTTCTCTTGGCTTACAAATCTCTAGGTGATCACAGTCAGGTCATTTAAGCTCCATTTTCTACATTTTACCCCATATTTACAGCAGGGGTAGCTGAAAAGCTTTAGAAAGCCTTGATATTTTTAATCCTAGAGTATATTTTGTGATCTTCAGCTTGGCAATCCAACATTCCAGGAAACAGTTTCCTTTAAGTCACATAATGGTTTTCAATTCTGAGGACACCAAAATACTTATCACTTTTTGGCCTTGGACACTTGTGGAGATGACACACAATGGGCATTCAGCTCCATAAGCCTCAGTTTCAGGCAGAATGCATGGGGGAGCCTCTAGTGCAAATGCCCTTCAGGTCATCTTTCCTTAGGCCTACCAACCTCTAGGTGATCATTTAGGTCCCTCAAGATCTCTTTTCTACATTTTACCCTGAATTCAAAGCATGGGGCTGGCTCAATAGCTTTAGAGAGCTTTGCTATATTTAATCCTAAGATCTCATTAGTGATCTTGCGCTGGGCTATCCAAATTTCCAGGACTCTCTTTCCTTTACATTCATCAAAAGGAAATTGGAAAATGGGACTCATAAGAAACTCCACAGTTATCCACTTGTTCTTTGGAAGAAAAAAATAGTATTTTCCAATAATATCATTTTGGATTTGAAAGTCTCAAGAGACATATTGTGTAGAGAACTGTTAAGAATGGATTTCCAGGGATAAGCTAAGAAATAACAGATGGGGGTGGGGAACATTCAAAATGGAGTTGAGGGGTTTTTTAGCGTCACTGTAGGGACACCCCATGCATTAACTAGAGTCACACTGAGCATCAGGCCAATCATTGAAGTGCAATGGTCTTAATTAAAAGGCAAGATTCTAAGGACAGAGCATCTTAACATCTCAAAGTGCCAATGGATGTCTGATTGGAATTCAAATGATTCACCTCACTCATCCTGCCCCCACACAACTCCTTTTTCTTGAGTTGATTCTTTTTAACCTTTTTTCCTTTTAAAAGAGTTTCTTTTTCTAACTGCCTGAACTGATATTTGTATTATGCCTAAAAATTATTGTACAAAATCATCTCTTATTGAACAGATTTCCTAGAAGAATTATTTACATTATAACCAGTTCCTAGATAGATGAAAATCTTCTAAGGTATATCATTAATCATCTAATTTATTATCATTTTTAGTAGAACAGTATGCTTTAGCCCCCTTGGGAAAATGTTGCTGTATCAGAGAATCAAAAGTAAATAATTTTAAGATAAATTCAATTTCGAGTTACCAGGGGCTAAATAGTAAAAAAAAAATGGTCAATTTTATCTGTGATCAAAGAATCCATGTCTACATTTAACACAATTTGAAATGCATAAATTTAGAGAAACATCGTTCATTAATTCCTTTAACATTCATTCAAAACATATTTATTAAGCACCACCTGCATGTAGAACAAATATCCTAACTGCAATGGATTATAAATAGGGCTAAAAATCATTTCAGTCCAACTACATTCCCCTAGATTTTGTTATTATGTGCCAACTCTGGCATAAGCACAAATTCCATGAATGAAGATCTAATATGACTTTAGAGTTAATTTAATTTTATTTTCAGTTCCAGATTCTCTGTCTCTCCCTGCTCCCTCATCTACCTATTGAAAAGGGAAGAAATACAAAGCCTATTACAATTATGAAGTCATGAAAAACAAATTTCCACATTAGCTTTATTTCATCAACAATAACAACAACCAAAAAATCCAGGAAAAAGGGAGAAAAGTGTTATATGATTTTTAAAAATCACGGCAAAATGGTACTCAGTGCAAATGAGCAATGTATTGGCCCTGAATTAGTTTGGCTTCCCCATTTTAATTTAAACTTCTTTCTTTCTTCTCTTGTTCCAGGGTATAGAATCACAGAATCTCAGAGGTGAGAGAGAACACCAAGTGATGTCAGATCAAAAACATCCTCAGTAGGTGATTGTCTTGATAGAATTAGCATCTCGCCCATCTCACCCAACTCCATCTTTTCCACAAAGGTAGTGGGAGAGAATTTGTTAAATATGTTGTCGACATTTAAGTGTACGGTAATTATATCATTCCCTTGAGCTTAGGAACCCTTTCCAAAAGATCTTCTCTTTATCGAGACATGGTGACTTTGTGATCACTGTTCTGCTGTCAAAGAATTCCCAACCCTCCCTAAAAACATACATTAGAATTTTTCCAGGAATCAGTGTTAAGTTTACTGACTTACTCTTTGCACATAGCTGCCTCTTCCTTCTTTTCTTCTTTCTTTCCTTCCTCCCTCCCTCCCTCCCTCCCTCCCTCCCTTCCTTCCTTCCTTCCTTCCTTCCTTCCTTTTTTTCTTTATTTCCTGAAGCCTCCTTCCTTTTCTATGAGGAGCATTGATAAACAGTGACAGTCTCCATATCTGCCAGTTTTTTCAGTACTTTGAGTTATTGTTCATTTGAGCCTGGTAATTTCAACTCATTGAGGGTAGCTTCTAGGATCTACCATGTCCATACTTTGTTTTCTATTCTTATTTTGCTCATCCAAAGATAATTCAACTTGGCAGAGAAAATAGATACAACATTAGAGTTGGGCCTTAATACTAGTAGGCCTTACCTACCCTGAGCAGAGATCTTGTCCTCTTCTTGAACCTCCTCTTATAAACAGTATGGCTAAAGAATTCCCTGGTGCAGCTAGGTGGCACTGCAGTGGATAGAGTGCTGGGCTTGGAGTTAGGAGTCTTCCTGAGTTCAATTCTGACCTCAGACACTTACTATCTGGGTGACCCTGGGCAAGTCATTTCACCCGATTTTCCTCAGTTTCTTCATCTGTAAAATGAGATGGAGAAGGAAATGATGAACCACTTCACTATCTTTGTCAAGAAAACCCCAAATGGCATCACAAAAAGTCAGAGGTGACTGAAATGATTGAATAGCAACAACAAAGAGTTCATTTTAAGATGAACAGAAAAGTCTCTGTAGATCCATCCCATTCTTTCTCTCTCTGGAGGAGGTGCTACACTTATTGATCAAGAAGCATTTACGAAACACCAACTATGTGTGCCACGCTCTATGCAAGGCTCTGGGGATGCAAAGACAAAATGTGTGTGTGTGTGTGTGTGTGTGTGTGTGTGTGTGTGAAGACTCTACTTGTGATTTCACTGCTAGTAAGGAATGTGTGAGAAAATTCAACCAATGCTGATTATCTAGAGCACTAAGAGGTTAAGCAACTTACAAAATGTCATGCTATCAGTGTGTGTTCGAAGTAGAATCTGAACTGAGATCTTCCTGGTTTTGAGGCTGGCTATCTACTATGTCATGCTGCCTCTTGTGTACATATGTGTATATGTGTGTGTGTCTGTGTGTGTGAAAAGTGTTTATGTATGTGCATAAATTACTTATATATGAAAATATATATACACACACACCCAAAGTAGAAGGTGAAAATTAGAGAAAGGAATAACATTGGGTGATACATTGGAGGGGAGAAGAGTGAGGAATTAAAGATGATGCCGAAGTTGCAAAAATGGATATCTAGAAGGATGGTGGAAACTTTAAGTGGAAAGGAAGTCTGGAATTTGGATATTGCAAGGAAAAGAAGAATGAGTGCTCTTTCAGAGAAGTTGGTTTGGAACTATCTATGGCATATTGAGTTAGAAATGCACATATAATAGGCATATAATATAATTAGGCAGTTGGTGCCATGTGGCTAAAGTTCAAATGTGAGACTAGGGCTATTATTGATAAATGGAAATTTCAGTCATCTGCAGAAATGAAAAGGAAACTCATTGAAGCTGCTATGTCTTCCTTTTCTATCTAAATCTGTATTAAAATTTGGAACTGAAAAGAAAATAAAAATGATTTGTTTAAAAAATAAATTTATCTCTTTGAGGGAAAGTTTCCTGATTACGTCTAAGTCTTCAATTTATATTTGAAAGACCTTGGCCAAGTCACTTACTACATCTAGGCTTCAGTTTACTCCTCTGTTGAATGAGGGAGTTGGACTAGATGTGTTTGAAAGTTCCTTCCAGATCTAAAATGCATGATACAGTATTCCTTTTGGCTTCAAAAAATGTGGTCCTTTTGGTATTCAATAGAATGAAAGCGTCTTGACACAGTCAAATTTTCTTTTTTGGCCTTTTCATCCCTATAACATAATACATTGAATGCTTTACACATA
>CM053775.1:22013770-22031384 GCA_028658325.1 Potorous gilbertii
TACCCAGAGTTCCAGGCACAGTTGTTAGAGAGGTCTGAGCAGGAGGAGCTGATGGCTGGTGAGAGCATGTGTGACTGAGTCCAATTTCTGAGTCTAGGCTGGAAGTTGGGGAAAGATTGGGAAGGACATCATGTAAGCAGGAGCCCCTGGGACGCAAAGCCTTGGCTGGGGTAAGCCAAGCCTTGAAGGAAGAAGGAAGCGTTCAGGAAACATTGGTCTAAGCTAAAGGGCTGCCTCAGGGTGGCAGGAAGAACAAAGAACTGTCCAGTAAGGCAGAAGCACACTATCCCTTAAGGAAAATAGTGAGGACTGAGGCTGGAAAGGTAATACAATGCCAGGTAACTGAGGCCACAATGGCAATGCTGAAGATTTCTATCCTATGCTGCAAGCTCTAGAGAGACAAGCCAGAAATCTTTCCACAGATGGCCTGTCATCCCAGGACAGATCCAGTGTTTCCATGGAAAGCAGCAGAGAGTTTAGAATGGCCTGAAACCCAGAGTCAGGCAAGGGCAAGAGGAATTTCCAACAGAAAATCTTAAAAGGGAAGTAATTCTTCAGAGCAGGGGTTCCCACTTGAGCTTCCAACAACCCACTAAAATGATCACTGAAAAGAAGAGAGACCCTCAGGACTATGCCAGAATGCCCCAAATGAACTTCTCAGGAGAGGAGAATGTGCAAGAAGAAATCCAACTTGGAAACAAATTAGTTAAAAAATGAGCCCAGAGAGTCTTTGAATGAAGGGACACTCATGCTATGTCTCAGCCTATAGGTGGACCACACAGGAAGTATTCCGATCAAAAGAACACAAACTATGGGCCTGAATGCCTGGTAAGGGGAACACAGGAGCTATCCAAGGTGCCAGGAGACACAGCAGGAGGTCCTCCAAGTGGCTCCTATGAGGGAACACCAAAGAAATTGATGCAAGGACATTGTGGTTAATGTCAAAATGTCCTGGGTCACAGAGAGCATTGGTGACATGGCCAATTCCCTGCTGAGAATGCCACAGCACAACAGATCATTAATCTGAAGCAAAGCCCTCAACTTAGAGCAGGCCATCACAGCATGGGCCCTAATAGGGCCCACAAAACTAATCCCCTCAAATCCTCCAAAGGATGTTCCAGGGACCTCCAATGTTCCCTCCTTCATGGCTGAAAACAGGATTCCAAGCAGAATCACCTCTATCAGCTGCCAAGTGAGAAAGACTGTGAGAAAGCACAACATGAAAATCCACGAAGAAGCAGTCAGTGAACCAGCTTCTTGGACCTTACCATAGACCCTAGAGATGTCTCTACTGATTATACTTGGTCGCAAGGCAATCATTAAGTCTACAGGGAAAGCACGAAGTGGATCAGAAGCACCTGAAATGGAGATCCTTTTAAAGACAAAGGAAATCTTCCACAAAATGCCAGCCATGCCACAGGACTTCATAACAGGGGAACCTCCATTACACTTTAGGCCAGATTCCCTCACCTCCGTCCAGCAACCATTCACAGATCTTCTAAAGTGCAATGGAGCAAAACCACAGCCAGAATCTTGTCAAAGTACCCAAAAAGTATCTGCATGGAGAAGAAAAGGGATTGGAAAGCCAATATCCACCCAGACCTCAATGACTCAGAGTTCAGAGAATGAGGCTGGGCTCTAGCAGACACCCCAGAAATCTAACCTTTATCCTCCAACTGTTGGAAGACCTGACAAAGAAAAATGGTGGAAAAATACAGCTACAACTAGTGCTCTGTTCAAGAAACCACAATGGCCAGCCAGAATCCACCCCGAATTCAGTCACTCACAGGTCAGGGGCTGAGGATGAGCTCAGGGAGAGAGTCCAAAAATGGATCCACAGACTGCCTGTCTGCCTAGAACAGTTCTAGTGTGTTCATGGAGAGCAGCTGAGGGTCATCAATGTCATCAAAACCAGACACAGGCCTGGAGAGAGGAGAGAGAGGGAGAGCCCCACCCAGAGCTCACCACAACAGCAGAACCCTAGAGAGTGTGGGGCCGAGATTTGGGAGGGAGAGGTGTCAATGGAACATCTCACTGATTCCAGAAGGACCTGACAGAGGTGCCCTGTATTCACAGCCATGGTGGAGGTGGGGCCGGGGACAGAAGGCCTCCTGGCTCTGTGGAGAGCAAGAAAGGCCTCTCCCATGGGATCCACAGCGAGCAGAGGTATCCGAACCAGGAAGGAGGGAGTCTGTAGAGCATTTAGAGCTGGGTAGCCAAAGACTTGGGCCAGACAGTGGGGAGACAAGGAAGAGAGCCTGGAGAGCAAAGGGCCAGTGGAGAGATGGAGGGGAACATAGGGTACAGGAGGGAGGGAAGGAGGTAGGTACCAGGGAGAGCCACAGGGCTCAGATCTAGTAACTAACACATGATACCCCTATTGGTCACGGAGTGTATGCCAAAGAAATAGGGGAAAAGCAAAGAGGTCATCAGGAACCGCAAATGTTCAGGGAGAAGGAGGGATGCTGACCAAGCCGTTAGTTTGGCCAGTGGTTACCCTCTATTACGAGTGATTCACCTCTGCCAGTCTTTATAAACGACTTTTAAATTGCAAGGGAATATTTTTTAATACTAATTGCTGAAAGGAAAGAGAGGAAAAAAAATATGACTCAAGGGTTTTCTTTATGGGGGAGGAAAACCTGGAAACGTCCTATGGAAACAACAACACAGTCATAGGATCACAGGTAGGAAGCTGGGAAGGGACATCCCAGCCCTTCAATCTCAACAGAGGATGAAACAGAGACAGAGAAGTGAAAGGACATGCCCAGTGTGGTACAGCTACCAAGGGAAGCTTAATTCAAACCCAGGTCCCCAGACACCCCAAGTCCCGCATTTTACCCACTCCATGATACTCCTTCTGATGATATAGAATGATTTTTAATACAACAAACATTTCTGTAGCAGCTTTATCCAATAACTTTTCAACTTAGATTTTTTGTTAAGTCCTACCAGATCCCATTGAGCAAAACCAGAAAGATGGTTCAGAATCTTCAAAACTTCTTTGGATGGGATCTAAGCTGAGTTCCAGGCAAAGGACTCAGAGACCCATGAGGAGGAGGAGCTGATTATTTCATAGAGAGTGTCTGAGTCAGACTTTTGTTGTGGGGCTGGAAGGTGGGGAAAGATTGGGAAAGGTAAGTGGCAAATGCAAGCAGTAGCACCGGGGCCAGAAAGATCTTGCAAGGACCCCAGAGCCGATCACCTTAGATATGTCAAAAGAAGTTCTTGTGACCTTTTATATTCCCTCAGTCATGACTGACAGTGGGATCTCAAACAGAATCCCCTAAATCAGCTGGCCAGTGAGGGAGTCAGAAAGCAACAAGGAAGCCCATGCAGAAGCACTCAGTGATCCAGCTTCTTGGGTTTTACACATGAGCCTAGAAATGACCCCACTGACTACATGTGGTCCCAAGGCAATCCTTCAGGCTTGAGGAAAAGCAGGAAGTGGACAAGGAGCACCTGAAATGGAAACCCCAGGGAAAGAGAAAGGGGATCTTCCACAAAATCCTAATCAAAACACAGGCCTTCAACCCAGGGGGGTCTACATTACACTCTGGTTCACATTCCCTCACATCCATCTGCCAACACGGTGCAAACTGTAGACAGTCCAATGGAAGCAAAGCACAGCCAACGTCCACCCAAAGTGTGCTCCTGGTCAAGGAAGGGAATGGATAGGCCAAATCCAGCTAGAATTCAATTTTTCACAGTAGGGAGCCTGTGGGCATTCTCTGGCAAACGTATCAGAACTCTATCCACACACTGTATGTCTGCCTAAGACAGTAGCACAGTGTACATATAAAGGACAGAAGCATTGGAAGGGGCCAACATCCAGACCCAGGCAGAGAGTAAAGAATCTTCCCCAAAATCCCATCCATGGGCCAGGGCCTCACACAGTGGGTCCTTGTTTACACTCTGGTCTACATTCCATAAAGGGGATCCACCAGCTGTGCGCAGCCCTGATAAAGAACAGTGGTGCCAAAGCACAACTGGAACTAGGTCAAAATTCCCCCAAAGTATGCCCCTGGTCAGGAAAAGGGAGTGCGCAGCCAGGGTCGACCCAGAATTCAGTCATTCAGTGGGGGCAGAGGATGACCTGTAGCAGATAATCAAGAAATCTACCCACAGACTGTCTATCAGCCCAAGAGGGTTTCAGTGTACACATGGAAATGACCAGAGTACCTACAATGGTCTGAAATTGAGACTCAGGACATAGAAGAGAAATCTGCACAAAAATAAGGCAATATCAAGGGAATGATTCACAGTATAGGGTCCCAACTGAGATGCCTGTAGCAACCCACTAAAATGCTATCTCCAGAGTAGATAGCCCATTTTTTCAAGAAGGACTCCAGGAGCTGGACCACAATCCCTGAAATGAAGTCCTCAGGGAAAGAGGAGAAGAATGTGCAAGAAAAAAATTCAACCCTATGAGGTTGCTTACAACAAATTGCTTAAAAGAAATAGGGCCAGAGAGCTTTTGGATGCAGGGAAAATGCAGACTAAGGGTCATGCTGAAAGGAACACAAGCAATGTTCCTCAGTGCCCTGAGAGGGAAAATACAGGAACCATCTAAGTCTCCAGGTACCATAGCTAGATGACTACCAAGAGCCTCTAGTGAGGAACAAATCGGGAGAGACACACAGATAGATGGGGACACACACAGACAGAGAGGGGACACATGGACCGATGGGGACACAGACAGGTATGAAGACACAGAGTTACCAAGAGGCGATGGTGACGGAACCCCACGGAAATGGACCCGGGGACATTCTGGGTACTGGGATGAGCCTCCTAGATGAGGAGGTGCATCAGTGGTGGGGCAAATTCCCCGCTAATTGTGCCATAGAACAAGACAGGATGATTCTGAAGCCAAGTCCCCAACACAGACACAGCAGGGGGTCTTTGCAAGGACAACAGAAGAGATCCCCTCAAATCTGTCAAGAGAAGTTCTTGTCACCTACTATGACTAAGAGAGTCAGAAAGCAACAAGGAAGCCCATGCAGAAGCAGTCAGTAAACCAGCTTCTTGGGCTTTACAAGTGGCCCTAGAAGTGACCCCACTGACTACATGAGGTTCCAAAGCAATCCATCACGCTCCAGCAAAAGCAGGAAGTGCACAAGTAGCACCTGAAATGGAAACCCAGAGAAAGAAAAAGAGGATCTTCCACAAAATCCCAATCAAAACACAGGCCTTCACCCCAGGGGGGCCTACATTACACTGTGAGTTGGTTTCCCTCACATCCACCAAGAGTGTGCAGACCTTAGAAAGTCCAATGGAAGAAAAGCACCCCTAGAAGTAGGCCAAAGGAGGTCGCAAAGTGTGCTCTTGGTCAAGAAAAGAAAATAGACAGCCCACATACACTGAGGATTCAATATTTCACAGTAGAGGCCTGCGGACAGGCTCTGACAGACACAGCAGAAATCTATCTACAGATTTAATGTCTGCCCAGGACAATTGCAGTGTGTACATAGAAAGGAGGAGAGGGATCAGAAGCCCCTAAAATCTAGCAGAGAGCAGGGGAATCTTTCCAAAAATCCCATCCATGGGCTGGGCCCTCATAGCAGGGGGCTTGCCTTTCAAGTTGGGCCAGATTCCTAAAAGGTTATCCCCTAACAGTTTGCAGACCTGAGCATGGACCTTGGTGGAAAAGCACAGCTAGAACCGGGGCAGAATTTTCCCAACATATGCCTCTGGTCACAAAAATGGAATGGATAACCAGAATACACCGAGAATTCAATCACTAACAATCAGGATGGAGGAGAGGGTGAACTCTAGCAGACACCTCAGAAATCTATCCATAGACTGCTTGTTCTCCTTGGACATTTCCAGTGTACACATGGAAAGCCGTAGAGGGGTCTGAATTCCCTGAAATCCTGACCCAGGCAAAGAATAGAGGAATCTGCAACACAAAATGTTAAGAGGGAAGTCATGATTCACAGCAGGGGTTCCCACCCCAGGTTCTAGCAGCAACCCACTGTAGTGATTCTTGAGCAAGGACTGGAAAGTGGACACCCCCTGCTTCACAAGGGACCCAAGCACTTGGCCAAAATTCCTCAAATGAACTCCTCAGGGAAGAGGAGATGAAAGGTCAAAAACAAACCAACACAGGAACAACTGGTTAAAAAAATATGAGCCCATAGAGACTTTAAATGGAGGGACACGGAGGCTATGTTACAGCCTATAGGTGGACAACAGAGGAAGTGTTCTGCTCAACTGAACACAAGCGATGGGCCTGAACGGCCACAAAGGGGAACACAAGAACTATCCAAATGGCAACAGACAAAGCAGCAGGTCCTCCAATGGGCTCCTTTGAGGGAATATTACAGAAATTATTACAAGGACATTGTGGTTACTGGAATAATCTCTTGGGTTAGAGGGAGAATCAGTGGAAGTCCCATTTCCTGCTAGGAATGCCATAGAGCAACAGATTATGAATCTGAAACAAAGCCCTTAACTTAGAGCACACAATCACAGTGGGGGTCCTTCCAGGGAACACAGAACAGATTCCCTCAAATCTGTCAATGATGTTCTTGTGAGCTTGAATTTTCCCTAAATCGTGAATGACAATCAGATCTCAACTAGAATCCCCTCAATCAGCTGCTGAGTGTGAAAGAGCCAGAGAGTGCAACAAATAAGTCTGTGCTGAAGCAGTCATTGAACCCATTGGTTTGCCTTTAGAAGTGACCCTAGAAATGTCTCCATTGATTACACTGATTACAAGACAATCCTTCAGTCTAGAGGGAACGCAGTAAGTGAACCAGAAGCACCTGACATGAAGACACAGGTATAGAAAAAGGAAATCTTTCACAAAATTTCATCCATACCAACGTCCTTCACAGCAGGGGCCCTACATTATGCTCTTGGCAAGATTCCCTCACATCGATCCACCAACAGTTTGAAGAACTTAGAATGTCCAATGGAGGAAAATCACAGTGGTTACCTTGCCAAAGTAGCCCTTGGTGTCAGGAAAAGGGAATGGACATCAAGAATCCACTCAGAATTTCATCATTCACAATGGGGGCTGAGGATAGGCTCTAGTACACACTTTAAAAATCTATCAACAGACTGTGTGTCTGCCCATGATGGCCGCATTGTAGACCTGGAAAGGATCAGAGCCCTAACAATGGCCTTAAATTAAAACACAGGCAAGATGAGGAATCTGCATGAACAAATTCTTAGACCTAAGCACTGATTCACCGCAGGGGTTCTGACCTGAAGTGCCAGTATCAAGCTACTAAAATGATCTTTAAACAGTAACTGGAGAATAAACAGCCCCTTTGCCAAGCAGACCCAAGGAACTAGGCCACAATCCCCTAAATGAACTCCTCTGGGAAAGCAGAGAAGCATGTGTAAGAAGGAAAACAACCCAGTAACAAAATGGTAAAAAGAAATAGGCCCAGAGAGATTTTGGATGCAGGGACACTGATGCTAAGCCATGGCCTAGATGGGAACACAAACCAAGTGTATGCTCAAAGGAACACAAGCATTGGACCTCAGTGCCCAAAAACGGGCAATGCAGGATCTATCGAAGGTGCCAGCAGCCACAGCAGGAGGTCCTCCAAGGGGCTCTGCTGAGGGAACCCCACAGAAATGGACCTGGGGACATTCTGGGTACTGGAAAAATTCTCCCAGATAATAGGAAGCATTGATGGAAGTGGAAATTCCCTGCTAAATACCCCTTAAGATTAAAGAGGATGGATCTGAAGCAAAGCCACAAACTTGGAACCCTCTGGCACAGCAGGGGACCCTTCCATGGACCACAGAACAGATTGCCTCAAATCTGTCAAAAGATGTTCTTGTGTCCTTCAGTATTTCCTCAGTCATGACTTACAATAGTATCTCAACCAGAAACCCCTAAATCAACTGTCCAGTAAAAGAGATTCAAGGGTACAACAAGAAAGCCCTTGCAGAAGCTGTCAGTGAACTAGCTAATTAAGTTTTACTAGATATGTCACCACTGACTACACGTGGTCCCAAGGCAATCCTTCATTTTCGATAGAAAGCAGGAAGTGGAGCAGAAGCCCCTGAAATGGAGAACCAGGGAATGAGATAGGGAATCTTGCACAAAATGCCATCCAAACCACAGGCCTTCAGAACAGTGGAGTCTACATTGAGCTCTAGGGCAGATTCCCTCCCATTCATCCACCAAAAGGGTGCAGACCTTAGAAAGTCCAATGGAGGAAAAGCACAGCCAATACTCGGCAAAGGTACCTCCAAATTGTGACCCTGTTCAATAAAGGGGAATGGACAGCCCAAATCCACCCACACTTCAATTGTTCACCAGAAGGGACCCATGGGTGGGCTCTGGCAGAGATAGCAGAAATCTATCTACAGATTTAATATCTACCCAGGACAATTGCACTGTTTACATGGAAAGAAGCAGAGGTATCAGAAGGGCTTGAAATCTAGACCCAGGCCGAGAGTAGAGGAATCTTTCACAAAATCCCATATATGGGGCAGGCCCTCACCACAGGGGGGCCTTCCTTGCAATGTGGCCCAGATTCCTTAAACGGCATCCACTAACAGTTTGCAGACCTGAACAAGGACCATGGTGGAAAAGCACAGCTAGAGGTAATCCAGAATTCCCCCAAAGTATGCTCCTGGTCAAGAAAAAGGAATGGCTAGCCAGAATTCATCCAGAATTCAATCACTCACAGTAGGGGGGAGGTGGTGAGGATGGGCTCTAGCAGACATCCCAAAAATCTATCCACAGACTGTGTATCAGCCCAGGATGGTTCCATTGTATACATGGAAAGGACCAAAATACCCACAATGGCCTGAAATCTTAATACAGAAAAGAGATAAGGAATCTACATGAACAAATTCTAAGACTTAAGCAATGATTCACAGCAGGGGTTCTCACCAAAACTGTCAGTAGCAAGTCACTAACATGCTCCATGAACAGTCACTCGAGAGTATATAGCCCCTTTGTCAAGAGGGACCCCAGGAACTAGGCTACAATCCTCCAAATGAACTCTTCTGGGAAAGTGGAGAAGAATGTGTAAGAAGAAATGCAACCCAGTAACAAATTGGTTCAAAGAAATAGGCCCAGAGAGGTTTTGGATGCAGGGCCACTGATACTGTACTACAGCCTAGATGAGGAACACAGACCAAGTGTCATGCTCAAAGGAACAAGAGCAATGGGCCTCAGTGCCCTGAAAGGCAAAATGCAGGAACCATCCATGGTGCGAGCACCCACAGTAGGAGGTCCTCTAAGGGACTCTGGTAAGGAAACCCCACAGAAATGGACTCGGGGACATTCTGGGTTCCGGGAAAAGTCTCCTGAATACGAGGGAGCATTGGTGGTAGGGTAAATTCTCTACCAAATGTGCCTTAAGATAAAAGAGGATATATATGAAGCAAAGCCCTAAAATTTGAGCACATGTGCACAGCAGGGGTCCCTTCCATGGACCACAGAACAGATAGCCTTAAATCTGTCAAAAGATGTTCTTGTGTCCTTCAATATTCCCTCAGTTGTGACTGACAATAGGATCACATCTAGAATCCCCTAAATCAGCTGCCCAGTGAAAGAGAGTCAGAGGGTACAACAAGGAAGCCCATGCAGTAGCACTCAGTGAACCAGCGACTTAGGCTTTACAAGTGACGCTAGAAAAATGTCACCACTGATTGCACGTGGCCCTAAGGCTTCAGTCTCAAGGGAAAGCAGGAAGTGGACCAGAAGCAACTGAAGTGGAGACCCAGGGAATCTTCCACAAAATCCTATCCAAACCAAATCCTATCCAAACCAAAAACCTATCCAAATCCAAAAAACCTATCCAAACTTCAGAGCACTGGGAGCTTACATCGAGCACAGACCTTCGAAAGTACACTGAAGGAAAAGCATAGCCAGAATTAGACCAAGGTACCTGCAAAGAGTGACCCTGGTCAAGAAAGGGGAATGGACAGCCAATCCACTCAGAATTCAATATTTCACAGTAGGGGCCTGAGGGTGGGCTCTGACAGAAATAGCAGAAATCTGTCTATAGACTGAATGCCTGCCCAGGACAACTGCACTGTGTACATGGAAAGGAGCAGAGGAAACAAAAGGACCTGAAATCTAGACCCTGGCAGAGAGTAGGGGAATCTTCTCCAAAATCCCACCCATGGGCAAGGCCCTCACACATGGGAGGCCTACCTTGCAATCTGCTCCAGATTCCTTAAAGGAGATCCACCAACAGCTTGAAGCCCTGAGAAAGAACAATGGTGGAAATGCACAGCTAGAACCAGGGCAGAATTCCCCCAAAGTATGCTCCTGGTCAAGAAAAGGGAACGGACAACCAGAGTTCACCCAGATCAATCACTCACAGTGGAGGGCTGATATTGAGCTCTAGCAGACACCCAAGAAATCTATCCAGAGACTGTGTGTTGGCCCATGACAGTTCCAGTGTATGCATGGAAAGTACCCACAATAGCCTGAAATCGAGACCCAGGACAGAGAAGAGGAATCTGCATGAAAAAAGTCTAAGGCCTAAGGCATTATTCACAGCAGGGGGTCTCACCTGAGGTGCCAGTAGCAACCCACTAAAATGATCAATGAACAGTCACTGAAGAGTAGGTAACGCCTTGGTCAAGGGAGATCCCCAGGGACTCAGACAGAATCCCCCAAATGAACTCCTCAGGGAAAGAAGAGAGGAATGTACAAGAAGAAATCCAACCTGGTAACAAATTGGTTAAAAGAAATAGGTCCAGAGAGATTTTGGATGCAGGGACCCTGGTGCTGTGCCTTGGCCTAGAGAAGGACCCCAGACTAAGGGTCATACTGAAAGAAATACAAGCAATGGGCTTCAGTGCCCTGAAGGGGAAAATACAAGAAACATCTAAGGTGGCAGTAGCCACAGCAGGAGGTTCTCCAAGAGGTTCAAATGATGGATAGATGGGGACACATGGACACAGAGATGGGAACATGTGGACAGCCTGATGAGGATGCATGGATATGTGGAGACACATGGACAGACAGATTGGCAGATATACAGACAGATACAGGACACAAGGACAGATGGGGACACACAGACACATGGGGACACATGAACAGATAGAAGATACTTGGACAGATGGGACACATGGACAGATGGGTTCACATGGACAGAGAGATGGGGACACATGGAAATGTGGGGAAACATGGAGAGACAGATGGGGACATACAGGCAGATATGGGACACAGGGACAACTGGGGATAGATGCAGACATGGAGACACATGATAGATAGGAGACACGGAGAGATGGGGACACAGAAACAGAGGGGGATACACAGACAAGTCAAGGGGCTGTGATGAGGGAACTCCACAAAAATGGATCAGGAGATTTTCAGGGTACTGGGAAAAGCTTCCTGGATGAGGAGGTGCATCAGTGGTGAGGCCAATTCCCTGCTAAGTATGCCATAGAACAAGACAGGATGATTCTGAAGCAAAGTTCCAAACTTGGAGCACACAGGCACAGTAGGGGATCTGTCCAAGGACAACAGAAAAGATCCCCTCAAATCTGTCCAAAGAAGTGCTTGTAACCTTCAATATTCCCTCAGTCATGACTGACAATAGGATCTCAAACATAGTCCAGTAAATCAGCTGCCAGCGAAAGAGAGTCAGAAAGCACAACATGAAAGCCCATGCAGAAGCACTCAGTTAACCCGCGACTGGGGCTTTTCAAGTCACCTTAGAAATGTCACCCCTGACTACATGTGCTCCCAAGGCAATTCTTCAGGCTCAGGGGAAAGCTGGAAGTGGACCAGAAGCACCTGAAATGGAGAACCAGGGAAATAGTATGAGAATCTTTCACATAATCCCATCCCAAACCAAAGGCTTTCACAGCAGGGGGGCCTACATTGAGCTCGGGGCCACCTTCCCTCACATCCATCTACCAACAGTGTGCAGACCTTCGAAAGTCCAATGGAGGAAAAGCACAACTAGAACTTGGCCAAGGGACCTGCAAAGGTGACCCTGGTCAAGAAAGGGGAATAGACAACCCAAATCTATCCAGAATTCAATCATTCACAAGAGGGGCCCCGAGGATGGGGTCTGATAGAGCTAGCAGAAATCTATTCACAGATTGTATATCTACCCAGGACAATTGCACTGTGTACATGGGAAGGAGCAGAGGCCCTGGAAGGCCTGCAATCTGGACCCAGGCAGAGAGTAGAGGAATCTTCTCCCAAATGCCATCCATGGGCCAGACCCTCACATTGGGCAGGCCTACCTTGCAATCTGGGTCAGATTCCTTAAAGCGTATCCACCAGCAGTTTGCAGCCCTGAGAAAGAACCGTGGTGGAACAGCACAGCTAGAACCAGGCAAGAATTCCCCCAATGTATGCTCCTAGTCAAATGTGCCACACACAGAAAAAGGTGTCAAGTTATTTAAATACACAGAATACTCTATAAGACCTTTTACAATTCAACTCCCTTCTCTCTGGGACTCAGTCTTCTCTGCTATAAGGGTTTGACTAGATAATCTCTGAGGTCCCTCCCAATCTTGTATGATCCTGGAGGAAATGAGGAATCCTGCTCTCCCTTCCTTTCCTTGGAGAGGTGTGGTCAGTACAATAGGTACTGAGTGTTGTATGGGATAGCAGCTGAGAGTTATGATTTCTATTAACTACGGACTTACTTAACTGTTTTCCTTTCTACAAGGCAAGGTTCACTGTGGGCAGCGGGGTGGGGATATACCTGGAAATGACTTAGAAAACTTTTTTTTCAACCTGTAAATCTCATGGTTTTTATAGCAATGTCATAGAGAAATGTCTAATGAGAAGCTACTCTGTGCAAAGCTTAGCTGTGTGTACTAAAGAAACTTTGCGGAGTATTTTCCTTGACCTTCAGAGCAGTATTCATGGAATATGTAGTATTTCTTTTTCAACACTGAGCCTTGCTGTCCACAAGATAGATACTCTGTGAAGTACTCAGGGGAGTCATCTAATATGAAGGCATCCAGATTCTAAAATCTCTCTGTGGCTTATAGCCAGCAAAATGACTCGTGACATTCCTGCTGAAATTTAGGCCCTCCCATCCCAAATTCTACGCTGCCAGAATCCTGTCGTTCTGTTAAGTCAGAGGCTACAAGAAAGCAGACTGAATTAGTTTGAGCCAGACAGCTTGGGCAGTGATTAGGGTCTGGACACTTGGGAAATAAGAAAACATGTCTGCAAGTAATGTTTACTGTACAAAACCAATCTGGACAAATTACTTTAGAGTCAATAGTGAATTAAAGCCTCTGAATCTGTTGAGTCCCTAGAAGGCTGATCTCACAATGGGCTCATCTGAATATTTGGAGGGGGGAAGGTCACAGGTTTTATTTTCCACTGGACTGAAAAAAATCTCAAGTTTAAAGACAAGACATTTTGGTTGTGTAGCTCTATTGTTTGGGTAGTCATGGAATGAGGTAAGGAGAGAAATATTGCTCTTTAAAAGTTACTGAACCGTGCACATGGTATGGAGAATTGTGACAAACAGAGGAATCCAGGAGCAGCTTGAAAAGAGGAGGCATTTGTCTGAAGAGAATTTCCATTCAGAGATATAGATGCGCCTTGAGTACTTAACTCAGTGTTGGAGGGAAATATCCAGGTTATTGCACATCTCCTTTTGCTGAATAGAGTTGCCACATCCATCCTGAAGACAAATTTATGGCTGGTTATAACGTTCTCTGTCTCTCTTTGTCTGTCTCTCTCTCTCTGTCTCTTTCTTTCTCTGTCTCTCTCTGTCTCTTGCTCTCTCTCTTTGTCTGTCTCTCTGTCTTTTTCTGTCTCTCTGTTTCTCTCTCTCTCTCTCTCTCTCTCTCTCTCTCTCTCCTCTCTCTCTCTCTCTCTCTCTCTCTCTCTCTCTCTCTCTCTCACACACACACACACACACACACACACACACACACCCCAAACTTTTGGGGAGAAAAAGTAACTAACTGGCTACTTTGAGAACAACTCATTAGGAACCCATTACCGGAACCTCCGTTGACTGAATTCAGCGGCTTGTTTTCCAAACATGTTTTCAGTATACACTGTGCAGTGGCTATAACCCAACAGGAGAGTATTCCTATTCTGGGACAAAATCTAAGCATCTTTAAAAGCAGCTGTTCTCCAAGGAACCTATTTGTTCTTTGATTCTCATAGCTTTCCAAATGTCTTATCAATCATCTTTGAATTTTTGTGCAACAGAATTATTACCCCTCTTAAAACAAACTAAGAAGCAAACAGCCCAGTGGGAAGGCATGATGTCCCACTTGCCAATAGGGAAGGGGTGCAAGGGATGGAAAAATGGCCAACAAAATGCCAAGTCCTGTAGCCTCTCTCCATTTGGTGCTACCAAGTCAAGTTTCTGGGTCTCATTCGTGCAGGGAAATATTCTTGAATCCCAGGACCCTGGATTTGGAGCAGCAAAGGATGTAAAAAGTCATCCAGTACAATCCCCTCATTTTACAGAGGAGGAAACCCAGAGGGGTTATGTGGTGTGTCTGCAACGGTATACATAAGCAGAGGAGCAAGAATTTGGGGGCTGCTTTCTTCCTTTGGCTTGGAAGAAACAAAAGTTATTGGGACTAATTAGGGTTAGTTTTATGCAATCAAAGATTCAGTCACAGAGCAATGGAAGTGGGGTCAGTAAACTATGAATTTCTATCTTGGCCACCTCATTCAGCAGTTACTTTCATGATTATGTCTCAGGACAAAACACCTGACCTCTCAGAGCCTCAGTTTCTCTATTAGTTAAATCAAGATAATTACCCATCCCTTAGTGCTGTCACAAGAAAAGCACTTTGTTGACCTCAGGACATCATAGAAGGAAGAGTTAAATTCAGAAGTCAGAGCAAGGATTGGTAGGGGCTTTTATCACATGACACTGTGAACATTTGTCTGCATTTTAGCTGGTGGCACAGTGGATAGAGTGCTATGTCTAGAGGCTGGAGGACCTACATTCAAATTCATTCTCAGACACTAATTGTCTGACCCTGGGCAAAGTTACTTCACCTTTGTCTGCCTCAGTTTCCTGAATTGTAAGATTGGGGTAATCATAAATTCATAGGGTTGTTGTGAGGATCAAAGAACATCATATTTGTAAAAAAAAAAAAAAAACAAACCAACAGTGCTTAGTACGGTGCTCAACCAATCATAGGTGCTATATAAATGCTTATTTACTCCCCTTCCCCTTTAGTAGATTGAATTTGCAGAGTACAGACCTAAGGCAGGAATTATTCTTAACCTGCAGCTAATTTATTTCTTTCATTTGCTGTATTCCAGCATAATTGATTTCCTTTGTAGTTCTATGTATTTTGTCTATCTTTTCACCCTTGCCAAAGGGGCCATGGCACAGAAAGGTGAAGAATGCTGGTCTGGAGCAATGTTGCTGCCTCATCCCTAATATTAAGGGAAAGGAAACAAGAGCAGAAAGTTGCCCAATGTCATACACATAATAGACGTTGAGGGTGACTTACTTTTAAAGCTTATTTTACCACTTAGAGTAATAATACTTATCCTACTGAATGATGTCACTCCTGGGCCTTTATGATATCCCAATTGTGAGGTCAGCTGACAGAACAGTTAAGTTGAGCACAGAAAACTAGGGACTTCAGTCTAGGCTTGTGCCCGCTGAAGATCGGAGGTTGGGCACTGAGAAGTCCAAGAGGGAAGGGCTCAGTTCTCCCACAAGGGGATGATGTCCCACCAAAAATGGGCTCTAAGTCACTGACTCTCTTCTGGAACAAAATCTGCTGCTTCTTTCAGGCCTTATGGTTTAAAAGCTACCTGATCTTACAATGTATAATAAACCTGGCTTCATTCTACATCATGGCCTGCATGGATCGTTTCTACACCTTGGCCAAGATGTGCTATGTGTCAGTGCTGACATCCACTGTCATGAACCTCCGGGACATCCTACCTGTGGTATGCTCATGGCGCTGGAAGTCTATTCAGATTCTGCGCTGTTGGACAAGTACAAGCATCTGCCGGCTATTAAGATTTGCACGGAAACATCCTGTCTGGGCTCTGCTCAGACTGAGTCATTGGGGTTACTACTTTATGGTACTTTTAGTCCAGAAAGATGCCTATAGTGTCATTCTAACGGCCATTCAGTACCAACTGCTTTTCACCGTGATTATGGCTTTCCTTGACTGGCTTGAGGCCCTGATCCGCAAAGAGACTGTGAAGATATTCCAGTTGCTTCTCTCTGCCAAGTCATGCTGGAACCCCAAACCTCTGTGCCAGCATTCCTCAGGGCGAACATCACCCACCATGATCCAGAACTTTCAGAGTTTCAAAGTCCTGTTGGTTCACGTAAACAAGAACAGGATCAGACACTTCCATACGGGGGCCTCAGGAGTGTTACGGAGAAAAATATATTCCACCAAAACTGAGGAAAAGACGAGTGAGCCAGAATCCTCCAGTCATTACCTCATCTATGAAATCAAGGCCACCTTTACCATCTGCTTCTTACTGTATCTCTACAGGACCTTCCCCTCCATTAAAATAATCAAGTAACATGACCAAAGGTGAAAGAACTCAACGGACCCCTGTGGTTTTGTCAGTCAGTGAAGTTTCAGACTCTGAGCATTTGCTGGATTAGGGAATTTCCAACCATTTTGTGCTCCTTAGCAAATAAACATCTTGATGAAATGCAGTGTTCTTTTCTTTTCTTAAGAAATAATTACCATAAATCTAAAAAAAATAAAATTAAGGGGTTAGAGAAATACATTGGGAGGAGAAAGGGAATGGGGCAAAATATCTCTTACAAAAGAGGCAAGAAAAACCTTTTCCGGGGTGGAGCCAAGATGGCGGAGTAGAAAGACTCACATATGCTAGCTCCGAACCCACAGCCCATGGATTTCCTCTAAAAAGAACTCCTGACAAATTCTGGAACAGTGGAAGCCACGCAGCAACACAGTGAAGGACATTTCCGTTCCAGAGAGCCCTGAAAAACCGACCCCAAAGGTCCATCACGCCCCAGACCGGAGCGGAGCCCTCCCCTCCCCTGCTCCAGCCACGTGGCACTGAGAGGAGCAAGTAGATCCAAGCAGGTTTCAGGGACAGAACCTCCAGCGGCTACGAAGGTCCCTCCACCCACAGACTCACAAGTCAGTGAAAGAGATGGGCTGAGAGGGGAGCGGGGTGTCTCTGGGACTCAGGCCCCCTTGGGAGGGGGCGGGAGCAGCAGCAGCAGTGGCAGTGGCAGCGGGCAGCCAGAGGCTCTAGGAGCAGGCAGGAGCTCGGCAGCAGCTCCATTACAAATGGTCTCTGCACAAACCCCCTGAGGGAACTGAGCCTGGGAAGGGGCCCTGCCCCCACCTGAGAACCTGAATTTAATCTTACCCTGAATAGAAGCCAGGCCCACTGCTGAAAGCCCTGAGATTGGGGAGCAGCATTTGAATCTCAGACCCCAAGCACTAGCTGGGAGGATCTAGGCTGGGGTGGAGAGGACTCTCAGAAGTCAAGTAACTGGCTGGGAAAATGCCCAGAAAAGGGAAAAAAATAAGACCATAGAAGGTTATTTTCTTGAGATGATGATTCCACCATTCCTCTCTGACAACGAAGAGAACTGCTTACCATCAGGTAAAGACATAGGAGTCAAAGCCTCTGTATCCCAAACATCTGAAATCGATATCCAATGGGCTCAGGCCATGGAAGAGCTCAAAAAGGATTTTGAAAATCAAG
>CM053775.1:22039272-22082559 GCA_028658325.1 Potorous gilbertii
TCTCTGACTGTAGTTTCATTCTCTGTAAAAGGAGGGTGATGAAATTTTTGTCACTTACCCCTATAGGATTGTTTCAATAAATGTGCTGCTGAATTCTTTAAAGCATTACAGAAATGTGAATTAAAATTTTATAGATAAAGGAACTAAGACAGATAGAGGTAAATTGACTTGTCCAGGGCCACACAGACAGGAGCACAGCCAATATTTATACTCATGACTTCTAACTCAAAACACAATGCTCTTTCCACTTACTCCATCATGCTCTTGGAACAAGTTTCTCCTCTGAGACGTTCCCTGTAGGTGATCATCCTGTACTCCTACTGTCCCTCACTGCTCCCCTGAAGCCACATATAGATTATGCAGCAGACAACTTAAGCTACTCTAAGTTCCCAGCCTCGGCTCTAAATAAATCAGGGTAGAATTCTCAGTGCAATGTACATATGTTTCCATATTCAGAATCCAGCTCATGTCCAGGTGATTTGTAGTCAGCACACTAAATTGACTGAATCATAAGACAACAGTATAGTACACAGTGCAGGGGAAGACAAATGGTTATGGGAAGAATCTTTTCACCACAAAGAGGTTTCTCTGATCCCATTTAGAAAAAGGCATCATAGAATCACAGCAATAAAGGAGAGATGACTTGATAGGTAAAGGATGCCTCCATACAGGCATTCTTCATTTTATATACTTAATTTATCACTCTATTTAAAGTTTCTTGAAAATAATTTATAAACAAAGCTTGTCCCCTCATAAAAAGAATGAAAAGGTAGTGCAAAGGATGTGTGCAAATAAACTCACTATGTTCCCAATGAAATGGTCATCCAAGAAAACACTAAAAATAACAAAAGAAGCTTGGCTAGGTCTTTTCAGGAGACTCAGAAAGCCAGAAGATTATAGATTTTTGGAGCTAGAAAGGACTTGGGAATACAGGAGCTGGACAAATCCTTCAAGGTCATCTTGTTCAACCATTCATGGATAACTAGAGGAAATAGAGTGCTGTGGGAAATCTAGCTCACTTAGGAGTCAGGGAGTTTGAATTCTAGGTCTCGGGTTTGCCACTGATTATTTAAGGTCTTAAGGACTTCTTAAACTTTTTCCACTTGTGGAGCGCTTCTTCAACTGTGGGTTGAGATCCATAGTTTAAGAAGTGCTGACCTAGAGGGCTTCAGGCAAATTACTTTCCTCTCTGGGCTTCAGGATCCCTATAAAGTATTGGTATTGGACTAGGTGATCTCTTCTAGTTTTAAAGTTCTATGACTAAGGCTAAACTTTATGATTAACCAAAATTTATGATGAATTAAATTTTTATTTAACTTTTTTTCTGATTACAGTTTAAACTTCTGTGATTAAGATTTAACTTTCTCTGATGATATCAAGGAAAGTGAGGGCCCATTAAGGTTAGTGGCTTGATCTTATAAAGCTCTGTTATCAAATAGTGTCCAGGGGTGCCCTCAGATGCTGACTGGCTGTGTGATCATGGGCAAGTCATTCAGCTCCCCTCTGAGCTTTATCTTCCTCATCCATGAAATGGGCACAACACTAGTGGGATGATCCAATAAGAACTGTACGTCAAATGTCTTACAAACATACCTATACTGTGGTTACTATTATTACAAATAGTGATAAAACAATAAACATGTGACACTGTGGAGTTGGTGGATGGGTGAATTTCTATAGGTTGTAACTGTTGTTGTTCAGTCATTTTTTTCAGTTGTGTCCAACTCTTCATGATCCCATTTGGGGTTTTCTTGACAGAGATACTGGAGTGATTTGTCATTTCCTTCGCCAGCTTGTTCTACAAATGAGGAAACTGAGGCAAACGGGGTTAAATGACTTGTCCAGGGTCACACTGCTAGGAAGTGTGTGAGGTAAACTTTGAACTCAGGAAGATGAGTCTTCCTGATTTCAGGCCTGGTGCTCTATCCACTGTAGCACCTGGCTAGCTTCCTGTAATTATAATGTATGGTAAATGCTTCTGTGACTAAGAAGGCCATGAGTGTGAGCCTTGTCCTCTGGCACTGTAACAAGGATTTATGGCCTAAGTATTCTGTGCTTTAAGCATAGCGATTTATGGAAGCCCAGATATTCAGGGGTGGGGTGGGGAAAGAATACATTTTGTGTGATTTATGAAAAGACTCATTAAGTAATAAGGTCCTCTGGTACATTTAATTTCTTCATATTCATAAGAGTGTTTAATTGTTGGATTTAGCCTTACGATTCCATCATTACAAACTTGTGTGGATGGTACATCTTTACATCTTAATCCTCCACACAGTTTAGAGGTAACCCTACTATCCATTCACCTGTTCTATAACATGTCTGCAAACCTGAACTCTAATAGATTTCAAAATTCAATCCTAAGGTATACCTTTTTTATAGATTGCTGTGGTAACCAGATATTGGTTGGTAAACTAGATAATGAACAGCTCCACAGAAGGTTAGATCTCTACTGAACTCATTTGTGCCCTGGTGTATTTCAAATGAAATTCGACCAATATAAACTGGACTTCTAGTACCTTTATTTTCAGGTGGGCATCTATTGTATCACAGGAAGTACATTTCCCCCATATGGCTGAACTAGAGACCTTGTATCTCTTCAGTCATTTGCTCCCCATTTGCTAGCTTAGTTAAACAAGGAAATGGGGAGTTCACATTCCACAAAATCCAACATTCATAAAGAACATCCAGGAGGATAGTCAAACTTGTAGGTACATCATTTCCATTTGATCGATTTAGTGACTTCTTCAAAGTCACACAGCTAATTACTGGCAGAACAAGATGCTGAAAGCCAGGTTTCTGGTCTCCCCTTCCTTCCCCACTTCAGTGTACTTGCCTCTACAGCAACAGTTCTCACTCAGAATGTGAGCTAAGAGAGTTCCACAGCTGGCCTTTCAGTTATTGCTGTCATTCAGTCGCTTTCAGTTGTCTCCAACACTTTGTGATCCCATTTGGGGTTAGTCTTGGCAAAGATACTGGAGTGGTTTGTCCTTCTCCAGCTCATTTTACAGATGAGGAAACTGAAACAAATAAGGTGAAGTGATTTGCCCAGGGTTGCCCAACTTGTAAGTATCTGGGGTCAGATTTAAACACAGGAAGGTGAATATTTCTGACTCTAGGCGTAGTGTCCAATCCACTGTACCACCTAGCTGCCTGTCAGTATTAATGGCTCTTCTTTTGTTGAATTAATTAACAATTTGCCTAAGATATTAAATTCTATCCAAGCAGCATGGTGTAGTGAAAAGAACACTGACTTTGGAATTTGATGGAACTGAATTCAAATCTTGCCTTTGTTAGTTATTACCTATGCAAGTAGTCACTTCTGGACTTCAATTTCCCCATATGTAAAACAGGAGTAGGGGGTGAATGCTAGATGACCTTTATATATTGTCCTTTGAGCCAACTTCATTGCTACTTTATCCAAAGCCAAGCTTTTGACTAATTCTAATCAGAGTTTTTTTTTATTTGGTTTTGTCTGTTTGGTTTTTTCCCCTCATTGTCAGAGAAAGTGGCTGTGGGATCTCTATCTTACTGAAGTGTTCCGGAGAATGATATGATTTGAGGAACACTGCTTTTCACCCCAACAAGATGGCACTGAAATAGTCAATTACTACTGGACTTGGAATGTGAAAGTCCAGGGTTTGACAAATCCAAACTGTGTAACTATGGGCAAGTCACCTAACCTCTCTGAGCCTCAGTTTCCTGATTTGTAAAACAGGGAAAATAATGCCTGTAGTGCCTCCCTTACAGGGTTGTTGTAACACCCTAGGAGATACACAATCAAGATTTCTTTAACTCTTAGAATTGGAAGGAGCATCAGGAGCCACAGAATAAGAAAGACCTGGAATCTGTAGACAGCAGAAATCCTTCTGTCTCACTTACTACTTGTATGATCTTGGACATGACCTTCCTCCTTTCTGGGCCTCAGTTTCTTTTTTTTATAGAATGAGGATGATGCCTAAGTTTTATTAGTAACCGTAGCAATTATGGTAACTTATAATTCCATAGCACTTTACATATCTACTGAAAACCTCCTCTTATTTCTCAGTGTGGTATGACAGTGACACTGGGGTCCCCTGGAAAGCAAGATCACTGCAGTGTCAGTTCCCACAAAGCTACAAAGTCTTTGAGTTTGGCCTAGATGATAGATGAACTATGTGGCTGTCACCTGGGATCAGCTCAGATGAATTCAGTCTCTGAATTCAGGTTCCTCACTGGGTTGGGTGCAAGGTTTCTGCTTCTTCACTAGCTCTGCAATACCATCTACTAAGTCATAAGGGGGGTGGGAAGGGGCGATGTGACCTGCCTATTGGAGGAGGACCCAGCTGAATGAAGTTATGGATCTCACCTAGTCTTCAAGACAGCCCTAACTTCTATTTCTATTTCTAAGTCACTTAAGGTGTACAAAGGGCTTCCCTCAGTACCACCCTTTGAGGTGAGTCCTGCAGGTATCAGGCTCCCATTTTGTAGATTTGGATTAAATGACCTGCCCGTGATCAGCACAGCTAGTAACTAACATCCTGAGGCCTCCTAAATCCAAACCCCAAGCTCTCACCACTGTGTCATGCTACAGTTCAACTAGCATCATTACTGGTGTCAGGATCACAAAAGTGTCGTCATCATTGCCCCATCTTTGGAAGGAATCCCCACCCTAGGTGGGGTGACATCACAGGCCCAGACCAACTAACAAGGACAGGACCACATTCTCAGCTGAGCCTCCCAACAACACTGGGGGTGGTTGTTGTCTGTTCTATCATCCCCATTTGGATAAGGTAGCTGAGCCTCAGAGAGGCTAAATATCTTGTTGAATATCACCCTACTAATATGTTACAATGGTAGAATTTGAACCCAGGTCTCTCCGTCTTCTCAGTCCTGCAGGTTTTCCTACTTCACTTACACAGAATGAATGATCAACTCCTTCTGAAGTCTTCAGACTTATTTCTCTTATTATCTCTCAGTATTACCATATAGTCAAACAGTTGTTTAAGCAGTTAGAACAAAGGAGAGCTGGGCTTGCAAATATTGACTGAGCAACAAGTCTGGTGTGCCTAGATTTGGAAGCTCTCAGTGGGGTCTCAGCCCTGAAGAAGTCCTCAGCTTTTCCCATGCCTGCCCTCTGCTGCTTTGCCAATGTGGGAATATTTCCACTGGACTCCATTTTCAAAGGTGTCCATAGGAATTCAGAAGGAAGCTGTGTCCTTGCAGCTGTTAACAACCTTTGAGCTTCACAGGCTATGGCAAAAACTCCCTTTTCTTCATTATGGGTACCTCAAAGACTTCTTAGCTGATAAAGCACAGGCTTAAATTGTAAACAAAAGAAGCACCCAAATGTTTCCCTGGCACATTCTTTCTCTGCAGAGGTTTATTGCTCTCTATGGGCAACTGGATTTCTTTCAGGGTAAGCAATTCTCTAACCACCAGACTGAAGTGCAAATACCTGTACCTTGTCACAGGGAAGCCACAGTATATATGGCAGGCCCAATGCTTTCCCCAAGCAAGCTTGGAAAGATCGACTCTGTTTTTATTGCTTCCCTGGCTAGAGATTTCTGGCAGCTTTCTTCACTTGAACATTTGCTATTTTTGAATAAAGCATTGAAAAGAGGAGCTGCTGGTGAGTTGAAAGGCAGCTAGACATATACTCACACACACAGACACATACATACACATACAACATGTATGGTCATATACACATGTGCATATACATATTCTACACATGCTCATACAGTCATATATACATGTTTATACATATACACTCATACACATATACTTATACATGCACGCATATACATACTTTACACATGTTCATATACACATGCTTACACACATACGCTCACACCTATGTGCTCACACATACATGTACTCATACACACACTTACACACATATACACACAGAGAGATTCAGAAAGACAAAACTCTTATTGATTACCTGTGTGACCTTGGGCAGGTCAGTTCACTTTTCTAGGCCTCAGTTTCCCCATCTGTACAATGAGAGGTTTGGACTAGATAACCTCTGAAACTTCTGACCCCCTGATCCCCTGGCTTTACCTTGATATCTAGTAAGTTTGCCTGAAGAATCGCTGAGTTGGAAAAGGACCCCAGCAGCTGTGAGGTCTAACACATACCTGAATAAACCTGTTTCAACAGCACAGCTCAAAAGTAGACATTCAGTCTCTGTTCAAAGATACCCCCCAATCTGAGAGAAGCCATGACCTCTTCTCATTCCACCTTTGTACAACTTGGTCTCAGTTTTCTTATGCCTCTGTAGAATACTTTCTTTGTAGGTGCTATTGGAAGCTCAGACATTTCCCATTCAGAGAAGCTAGATGAGTGAGTCTGAATGGGCTTATCACTATGGCTTCCCAACAGTGATACCCTGCACTGGCAAGGGGCAAGGATCAACACTCTCCTTTCCACCAAACTCATTCTCGTTCATACCTCTGTACCCTCTGCAGCTTCAGAGTTCACCCGTTCTCTCATCCGTAGGTTTGTTCCTTCTCTTCCACATTTGTAATAACCAAATCACTTTATAAAAACCAGACCACCAGGGTTCCCACCCTGTGATCATGAGACTTCCTTGACTATGCAGACAAGGCTAACTCTTATATCAGATACACAGAGAAAGTTTCTGCCATCATGTTGGTAACTCCAGTGGAGAGTGTCCCTCCTGGAACCTTCCATGGGCCAGGGACATAAAGGGGAGGTTTCAGTAGCACAACACACTGACGCCCCTTTGCTGGAATTCTCAGACCCATACCCCTTGCTTCTAGTTCTGTGTGATCTGGGGTCAAGTGGGACCAATGCGACAGCCTTTCAAATGCCTATGGACTATGATAAAGTCTTCTCTTCTCTGAAAGCTATAACAAAACATTTCTAGTCCCTTTAATCAAGCCATGTAGTTGACAGACCACCCTGATTGTGCCCTTCTGTATGTACACTCTCTGTGGTTTGTCAATGTTATGACCAAAATGTGCCTCCAAGAACCTAACGCCCCAGATGTGATGTGGCCAGGGCAGATTATTGCAGGATAATCAGCTCTGTCCTTTGGGACACTGCCCTTTTCACTGGTACCTAAGAGAACATTCACTTTTGGGGGCTGTTTCCAGGCTCTGTTTGACCTTCTGACTCTATGCTGCATCCTGTGGTCAACCTGTGATTACACTGGCACAAGGAACTCCGATATAAGGAAACTCCCTCTTCCAATGCAGACAGGTACCTTGCATCATAACTTTGTGTCTTAGAAACTGAGGCAAACAGGTTTAATTGACTTGCCCAAGGTCACACAGCTGCTAATTGTCTGAGGCTGGATTTGAACTCATGAAGCTGAGTCTGATTCCAAGCCCACCTAGTGTCTTAGAGATTTGTCCAAAGCATTAAGAGGTTTAAAGGATAGTCTCACCGAACAAGTAGGTGTCAAAGGTACTATTGAACTCACATCTCCTTGGTTCTGAGGCCAATTCTCTATCTGCTGCATGTGACCTATGACAACTGGATGCTTTTCACTCCCCAGGTACATGCTCATCCCATGACCTTTTGTCGTTGTTCCTCCCTTCCATTCTGCTCTTCTTGGATCCTAATGATGCTGACCTTGACCTATGACCTCTGTTTGTCCTATTCTGACAAGTTCCTGTTTGGTAACTGCCTTGTGACCCATCCAGTCTTCCCAGCACTGTTATGGGCTCAATGGGATAATAGATTTCAGGCCTGCTTTTGGGGCAAGGTTGCAGTTGTCATCCCTTCCTGGCTTGGAATCAGGATATCATCTATCTTGGCACTGCACAAAGAATGGCAGAGTCCAGGGATTCTGGAATGAGCACTGGATTTTCAGAAGACTTGGATTCAGATATTCCCTCTTCTACTTTACAACCCATGTTACCTTACATATCACTTAACTAGCCTTATTTTATAATGTCTCTGTTTCTTCCTCCATGTCAGCATTCAATCCCACCAACTTCTGTTTTTTCAAAAGGATGGGGTAGGAATAAAGATACTGAGGACTAGAGCCACAAATCAGTATCCTTCTGTGTCACTTCCTGCTTGGGGATTTTATCTTTCCACCCGAATTCAGGGATTCTTAAGAAGTGTGTGTATGTATGGGTGTGGGTGTGTGTGGGTGGGTGGGTGTGGACGTGTGTGGGTGGGTGTGGACGTGTGTGGGTGGGTGTGTGGGTGTGTGATAGGCCTCTTATGAAGCCAATGGACCTTGTCTCTGAAGAATGTTTTTAACTGCATAAAACAAAATACATAGGATAATAAAGGAAACCAAGTAAATTGAAATAGTTACAATTCAAAATAATTAGGGGCTGCGGGGGAACACATCCACAGACATCTGGTTAACCACTCATGGCCCCAGTACTAAAACAACATAATTGGCTCAGGAAGATCTGTAGAGACTAACTGTTACTCTCCTTTGCTCAAATGGGAGGCTGGAGATGGAGGCTCTGTTCACTCAGGGCTCAGACATTGTGGCACTCCCTCCTGCGTAGAAGGTTCATGGCGCTGCAGGTTAGGGGATGCTGGGAAAATGCCTCTTTCAGATATAGACCAAAGTGACTGATTATTATGAAGGGCTGAGAACTGCCCCTCTACCCTGTACCCCCCTCAGCATTTACTAATATGGCATATCGACAGAACTTTGAGGTTGACAAGGGACTTCCCTCTTAACCACCCTGTGAGGCTGGTGGCACAGCTATTCTTATCCCTATTTTGCAGAGAAGGAAACTGAGGCTCAGTGAGGTGAAATTCGTGACTACGGTCACACAGCTGAGAAAGGGGCAGAGCTAGTATGCAAACCACACATAATTCTGAATTGCTTTATCCTTCTTTACAAAAGATTTCTCCTTCCCCAAATTGCTTTCCCCTTCACTGAAACAACAGTTTCTCCCTTCACCAAGCCAGTCTACCCTCATCCTTGTTATCTGACCATTAGCTCCCTGCCACCCAGGGGTGTGAGAGGGAGCGGAGGGGCAGTTGTTCCAACTTCTCTCAGACTACTGGGTATATTATTAGGTCTTCTATCCTTGGGCCTGAACTGGTTCTTGCCCTGGTTTTTGTTATTGACCCCAGCTCTCCAGTCAGTTTAAGCTTCCAAAGAAGAGATGACCTCAACAGGAGAGACTGTTAAGCCCTAAAGAAGCTTTGGGGGAAATATCCCCAAAGTTACAATAGCTTTTTACTTACAAAACCTTCCAAGTTACAGATGTGAAGGACATAATCCAAAGTATGGGAAAAGAGACTTACCTTTCCTTGAGGAAATATGATGGGTTTCTTTTATCCTCTTATTTCTCTGTACTGTCATTTATATTGTATATCCACTGAGAAGAGACATTTTATTCCTGTAGGCATTGTGGGAGAAGTGAATTCTTATATCCCAATCTGTTCAGGATCAGAAATAGAGATTAAGCATGGAAGCATATGGGAACCAGGATGGGGGAGGGGAGCAAGACAGGGAGAATGGATAAGGAAGTAAAAAGGAAGGAGCTGGGGGGTGAGGACCAACTGACCGCTGCAAATCCTTTGCTTGCTGGCCCCTGAAAGCAGAGATTTGCTTGTAGAAAAACAGGGGTTCCATCAGATAGGTTACGTGAAGGCACACTCATCATCACAGGTGTGATAGACCCCATTGCAGCCAGTCACTTACTATTAAGGGAAGGCAGGTAGAGTTGTGTTGACAGAGGGCAAGTTGAAAGGTGAAAGAAATCCAAGGTGGGTTAAATTAAATGACTTTTCCACCACCTTCCCCTCTTTTTCAAGGATCTGCAAGGTCATAGGAGTGGGTCATCCCTCCACCAACGTAGATCATATATAGCCCCTTTGCAACTTAGTGAATAGACTTCAGGAGTTTTTGTGATTGAGAAAGCTCATCATCCTGTGGCCAGGCTGAGAAATGTTGATGAAAGTTTGACTGGTTCTCTGATAACTGAGTCCATCATGGCAGATCAAGTCAGAGCTTGTGCCCCTCCTCGGCAGAAATTTCCAGAACACAGGCTCACTTTTGTTCTCCAAGAAGCCAGCAAAGGATAACTGGAAGAGAAAAGCTCCCTCATGAACAAAGATAATAAGAAGTTGGGCACTCCAAGGCAGCTCACATTTGTAGGGAGGTTTTTTTTGTGTTTTGTTTTTAACATTGAGACTACACATACAAGCCCCTCAGCAAATTCCAATGATTCTGGATCAAAGCCCTGTTTGGGGAGAGGCTTCATATTTAATGCTCTCTGAGGGATCGTGACACAGACACCAGCTGCTAGGTTCCCCAAATTCATTAAGGGCAAGAAGGCAGGGAATTGAAGGCCAAAAAAGTCAGTTTTGACACGATGATTTGACTCCACTATGCAAGATGCTAGAGCTGTGAGTATCTTGGAGCCTATTATCTCATGCCAAATATGGTTAAATTCAATTTAGGAGGGGCCGAGGCATGGGAATCCATCAACAGGCATTTACAAAGCCCCCACTTCCTGTGAGGCTCCAGAGGAAAAAGTGGGAGTTTCTTCTCTGAGGGAGCTTCTGCATTCTCCATTCCGCCATGGGAAAGACAGCACTATAGCTAACATCTCTAAAGCACTTTACACATTCATTATCTCATTTGATCTTTGAAACAACCTGGGCACATGAGTGCTATTGCTAGGCCCATTCACAGAGATTGACTTGCTCAGAGTCACACAGCTATGAAGTGTTTAAGGCTAGATTTGAACTGCCTAAGTCCATGTTCAGTGCTCTATCCACTGCAGCGCCATCTCACTGCCTATCACAGATGTTATATACACATATATACATACAATTATACATACACATATGTATGTGTATACACATACATGTACACATATGTTCAGTCACTTTCAGCTGTATATGACTTTTTAGTGATCCCATTTGGGGTTTTCTTGGGCAAAAATAATGGAGTAATTTCCCATTTTCTTCTCCAGCTCATTTGGCAGATGAGGAAACTGAGACAAACAGGGTGAAGTGATTTGCTCATGGTTATACAGCTTACACTTACTAGTGTCTCGGGCCAGATTTGAACCTAGGACACTGTCTTATTCCCTTTGGCAGTGCCACCCAGCTGCCCCTGTGCACACATATATTTATGTATAGGTATACTGTATGTGCATATATACACATATATACATGCACACACGTGCAGAAACGGTATGCTAAAATCTTTGGCCTGTAGGGAAAATAGATAAAGATGAATTATTTCTGAAATTTAGGGTCGTTAGCAGGAATACTGTACTAATAGGACCTGGGAAGTAGTTCTGGGATATATCAGTATGTTCAAGTCAGGACCCAGACTATCACCTACTCAGGCGGGAGGATTCCAATTTGGGTCTGGATCTGCCCAAATGGAGTAATTCCCTCACATGGCCCCTTGTAGCTATAGCCCTGCTGGAATCTGGCCTGATGGTTGATGGAAATTTCCATCCTGTCATTTCTGGGCATCTGCTATTACCACTCAGACATTCGGTGCCACTGATCTAGAGAGATGCGTGGTAGGAATGGGAAGTAATAACAAAATTCTCCAATATGCGCTTTCTGTTGCATTCTGCTAATTGTGGTAGCATTAAAATTAAGTGAGGGAGCATTGGAAGGAGTGAATAAGAGCCCAGCCCAAAGCTTTTCTTACCTTTTCTCCATCCATTTCATTGGAGCCTTTTGTTTTAGGCATTTGGGGAGGACACTCTTCTCCTTCCCAGTGGGTCTTCCCTCATAATAAAGAAATGCAGTTAACCAAAATCAACCAACATAGTGATCTGTCTGATAATGTATGAGACATTCCATATCCCTATGCCCCAATATTTTGGAAGAAAGGAAGGAGATGCATTCCTTCATTTCAGAGACCCAAATTGGTCCTGAAAATTGCTTAGTATTTGATTTTCTTTTCTTTTCCTTTTCCTTTACATCATTGTAAACACTGTTGATATTATTCCCATGGTTTGACTTCCTTCAATCTGCATCATTACCTGTTTCTTTTTCCTTCCTTCCCTACCTATATCACTTAGTTGTGAAAGAGACAAAATGAGATAACAGATGGAAAAGTGCTTAAAAAGGTTAAGAGCATTACAACCCGTAAGGCCATCAAAGGAGCAATGCTGAAAAGGAAATTTCCCAGTTCAGGCAATGGCCAGATATCCAAGTTGATTGTAGTAGCAGGGCTCCTGAGTACCCATAGACAATTTCCATTTTTACAGCCTGGGTAGGTCTGAGATTATCTACCCAGGAGATGAAGAAGTAGGTTGATGGAATCACAATTTTAAACTGTGTTTGCAGAGAAGTTCCCTATAGTTATCTGATCCAATCAAGACCATACTAATCTTCCATTTAGTCTAGATATAGGTTTTTGTTGAATTGATTTTATGGGAGGGAGAGAGAGGAGGAGGGACAGAGATTTGTTTTCTTAGTGGGACTATGCCATAAATTGACATATTATAAAGCAGCCACATTGCACCAAGAATCAAAATAAGTATAAAACCCACGACTTTTTCTTCCTACTCTTTTTACACTCCTACATATTTATATCTTCCTACATATTCAGCATTCTGAGATTTTCTGGGCTCGGACAGGGAGGCCCACGCTGAGGATTTTTAAGTACACTATTGTCAAAGTGGAAATCTTGAATAATTTGCCATTTGTCACAAGCAATACCATCTTTGCAGTCTCCTTGGAATCGATAAGAATGTGGTTTGCTGAGCAGGTACTGACCTGGAAAGGATAATCATGCTGGCTGCTGCTGCAGTGACTTTCCCTGGTCTTTCTCAACGCAGAGTGGCAAGGGGTGTCTGCTTCATGGCCATTGCAGTGATCAGGAAAGGCGAAGAGACCATTTCAGGGAGGTGAAGGATGCCTTGTGAGCTATAGTTACATGGAAGTAGGAAGTGCACTCAATTTGAGGCCAGAGAACCTGGATTTGAGCCCCAGCTTGGCCACTGACTTGCAATTTAAGCTGAAACAAGTTCCCTGATTTCTTTGAAGCTTAATCTGTCCATCTATAAAATGGGAATGATGAATCTTGTTTTCCCTACCTAATGGGGTCAGTGTGAGGAAAGAACATTGCTCACCCAAAAGTACTAAGAAAATGTGAGGTATTATTAAGAAGAAATAGTAAACTAGTATTTGAGAGAGGAAAAGGAGAGAGAGAAAGCCTAACAGAAAAAAATCTATTAACTGAACCAAATAGGGCATTTCTTGCTTCCTTCTTAATGTCCACATACATATTGTTTTCATTCCAGCCACAGTATCTCTCTCATTTCTTCTTTTTTACCTTATGTGGTAACACATGGGCTAGTGTGGGGCGCTGGTTTGGAAAAATCTCAGGCCTGGAAATCAGGACACCTGGTTTATGGCCTGGGCCTGGCTTGGGATAAGTACCTTCTATTGTCAGGGCATTGGTTAATTCTTCTGCAAAATGAGTCAGCAGGGCTAGATGACTTCTAAGGGTCCCTCCTGTCCTTACCATAGGCTTAAGCAGAGCTGCTGAGGATGAAGGTCAACATACTGCCTGGGGGACTGAAAAGAGGGAGGGCTTGGGCAACTTCAGTTGTCTCCTTGGGTGACTATGCCCCCTTACTTGCTTTCTCATCATTTATGGGGAGGGCAGAGTGTCAGATTCCACTGACGTGATGTCCAAGGTCCTGTGGGATGAATCATATCACATACTTGCCCTCTATAGGACCTTATCATCTTCTCATACACTCAACAAAAGTTTTTATCTTTAATTTCATAAGCACAAATTTAAACACCTACTTCAGTGAAGACCTCTACTGGGCTCTGGGAAAGATGGGAAGTTTAGTTAAAAAAAAAAAAGAGGTCTCTGCCTCTAGTTGCTTTTTGTCTAGAAGGGAGAAAAGAGTTGCCAGGGCAGCTAATTACTGTGTTCAGCTCCAGCTGTATGACCATGGGCAAGTTACTTAACCCCTCTCAGTCTCAGTTTCCTCATCTGTAAAATAGACATACTAATAGCACCCAGCTCACAGGATCTTTTGAGGACCAACTGAGATCATGCTGCTAACGTGCTTTGCAAACTTTAGGAGAAGATATAAATGTGATTTATTGTGGCAATTATTATAACCAGAACTTTGGATAAGAAAGATCAATGTGGTAGCACCATGGAGAGAGATCTGCAGGAGGACAAAGAGGTGGGGAGGTTAAGCTAGCTCCTAATTGTCAAGACACATTTAACCACAGGGCTCATGGGCCTGAAATGCACAATGTGGCTAGTGTGAAATGATGCAGACCTTCCAAAGGTTCCTGTCTGGTGTGGATAAATTGGTGACTGTCTCTTGCTGGTTATGGACCCGTATGGTCCTGGTGAATATGAATTAATGAGATGCCCGTTGGGAGCAAATACTCTGAGACCATCTCCGTGATCTGCTTTCCTTTGGGTGCAGAGAAAAAAATGAGAGCAGCTGATATTTACATATGACCAAGCTATGGCTTTGGCAGAGTACTGATGTTTTGCGGGCCTTGTCAGACCAGAAAGGCTTTGAACATGTGCCTAAGTGTAATGTGAGGACTTCACCTAAAGAGATCACAGTCTATCTAGGATTCAGTAGCTAAGTCCTAGAGAGCTATTGGAGGCACAGAGAAATTGTGTCAGGTTAGTTAGTCAGTCAGTTAGTTAATTAGTTGACTAGTTAGTTAGTTGGGTCAGGCCCTAGTATGTTTGACTTGAAGTTAGGAATATCTGAGTTCAAATCCCAACACAGACAATTGTGACCCTGGGCAAGTCACTAAACTTCTGCCTGCCTCTGTTTCTTCATCTGTAAAATGGGGTAAATGATCATACCCACCTCACAGGACTGTTATGAGAATCAAATGAGCTAATAAAGGTTGGAAAGAGGCTTCAAACTCGGGGTTTTCCCCAGTTGAATTCTGCACTCTATCCATTGTAATCCCCAGCCTATCAGACGGCAGAAAGAAAATAAGGTCAGGCTATTCTTTTACAAGGTCTATGGGATACAGCCTTCATCAAAGCTATTCAATGGAAGAAGAGAAGAGTTTCTCTTCTAAGCACCTTCCCAGCCTGTGACATACCACCTACCTACCTACACACACACACACACACACACACACACACACACACACACACACATACACACACACATACACACATACATACACACACATACACACACACACATACACACACACATACACACATACACACACACACACACACACACACACACACACACACCAGCACCACTACTGTACGTCTTAAACTTGCATGTTGCTTGATAGTTTACAAAGTACTTTCCTATCCACGATGTCATATGAACCTTACATGGATCCTCTGGTGTAAGTAGGGCAGAAATTATTGTCTCCATTTCCCGGAGGAGATAATTGAGGCTCCAGGAGGTGAGATAATTTGGCCAAGGTCATATGGCTAGTAAGCTGAATTTTTATCCATCCCTTAAAATGCAAAGCATGGTCCACTTCCTCCACAAAGCCTTCTTTAGTGGGTGACAATCTTCCCCCTTAGGATGGCACAGAGTGCTTTATTTCATACCTTTGGGATGCCCTTGTTAGGTGTATCATATATCTGGGAAGGTCTCTAGACTGACCTGTGAGGGCAGGGAGTATGTCTTATCCCAACTCTGCATCTCTCCCTTGTGGAGTAGAGAGTTTGCTGCCTGATCTTGGGCCTTAGTAGACGATGGTTGAATTTGAAGGAACATAACCAAGTCTTTCCCAAGTCAGTTTCTTTCCACTACCATATGCTATTTGAGTTTCCCCAGTTTAACCTAATGTATAAAATCATTCCTTGCTTATGAAATTGAGGAACGATGCCAGGCAATTAAGCACTGGTCAATTCTGTTGAAAGGGCAGGTGAAGAAGGTTGCCTTCTCTGTCTTTGTACTTAATACATTTGATGGACAGTTTGCTTTTGAAATCATAATAGACACCTTCTGTTGATAATAGACATCTTCTATTGATGTGAGTTACACTCAAGTCTGCATGGCTTGGCCTCCAAAGGTTAGGAATTGTGTACAATTCAAACAGAGGCAGGGTTGAACTTTGTCTTCGTGCATCCTATGAGCAAAGTGTACTAAGCAAGCTAGCATAAGAAACCTGATTATAAGTGAGCAGCACTCCTGGGTGCCACTGCCAGACTCTTCTTTCTCATATATACACCTAGGAGATGGGGGTTCCTTTAGCTCAAGATCCCTCTGTAGTTCCTCATTGCTCACCAAATAAAGTTCAACCCTCCCCACAATCTGGCACTAGCCTTAGGTAATCTTTCCTACTTTTACTCCTTTATGCTTTCCTACTTTTCCTCCTTTATGCTACATTATGTCCAGACTAGTTATACAACTAGTTGTATACATGTAACCCATGCTTTTGTGCCTCATTACTTTTGCTCACATCCACATCGTTTCCTATATTTGGAATGTCATCCTTTTCTCCCCCTCCACCTGCTAAATTCCAACTTGTCCTTCAAAACCTAATTTGAGGCCACCTATTTCCAGATCCTTCCCTGATCTCCTCTACCTCCAGTCCAGTCAGTAAACACCATCTCTTTTGACTTCCTCATAGTACTCAGTTAGCACTACTCCAATACGCTAATCACCAAATGCTATGCATTGCACTTGTCTTTTTATATTTCCTATTCGCTACTAGACTGTAACACTGTAAGTTCCAGGCATTATCATTTGAAACCTTGGCTGTTCTCCCAGGACAGTGCTGTGGACATGGGAAGGACTTAATTAATGTTTGGTAAAACTAAAGGATATAATCCCATTTACAGAAGAAGAAACAAGGATATTACAAATAATTTTAATTTTATTTAAATTATCTATTCAAGAACCCTTTGTTAGCCATACCACAATTACCATGTAGACTTGAAAGCAATAAAACATTTGATAGGTGGTATAGTGAATAGAGCATTGTATTTGGAGTCAGGAAGACCTGAGTTCAAATCCTGCTTTGAATGTTTTCTAGCTGTGTGACACTGAGCAGGCAATTTTATCTTTCTCTGTTTGAGTTTCCTTATTTGTAAAAATGGGGATAAGAATAGAAACCTAACTTATAGGGCTGTTGTCTTAAATGAGATAATATATGTAGGAGCTTTGCAACCCTTCAAATGCTATATAGATGCTCGCTATTACGAGGAATTATAATAATGTTAGTAACAATAAAAAGCATAGTTATATTCCAGGAAAACTGACGTCCTTGTCATTCCATTCTCTGCCTCTCTCCCTTTGCCAGGCTTTCTCCCAGGCTTAAGATTTCTATCTTCAGCCTCACAGAATCCCTAGCTGCCAAGGTCAGTGATGTTCAATTAACTGGGAAAGGTAGACTGTGAATGACGATGTACTCCAACCTCCTCATTTCAGAGATATAGACACGGGGACTCAATGACAAACACTGATCGTGTCAACAGGCTATTAGAATGGATCCCTTTGAATTCAACACCATTGCTGCCTTCCAGGACTTTATAGTCTGATAGACGATCAGGTCACACAGCTAGGAAGTGGTGGAAACAGGACTCAGACTCAGTTTCTGACTCCAAGCTCTGTGTTCTTCCCTCCATGATGGTAATTTTAAGTTCTGGAAGAAAACACCCTGAAGGAATTCTAATTATTGACATTATTTGGTTCTGAAAATGCCTTCATTAAGTCCAAAGTAGTGCAGTATAATGACCCTCACCGAGCTTCATGATGCATTTCAAATAATTTTTTATACACATAGATGATTCCCACACACAGTGTTTTATACAGACTTATGTAGGGTACACTCACTGAAGTAGCAAGTCATTTTTTCTTACCCAGGTACTATTGTGGCCTTGAAATTGGTTGGGGCGAGGGGATGGTTAATTTGTGGAAACAGGTTTATGATGAACTACAGATCTGTCTTTTCTTTAGTAAAATCTCTGTGATCGTACTAAGGTCTACAATAATATAGAGATTGAATTTAAACCATGGCTAGTAAGAGTGTGGAACATAGCAACAGACAGAAAGGCATATGGCAGAGAGCTCATCGAGCCAGGAACCCAGACAACTGGAGCTCTGATCCTGGCTCTGACCTAACTTGCTTTGTAACCTTGAGGAAATTCCTTGTCTTCTTTGGACCCCAGTTTTCTCTTCTGTAAAATGGGGTGTGTGCGCACGCGCACGCACGCACGTGTGTGTGTGTGTGTGTGTGTGTGTGTGTGTGTGTATGAACTAGATCCCTAAATTCTTTTTTGCTTCTAAAGTTCCACAATTCTGTAAGAATGACCATGAATCAAAGTCATCTAAAAGACAGAGAAATTTGAAGGTAAAACAGAGGATGTGAAGTTACATATCAGAAAGGACCTTAGAGGCCACCTTTTCCAGTGTATATCTATGCAGCAATCCCCACTATCACATCCCTGGCAAGTGGCTGTTAGAAGGTCATGATGAGGGGATCCCATTACTCCATATGGCAGCTCATTGCCCTTTCAGGAAGCTCTAATTGGTCTTTTCCCTTCTATTAGCTTTCAGAAACTTTAACGATTGCTCCGAGTTTTATATTCTGGAGCCAGGCAGAACAAATCTGATCCCTCTTCCAAGTGATTCCTTTCAAGCATTTGAATACAGCTTTCATAGTTCTGAGTCTTGTCTTCTAGGCTAAGTGTTTCTACTTCCTTCAACTGATTTTCCTATGACTGGGCTTCAACTATCCTCCAAATCTTCATCATTCCTTGGATATGCTCCAACTTGTCAATGTTCTTCCTAAAACATGTTGAGAACTAAGAAAAAATACTCCAGAAATGTTCTGGCTAAGGAATTTGTGCATTCTGAAGCCTAAGATTTCATTAACACTTTTTGGCTGCCATGTTGCATTGTTGATCTATATTAATCTTGCAGTCTATTAAAAACCTAAAGTCTTTTACACAGAAATGTTGTCTAGTTTCACAATCAATGAATTTGATCTGGTCTTGCCCATTGTGTATTTATGTAGTTGATTTTTTTTATCCCAAAGCTAAGACTTTGCCATTATCCCTACTAAGTTTCATTTTATTAGATTTGCCCCAACGTTCTAAACCACTAAGATATTTTTTATCTCAATTCTGTCATCCAATATAGGAGTTATCTCTGCCAAATCGGTGTAATCTATAGATTTGGCAAGCATGCAATTTTCAACCAACTCATTCATAAAAATGTCGAATGTTATAAGGTCACAGACTATGACATACTGCAAGAGGAGGACTGATATTTTAAAGGCCTCCTAGGTTGCACCTCTCATGCAGGTGCTACTTGATTTAACCTAACACTTTCCTTGGATAAAAAAAAGTCTGAGTTATATCTAATAGGTTAATTCTGCACTTAATGAATGGAATTCCAGCCTAGAGTGTTTTCTCAAAACCTGAAGTTTCTTCTGTGCTTGGAGGTGACTAACATACTCTTGAGGGAATCTTACGTAGATTTAAGGCTAAGGACCTTGGTGTGAATGTAGTCTATTGAATTCTGCATACAGTTGGGCTGTCAATTCCCCTTTCTTGACCAGAGGTATACTTTTGGAGTCCTTTGGCCTAGTTCTGGCTGTGTTTTTCCTCCATTGGACTTTCTAAGGTCTGCTCGCTGTTAGTGGATGGATGTGAGGGAATCTGGCTCACAGTGCAATGTAGGACCCCCTGCTGTGAAGGTCTGTGGTTTGGAGGGAATTTGGGGAAAGATTTCCTTTCTCATTCCCTGGGTCTCCATTTCAGGTGCTTTGGTTCATTTCCTGCTTTCCCTTGAGACTGAAGGACTGCCTTGGGACCACATGTAGTCAGTGGTGACATTTCTAGGGTCACTTGTAAAGCCCAAGTCGCTGGTTCACTGACTACTTCTGCATGGGCTTTCTTGTTGTGCTTTCTGACTCTCCTTCCCTGGGCAGCTGATTTCAGGGATTCTGGTGGAGATCCTGTTGTCAGTCATGACTGAGGGCATATTGAAGGTCACAAAAACATCTTTTGACAGATTTGAGGGAAATCTGTTTTGTGGTCCATGGAAGGGCCCCCTGCTGTGCTGTGGGCTCCAAGTTTGTGGCTTTGCTTCACACTCATTCTTTTTTATCTTAAGTGACATTTAGCAGGGAATTTGCCCTACCACCAATGCTCCCTCTTATCCAGGAGGCTTTTTCCAGTACCCAGAATGTCTCTGGATCAATTTTTGTGGGGTTCCCTCACTACAGCTTCTTGAAGGACCTCCTGCTGTGACTTCTGGGACCTCAGACGGTTCCTGTGACCCCCTTATGGGGCATTCAGGCCCACTGCTTGTGTTTCTTTGTGTATAACTCTTCATCTGTAGTCTCTGTCTAGGCTGCATCTAAAATTTCTCTGGGCCTATTTCTTTTAACCAATTTGTTACTGGGTTGGATTTCTTCTTGCACAGTCAAGTGCCAGTCATGTCATGATTCCTCTGATGTCATGGTCCTCTTAGAAAATGAAGGATGAACACCATCTGTGAGTAGACCAATTTGCCTCTAAATCAGGACCCAACTAGCTGGGTAACTCAGAGCCCTCTCCCTTTCCTTCTCCTCTCCAAAAGATGGTAAATTTTGATGACCAGAAGCTGCCAGTTAACTTGGCGTACACTGGCTAGATTTTTCCCTTCCTTTCTCTTTCCTTCTTTCTTATCTCCCCTAAAACCTTAGACCTTGTGCATTCTGAAGCCCATGGATTGAACAAAGAAGGTTCTGTGCCTAACCTCCACTCAATAGCTCAATGTTTTTAGACCCTCCTGGCTTACAGTGAATGTCAATCATAATAGTTTCTCTTCCAAACAACAACCCTGAGGATCCTGCCCCTCTCAGCATGATTTATCTATTTATTTTCTTTTCTATTAAAGGAGTCATGCCCCTGATTACTTTTTAAAGAGGCCTATTCACTGAATGGGCATTACCTCACTTTAAGTGAGTACCTGAAAAGACCTTAGTCCCAAAGGCCAAGGTCTCCCAATGCATGTTGGTCCGTTCTTCAGTCATCCTGATGAATATCTTGGATCCAGATGGCTCAGGAGGAGAAAGTGAGGCTGGTGACCTTGAACAGCCCTCCCTTACTCAAAACAAAGTCAAGTGCAAGTCATGTCATCATTTCTCTGACGTCATGGTCCTCTTCAAAAACAAAGGATGAACACATAACAACAACATGTAGTTCAAGCTATTTGAGCTTCCTACCTTTTTTAGGTATGACTATTTTCCATCTGAAGGATGTCCTTGATCTTTCTAGTCTCTATCTTTAAGCCTCTATAGATCTTCAACTTTTGCTGAAGGCTCCCTGAGGCACCTCCTCAAATCTAAAGAGTATTCGCATGTTTGTTGACTTAAAAAAGATCCACAATAACAAATCAATAAAACAAATTAATACCTACTGGTTGGAAATGCTTTAATGTAGATGGTACTGACTACAAAAGATGGCAACCTATCATTTCTCTTCCTTTTTTAACAGAATTATAAATCTGACTGTAACTGCCTAAAGATTAACGGTCTTGTTTTGTTAATATTGTATAGGCTTTTCATGTATTTGTTGTAGCTCATTTTACAGTCCCCAAGGTATATGCACTAAAGCTAGTATTGCATAGGTGTTAGTATCTTTAAAAATGTTCCTCCCATATAGCTCTTAGTAGTGGGTATCAATAAGTCTCTTATTATATTCAACCACAGCTTTCTCCTCAATGGTGTGACATTTGATCTGTCTTGCCTGAAAGAAAATTTCCTGCTATGTATTTATATTCCTGACTCCTTTCTATACGTTTCTTTTTTGTGTCCCTTATATAAGCAGCATGCTATTCAAGTGTTCTACTGCGTGTGCCAGTGAGACATTAATGTAATCTCCCAATTTAGGTCTTTATATAGACCTTCAGGAGCTCTCTCAAGTTGCTTCTGTCATGGTGGTATATTAGATACCTGTCTGTAAGGTTGTTGCTTAATAGCTAGTTCCATTTTTCCCGCCATGGTTCTGATTGTGGCTATGGTTGCTACATTTACTGCTGTGTATTCTACAGATACTTTTGAAGATGAACTTAGGAGGGTTAGAGCAAATTATAGCTTTTTCACATTACTCAATTTTCATGTGATTGCTCTACTACTTGGATTCATACTGTCCAACTCAAACAATTTTGAAATTCCAGTCTACGTAAGACTATTGTCATTTTCAAAATCATTGGAGACCTCGGTGTTGTTTATGCAATCTATTTCATTACAATTCTGGAGTCTGTGCTGTATGATTGTTTTAAATGACTTTGGGTTCTCCAGTGTTTTGCTCCTTAAATTTCAGGCATGGGGAATAGCTAGTGAACAGGTACAGAGTCAGTAGATGGAGTATAGCATGTGAGGAAGGAACAACATGAAGGTCAGTAGAGTCAGATGGAGTGCAGTCAAGTATAGGAAGTGAAAGTGGAGGAAGAAGCCAGATTGTACCATCTGTTAAATAACGAACAGAAGATCCTGAAGTTAACAGGAGTTAATATTGGAGTAAGGGTGACATGGTCAGACTCGTGCTTTAAGGCAACTCTTGTGGCATCTGAGTGGAGGATGGATTGGACTGACGGGAGTCTTGAGACGGAAAGGCCAATTAGGAGGCTACTGCAAGAGTCCAGGAAAGAGGTGATGGGTTAGAGTAGAGGCTATGGGAGTGCAAGTAAAAGGAGATAAACAAGAGATGTTGTGAAGGCAGAAATGAGAAGCTAGAGCAATGGAATGGATATCCAGGATAAACGAGAGTGGGGAGTCAAGGATGATGCCAAGACTTGTCTTGGTGACTGGGAAGATGATGGTATCCTTAAGTATGGTGGGAAATTTGGTAAGAGGGGAGAGTTTGAGAGGAAGGAAAGATGATGAGTTCTGTTTTGTATTATTGAGTTTGGTAAACCTATGGGAAATTCAGTATGAAACAGGTGGTGACCTGGGACTAGAACTCAGAAGAGAGATTGGGGTTGAATATGTAAATCACAGAATCATATGTATAAAGATAAATATTGAATGTATTGGGTGAAATAGTATAGAGGAAGAAGAAAAGAGGGTCCAAGAAACCTGAAGGAGAACTGTGGTCAGTGCACATAACCTAAAAGATGATCCAGTAAATGAGACTGAGAAAGAGCAGAAGGGAATCAGGAGAAAGTAGTGTCACAAAAACCTAGAGGAGACAGACTCCAGAAGAAAAAGGTGATTGACATTGTCACATATTGCAGAGAGGTGAAGAAGGATGAGAACTGAGACAATACCATCCAATTTGGCAAGTGAGAGGTCAAAGAATGATTGTTAATTTAGAAGCAAGTACTCTTAGAGAGCACAGTGGAAAGGGATGTTAGATCCGGAATAGTACACTAGAGTGATAGGGTTGAGGGGGTTGGGGCATAAGGGAGTAGATTTGTGGGGAAGGGGAACATGGCTTGTACATTGGTAGCTGATGGCTCAGAATTTCTGAGGCAAGGGTTGAGAGTAAGCTTACCATTGAGGGTATCTGATTGGAGAGAAGTTCACTGAGGAAGTCAGGTGATTAGGTTATTCAAGGACCTTCCTTGAGATCTACCTTCAGGGGAATCCAATTTTCTGGTGGGGGTGGGGATAGATATAATGGACCAGGGAGAGAAAGGATGGCTAGAGATTTCTGTATAGTGCTTGTGGAGACCTTGGACTGAGCCAAATAAGACCATGCATGAGCATTTGCTCTGTTATCCTCTGTATCAAGCTGAGTATTACATGCTTTCAAATAGAGCCAGCCTACAATCTTATGCCACTCCATCTGTTTCTCTGAATCTTAAGAGCAGTTGTATCCCAGTGACAGGTATGCTCACTGAATCAATGAGTATCTTCAGGGTCCACTGACCAGTGCTTCAGGGTTCCTACCAGGCTTTCACAAATAGCATAGCCATCTAGGAGCACATGCAGTTCTTATCTTACATTGCCCTGGCTGACAATTTCTATATTTTGTCATTGCTCCCCACCCCTAATCTTCCTAGCATGGACTATGGATTAGAGTTGAAGGGATTACTATAATTATTAATATACTACCATCATCGTTACTATAGTCACATTGGTAGATCTACCACTGAACAAATCCATGGAAGCCAGAAATTTCCTCTCTATTAAATTTTATGGAGAACTGGACAATGTCCATTATGAGATTTCAACTGGAGGTCCAATTTGGATAATGCTATTATTAGAGTAGCCCACAAGAATCTCCCATGAATTTTTCTGTGATAATCCTTAGTTTTTGTTCACTACAATTTATCAGGAAAGTATACCAGTCAGTTCATTTCCTAAGGTATCTGAGTAGAAAAATAGCATTTTCTCACATGGTTGCTCAGATTTTCTTTCAATGTCCTCGGTTCCCTACTGTCCACAAACACTTGTTCCCAAATGGGGTCATTTGGAAAATGCATTGATTCAAAATGAGGGTCTGATTCAAAAAATTTCCAGTGGGATGGATGCCTGATTCCCAAAAGGCCTTTGAGCATCCATGTCCTGGAGAAGAAAGGAATTAAGGATGCCCATGTGAGCTCTGAGGATCTTTATCTGAACTCTCACTCTCTCAAAAGAGGCTTCAATATCCATAGTTTTGCTCTCAAATGGTTTCAGTTATAAACTAGCTTGGTTATTTCTATGTGATCCCTGGCTGGTGACCAGATTTCCTCAGCCTATCTTAACCTTTCTTCCTGTGCAATGTCATTCCAGTTCCAAGTACTTTTAATACTTCTTTTGAGTACTACCAATAGTATCTCCATTTCCATCAGAGGCACCATTATCCTTTATTTCACTCTGGTTCACAGCATGCCATCTTCCATTCTTGTTGTTCTTTCATCTGTGGGACTAGTCATCATGTCCTGTTGATTCTCCTTTCTCAGTAGTTCTCACATTTGTCTTTTCTCCCCCACTCTAGCCACAAAGTACCACATTACTTCAGGACCTCATCATTCCTTGCCCAGACAACTACAAGAACCTACTGCTTGGTCTTCCAGCCTCCAGCCTCTCCTCTTTCCAGTTCATCTTCCCCATAGCTACCAAATTGGGTTTCTTAGATCATAGATCCGATGAGGTATTTCTCTTGAAGAAGTTTATGTGAGTCCTTACTGTCTCTAGAATAAAGTCCAAATTCTTTTATTTCCCATTTAAAGCCATTCCCAGTCTGCCCCAGCCTATCTTTCCAAATGATTTCCCATCATACTCCCCTAAGATCTAGGTCAACTGGTCCATTTGCTATTCTCCCACCTCTGAGTCTACTCCTACACTCACTATTACCCTTCAAAGAACAGCTCAAGTTGTTTCTCTTACATGGGACCTTTCCTGATCCTTCAAGTTGTTAGTGCTTCCCCACGAATGATGTTGTCTCTACTTTGCATATGTTTTATATTTACTTCTCTTGTTTCCACCCAAGAGAATGTAAGCTCCTTGCAGGCAGGAACTATTGTCTTTCTATCTCCAATACCAAGCACAAAGGCTGGGCACATAGTAGGCACTTGAGAAATGGTTGGGAATGACAGAATGACATTGGTGTGGTTCTTCAAGCTCTATGAGATGCTTTACATACATGCTAGATTCTCCTACTAGAATAGTCATTAAATAGTAGCCTGTTGGCAAAAATCCAGGAGCTTAATGCATATCATTTGTCCCGTGTTTTCCTTTTAGCCATGTAGCCAGTTAGAAAAACTGACATAACGGCAAATGGCCCCTCATTAAGTGTTAGCTTGTGATGATGACACAGTGACAGCATATCAGAGCTTCTCTCAGCAAGCACTTCTTTCTCTTTTCCATTTTGGGTGGCTCATATATCAAGCATACTCCTCCCAGGCCAATGTCACTTCTCCACTGATTCATAAATTACTCAGCAGCATAAATAGCACTATCCCTGCAGATATCACAAGCGACAGAAGTCCCTTTTGAAGAGTTAGAAAGAGCAGTGTGAATTTCACCCCTGTGACCAGGTGTCAGAAGATAATGGGATGGCTGTCATTATGGCCCATAGAGTAGAGATGAATCAGGCCAAATGAAATTGACCAGTTAGCTCCTATCGAGGCTAGCCAAAAGGAAGCCTTTAAGGTTTCACTTCAATCCGTCCTTCTTTTGGTCTGGCTCTCGTCTCAGCTCTTCTTACAGCCCCGAAATGACAAGACTCACTTTCTAAGAATTGGACTTAGATAAACAAAGTGGGAGCCTCTAGAAGACAGCGTGAGCTAAGGGACTGGATTATTCACCTGACTCTCGAATGAGCTGTTTTGTCAGTTTACATTGGATGAGTCAACCAAATGAGCTTCACTTGAACCTGGCAACAGAAAACAAGCAAACAAATCCAAAAAGATGCACCACAAGAGAATATTCAATGAAGGGAGGCAGCATAGGCTAGCCTAGAGGAAACAGCAAGCCATGCTTTGATTACTTTTACTAACATTCGAAACAATGCTCAAAAGAAAAAATATGATAGACAAAGCCTAAATATTTTAGATTTGAAAGAGATCTTAGACTTCATCTCATCAAACTCTCTTACCTTACTTAGGAAGAAAATGAGACAAAGAGGTTAGGTCACTTGCCCAACGACATCCTGATAGTGTATGTCAGAAGCAGGATTCAAACCCAGGTTCTCTGATAATAAATACATTCAGTGTTCTGGTTTCTCCTACAGGTGCACCTAGAGACACAGTGGGTACAGCACTGGACCTGGAGTCAGAAAGACCTGAGTTCAAAGTCAGACTCAGACACTTATTGACTGTGTGACCCTGGGCAAGTTGCTTCACTACTCTCTGCCTCAGTTTTCTCATCTGTAAATACAAGTCATAACAATTCCTACCCTCCCAGAGTTGTTGTGAAGATCAAATGGCATCATGTTTGTAAAGCACTTAGCACAGTGTCTCTTTCTTTGCTTCCTACTCCAGTCATCCTGACAAATATCTGGTCACTAGATTCAGATGGCTCTGGAGGAGAAGTGAGGCTGGTGACCTGCACAGCCCTCCCTCACTCAAAACAGACAAGTGCAAGTCATGTCATTATTTCTCTGATGGCACGGTTGGTCTTCTTCAGCAAGGAAGGAGGAACACACACTTAGAAAAAGCAGAGAGAGGAAGGAAGCACTAGGATTCATCTCTGTTCTTAAAGGGTATCACAACTTGAATATATAAAATACTAGTACTCCTTTAGATCCTGAGGCCCAGTGAAGAGATAGGGCTTTCGTAAGACCACGCAGCTAGTTAGCAGCACAGTTGGGACCTAAAGTGAGGTCTTCCGGCATCTAGTCTAGCATATTATCCACTCTAGCACACAGTTTCCTTGGCTTTCAATGACACACATAATAAGTTAGTTACTCAACTGAATGCACTGAATCTGTTCCCAGTGATAAATAAAACAAAACAGTAATGTGGCTCACCAAATGAGGAACCACATGGGTGGGTCAGCTCGTCATCACGTGTCTGCAGCAGTTCTGAGGGCCTGGCCATGGTGGGCTTCCACAGGGTACCTTCCACAGGTTGTCTGCTTCATGACTTAGCATACTCCTACTCACATTAACTTGCTCTATTACTTATTACTTCTTGGAATTGTTCCTATCTTTATGTATTCATCATCTGCTTCTGACAAAAATCCTACCCCAAGGCAAATGGGCCTGACAGGCTAATCCCTATAGGTATATGTGAAGTATCAGGGTCCATCATTATATAACCTGACTGTCTAACTTTATGCCCAGAATGGCTTATCCATGGTCTGACTGGAGAATCGGGGTCAGAAATCTTTGTCATGTTTAGTGATCCTCAAATGCTTTTCTTTGTGATATTAAAGGTTGCTTGGCTCAGGAGTATAGCCTTCGCTGACTCAAGCTACTGGAAAGTCCATGTCAATATGGGTCCAGGCTCTTTCCAAAATGGTTACACATTACTTCTCCACATATTCTTCACATTCAATCAATCAATATTCATTAAAGACCTACTATGTGCCAGCTGGGGATACAAAAAAAGATCAAAGACAGCCGTGACGAGCTTACAGTCTAATGGATTACATTCTAATTGCAATTAGATTCCAAACTGACCAGCTTGCTGTTTCCTGTACAAAGTGTTCCCTCTCCCATGTCTACAGTTTTGTGATGGCTGTCTCCCATACATGGAGTGTTCTTCCCCTTCACCTCTGCATTTTTAGAACCAGGGATTTCTTTCAAGGGTTAGCTCAAATCTCCATGCCCTACATCCCTACAGGAAACCTTTCTTGATTTTCCAGTTATCAGTGATTCCCTCCCAAATAGCTGTGCATATTTATTTTATATTCTTATTTGTTTACTTATTTAATTTATATGTTATTTGTTTCCAGTAAGTTTCTTGAGGGAAGAATCAACTTCATTTTTTCTCAGTATCTATTCCCCCGCTTTCCCTTTCTCTTCCTACTCCCCATTTCTCGCGCTCTCGAGCACATGCTCTCTTTTTTATTTAAAGGTAACTGCAAACTTGATCTTCATTTTCCAAGAACCCGGCCCCCTGGGTGGTGGTGGTGGCGGCAGCGGCAGCATCTTCTGTGTAGTCGTGATCCCCGATGCCATTTTAACCCTAACCCCCAACACACCCACCCACTCCCGTTCCCTTGAGTTTTTAAAAATATGAATCATCTCCTCCTCCTCCAACTATTAAACTTTGGCCCAGCATTCAAAGATTTCCGAGGTTTTATGCCATGAAAATAAAAGCTCCAAATGGTCCGTGGCCTCTCCCTCTGCGTGTCTATCTCTCTTTCTGTCTGTCTCTCTCTCTCTCACTCTCTGATCTTCATGTCTTTTTTTTTAATTAATTCACGATTTTTTTTAAATCTACCTTTCAGAGACCCGAGGCTGCCCTCCTAGCCAAAAAAAGAAAAAAAAAGCTGTGGGGGGAAGGGGTTGAAAAGGTAGAACCGCCTGACACCCCACCTTTGGTCAGCTTATCAGACTCTGCCCTCCCTTGAGCTCATGCCTCCTGTACACGTGAAACCACATCCATCCCCAGAGATTTCGACCCAGACAATTCTTGCCCGAATTTTCAACCTTCCTCAAAACATGTTCCATGGGACTTCAATGTTAATCCAGTCACTGCCTCCCCTACTCTACCTCAACCTCTGGCTCAGCCTTGGCCTCTGGGTCTGCCTACAAACTCTCTTTTGCCACTTCCCCTCACTTTTATCTTCCAAGACTGAGGCATAGAACCAAATGCAGACAGTTTTCCAACAGAGAACTGAGCCCCCGGACTCTGGGTCAGAGGCAGGACACCTGTTTCTGTGCCTGGCACATAGTACTCTCTTATTGAATAGAGGTGAATCTATCAACCATGGATTGACTTCTTCCTTACCTCAAATGCAAACCTTGAGTAAAAAGTCTTATTGAATCAACAGAGTTAACACAGTTTGATTTGTTCTGGTTGGGCCAGAGTAACAAAATGATCCACCTGGAATATTTTACCCAAATGACTTTCTTCTGCATCCTCCTTGGTCTTCGGGTTGGGGAACGGGAATGAATTCAGGCTTTTTACCCCAAGCTCCAATTCTGTTAGTAAAGAATAAGGTTGTAGAGAAAATTTCAAAGCTCCCTTTGTGCTAACTCTAAGATTACTGAGTCAGAGTGATAAACTCTCAGGGCTTCATTCCTTCCCAGGCTCCAGATACTTACCTTAAAACTAACAGAAGAGGTTCTGGAGAAGAGAATATGTAGGGATGTGGCTGAATCTTTCCCTTCAAATTAGGAAAGAAAATGAAAAGGAACCAAAAGAAAAAAATGGTGTATACCAAGGCCCTATTTGAAGTCTTTCATAGAACTGTAAAATATGTCAGAGTTGGAAGAGAACTCAGAGATAAACTTGTTCAATGTTTTCCGTTTTAGAGATGATGCTTAGAGAGGGAGCAACGACTTGCCTACAATCATTTCTTTCTTCTTTTCTTATTTTATTTATCATTTTCTTTTTTATTTTCTAGTAACTGGTAATTAATGTTGTTCACTTTTGCAGGAATCCAACTGAATGGGTAACAAATACTTTAGCTCCTACAGGAAGATGGTATTTTGGCTGAGGAAAAAATAAAACCCAGGTGCCCTGATCACAGAATTTTAGAGTGGGAAGAACCCTCAGCAATCATCTCATACAGGCCATCAAGTCCAAGCAACGAAAAGGAATTTCTCTATCACATCTCTGACAAGGCATCATGCTGCCTCTACTTGAAGACCTCCAGGGAGGAGAGTCCGTCTCTAGGCATCCCATTCCACTTTTGGGTAGCTCTAATTAGTTCCTATATCTAGTCCTAGATTTGTCTCCTTATAACACCTCCCTCCTCACCACTATTAATTTTGCATTCTAGGGATAGTGAGAAAAATTCCAATCCCTCTTTCACCTCTCAGCCCTTCATATACTTGAAGAGCTGTATCATGTGCTCTTCTACAGGCTAACTTACCCAGTTCATTCAACTGATCTTTTCTATTAAAGGGGCCATCCCCCTGACTACTTTTTAAAGAGGCCCATTCACTGAATGGACATTACCTCACTTTAAGTGAGTACCTGAAAAGGCCTCAGCCAAAAAGACCAAGGTCTCACACTGAATCCTGGGTCATCTCCAGTCATCTTGATGAATATCTGGTCACTGGATCCAGATGGCTCAGAAGGAAAAAGTGAGGCTGGTGACCTTGCACAACCCTCTCTCACTCAAAACAAAGTCAAGTGTAAGTCATGTCATCATTTCTCTGATGTCATAGATCTCTTCAAAAACAAAGGATGAATACATCAAACATTTGGAGGATTCTGGCCTAGTTCCTGGGGTCCCTCTTGAGCAAAGGACTATCTAGTCTCAAGTGATTGTTCATGGATCATTTGGTGCGTTGCTACTGGCATCTCAGGCGGGACCCTCTGTGTTAATAATTCCATATATCTTAGAATTCTAGAAGCAAATTCTTCTCTTTGCCTGGTTCTCAATTTCAGGGAATGGTTGTGCCTCTGGTGCTTTCCATGTATACACTGGAACCATCCTGGGGAGACAGGTAGTCTGTGAATGAATTTCTGGGGTGCCTGCTACAGCCTATCCTCAACTCCCACCGTGAGTGATGGAACTCTAGGTGGATTCAGGTTGCTCATTCCCTTTTCTTGACCAGGGGCATACTTTGGGGGAATTCTGACCTAGATCTAGCTGTGCTTTTCGACCACTGTCCTTCCTCATGTCTGCAAACTATTGATAGATTCCTATTAAGGAATCAGACCCAGACTGCAAGTTGGCCCCCTGCTGTGAGAGTCTGACCAGGCATGAGATTTTGGGAAAGATTACTTTACTCTCTACCTGGCTCCAAATTTCAGGTCTTTCTGGTGCCTCTGCTCCATTCCATGTATACAGTGCAACTGTTCTGTGCTGACAAGCATATCTGTGGATAGATTTCTGTTATCTCTGCCAAAACCCACTCACGGGTCTCCTGCTATGAATGATTAAATTCAGGGTGTATTTAGGCTGTCCATTCCACTTTCATGACCAGGGGTACACCTTGGCATACTTTGGCCAAGTTCTGGCTATGCTTTTTCCTTCATTGGATTTTTTAAGGATGTATGAGCAGGAATCTAGCCAAGAGTGTAATGTAAGGCCCCCTACTGTGAAGACTTGTGGTTTGGATGGGATTTAGTGGAAGATTCTGTCTCTTTCCCTGGATCTCCATTGTGGGTGCTTCTGGTCCATTTACTGCTTTACCTCTAGAATGAAGCATTGCCTTAGGACCATGTGCAGTCTATGGTGACATTTCTAGGGTCCCTTGTAAAGCCCTAGTAACTGGTTTACTGATAGCTTCTGTATGGGCTTTCTTGATGTACCCTCTAACTCTTTCCCTGGGCAGCTGACAGGGGATTCTGGTTGAGATCCCATTGTCAGTCACAACTGAGGGAATATGGAATGTCACAAGAACATCTTTTGACAGATTTAAGGCAATCTGTTCTGTGGTCCATGAAAGGGACCCCTGCTGTGCCAAAGGACTCAAAGTTTATGGCTTTGCTTCACATCCATTCTCTTTTATCTTAAGGGACATTTAGCAGGGAATTTACCCTACCACCGATGCTCCTTATTATCCAGGAGACTTTTCCAAGAAACCATAATATCCCAGGGTTCATTTCTTTGGACTTCCCTCACGAGAGCCCCTTGGAGGACCTCCTACTGTGTCTGCTGGCACCATGGATGGTTCCTGCATTTTCCCTTTCAAGGCACAGAGGCCCATTTGCTCTTGTTCCTTTGAGTATGACACTTGTTCTGTGTTCCTCATCTAGGCTGTAGTATAGTATCAGTGCCCCTGCATCCAAAATCTCTCTGGGCCTATTTCTTTGAACCAATTTGTTACTGGGTTGGATTTCTTGTTGCACATTCTTCTCCCCTTTCCCTGAGGAGTTCATTTGGGGAATTCTAGCCTGGTCCCGGGGTCCCTCTTGAGAAAGGGGCTGTGTACTGTCCAGAAATTATTCCCGGATCATTTTAGTGGGTTATACTGGCGCCTCAGGTCAGACTCCCTGCTGTGAAATATTCCTTAGTTCTTAGACTTTGTTCGGGCAGATTCATCTTTTTCCTGCATTTCGATTTCAGGCCATTGTTGGTATTCTGGTCCATTCCATGTGTACAATAGAACTACCCTGGGCCAACATGCAGTCAGTGGATAGATTTCTGGGGTGTCTGCTAGAGCCCATCCTCAGCCCCCCACTGTGAGTGACTGAATTCTGGGTGCACTCTGGCTGTCTCTTCCCTTTTCTTAACCGGGAGCATACTCTGAGGGAATTCTGGCTTTTCCACCATGATCCCTGCTCAGGTATGCAAACTTTTGGTGAACAACCTTTTAAGAATCTGGCCCCTCTCCTGGGAGGACCTAGCCCATGGATGGGAATTGGGAGAAGACTCCTCTACTCTCTGTCTGGGTCTAGATTTCAGATTTCTTTGGTGCCTATACTCCTTTCCATGTAAAAAATGCAATTGTCCTGGGTAGGCATATAATCTGTGGATAGATTTCTGCTATCTCTGCCAGAGCTCACCCTCAGATCCCCTCCTGTGAAGGATTGAATTCTGGATGTATTTAGGCTTTCCATTCCACTTTCTTGACCAGAGTTACCCTTTTCAGGTACCTTGGCCTAGTTCTATGCTTTTCCTCTATTGGACTTTCAAAGGTCTGCACACTGTTGGTGAATGCATGCGAGGGAATCTGGCCTAGTGCTCAATATAGGCCCCCCACTGCTCTGAAGGCCTGTGGTTTGGATGGGATTTTGTGGAAGATTCCCTGGATCTTCACTTCAGGTTCTTCTGGTCCACTTCATTCTTTCCCTCCAGACTGAAGGATTTCCTTGGGACCCTGTGTAGACAGGGGTGACATATCTAGAGTCCCTTGTAAAGCTCAAGTAGCTGGTTTACTGACAGCTTCTGCAAGGGCTTTTTGTTGGACCTTCTGAATCTCTTTTAGTGGGCAGTTGATTTACTGGCTTCTGGGTTGAGATGTTACTGTATGTCATAACTGAGGGAATATTGAAAGACATAAGAACATGTTTTAACAGATTTGAGGCAATCTGTTCTGTGGTCCATGGAAGGGACCCCTGCTGTGCCAAAGAATTCAAAGTTTATAGCTTTGCCTCACATCCATTCTCTTTTATCCTAAGTGACATTTAATGGGGAATTTACCCTACCACTTCTTATTATCTAGGAGATGCTTCTTATTATCTAGGAGACTTTTTCCAGAACCTAGAATTTCCCCGGGTCCATTTCTGTGGGATTCCCTTACCAGAGTCCCTTAGAGGACCTCCTACTATCTGAGGCCCATTGTTCTTGTTCCTTTGAGCATGACACTTGGTCTGTGTTCCTCATCTAGGCTGTGGTATAGCATCAGTGCCCCTGCATCCAAAATATTTCCGGGCCTATTTCTTTGAACCAATTTGTTACTGGGTTGGATTTCTTCTTACACATTCTTCTCACCTTTCCCAGGGGAGTTCATTTGGGGCATTGTGGCCTAGTTCCTGGGGTACCCCTTGAACAAGAGTTTGTCTACTCTCCAGTTACTGTTCAAAGATCAGTTTAGTGGCTTGATACTGGCACTTAAGGTGAGAGCCCCTGCTGTGAATCATTTCTTAGGTCTTAGCATTTGTTCATGCAGATTTCTCATCTCTTTCTTGCATTAAGATTTGAGGCCTGGTAGCCTGGTCTTTTCCATGCGTAAACTGGAACCATCCTGGGCCGATAGGCAGACTGTGGATATGTTTCTGGGGTGTCTGCTAGAGCTCGTCCTCAGCCCTCCACTATGAGTGATTGAGTTCTGGGTGTATTCTGGCTATCCATTCCCTTTTCTTAACCAGGTGCATACTTTGGGGAAATTCTGGCCTACTTCTACCTGTGCTTTTCCACCATTGTGGTGGAAATTCTCAGGTCTGCAAACTCCTGTTGGTTACCCTTTAAGGAATCTGGCCCAGATTGCAAGGTTGGTCCTCCAATGGGAGGGCCTGGCCCATGGATGGAAATTGGGAGAAGATTCCTCTACTCTTTGCTTGGGTCTAGATTTCAGGTTCTTCTGGTGCCTCTGCTCCTTTCCTTGTACACAGTGCAATTGTCCTGAGTAGATATAAAATCTATGGGTATGTGTCTGCTATCTCTGCCAGAGCCCACCCTCAGGTCCCCTCTTGTGAACGATGGAATTCTGGGTGGATTTGAGCTGTCCATCGCCCTTTCTTGACCAGTCAACCATTGCAACTTGGCTGTTCTTTTCCTCTATTGGATTTTCAAAGGTCTGCACACCAAAGGTGGATGGATGTGAGGGATTCTAGCCTAGAACTCAATGTAGGCCCCCACCGCTCTGAAGGCCTGTGGTTTGGATGGGATTTTGTGAAAGATTCCCTGGGTCTCCACTTCAGGCACTTCTGGTCCACTTCCTGCTTTCTCTCCAGACTAAAGGCCTGCTTTGGAACCACGTGCATTCAGTGATAGCATTTGTAGGGTCACTTGTAAAGCTCTAGTACATGGTTCACTGATGACTTCTGTATGGGCTTTCTTGATGTGCCTTCTAGCTTTTCTTCATGAGCAGCTGACTTAGGGGATTCTGGTTGAAATCCTATTGTCAGTCATGACTGAGGGATTATTGAAGGTAACAAGAACATTTTTTGACAGAGATTTGAGGTAATTTATTCTGTGGTCCATGGAAGGGACCTCTGCTGTGCCAATGGACTCCAAGTTTATGACTTTGCTTCACATTCATTCTCTCTTCTCTTAAGGGACACTTAGCAGGGAATTTTCCCTACCTCCGATGCTCCCTATTATCCAGGAGACTTTTCCCAGTATCCAGAATTCCCTGGGGCATTTTCTGGGGGGTTCCCTCACCAGAGCCCCTTGGAGGACCCCCTGCTGTGGCTGCTGGCACCTGTATTTTTCCTTTCAGGGCACTCACACCCATTACTTGTGTTCCTTTGAGCATACACTTGGTCTGTGTTCCCTGTCTAGGCCATGGCATAGCATCAGTGGCCCTGCATCCAATATCTCTCTGGGCTTATTTCTTTTCACCATTTTGTTATTAGGTTGGATTTCTTATTGCAGAAAGCTAAGTGCAAGTCATGTCATCATTTCTCTGATGTCATGGTCCACTTTGAAAATGAAAACACAGCAAAATGACGTGGTACCGACAGCAGTAGGTAACATGGATAATGGAATCCAGATTTTTTTAAGTGATCCCAACAAGCTAAAATAATTACTCAAATGAGCTGGCATTTATTAGGGATAAATACACAATCATTTTTTTAAGACAATAAGGTTACAGTGACTTTCCTGGTGTCACACAGCTAGTAAGTGTCAAGCATCTGAGGATTTGAACTCCAGTGCTCTTCATTCCAGGGCCAGTTCTATATCCACTGTGCACCCCAGCTCCTAACCAAAAATCCTACATTAAAAAAAATTCAAAAAAGCCAGATGGGGGGAGGAAATTTGGGTTAGGTGACTGAAGCTGCAGTAGGAGTCAGTGGTGTGACATAGCAACAAGAATAGCTTATGTAGTCAATGTGATCTTCAGATGAAGATGCCTCCTGACACAAGGAAGAAAGTTTGATGGGTCCAAAGTTTATAGAAGATATCAGCCAAGACAGTGAGAGGACCTGTAAGTCAGACATATGAACATGATCTGAAGGAACTGGAGATGTTTATCCTGAACCAGAAAGGACTTCTTGGGTGGGTGAGAGGATACAAAAATATCATATGTTTTCAAGTATGTAAAGGATATCATGTGGTTAATAAGTGTGATTAAACTCATTTTGCTTAGTGGTCCTTTCTTTGGAGAGATCTTAAGTGTTCCTAATTGCAGATAGGATATTGGTTTAATGATGAGGATAACTTCAGTATTGGAACTGTTCAAAATTGCCTTTGAAAGCACGAAGTATTCCTTGTTACCAGGGGTCAAAACCGGAGTTACCAGGGGTCAAAAAACAGACTGTACCCATGATGTTCTACTTTGATAACAAGATGGTAAAGTGATGGTAGTGTGAGGATAGAAGGCTGGACTTGGAATTGAGAAGTTCTGAGTTCAAATCCAGCCTCAGATGGCAGCTACATGACATTGGGCAAGTCATTTAACGATGTTTGCCTCAACTGCAAAATGGAGCTAAATAGCACCACCAACATGGTGGGTTGCTGTGAGAATCAAAGGAGATATTTGCTTAACATGGTGCCTGGTTATTGATTATGATTAGGTATACAGGTCTTCTGGGGACATCTGATTCCCTTCATTCTTAAGGAATCTGAATTCCAGAACTCTTTAGCAGAATAGGGCAATGGATTGAAGTCTCTAATAGCTTTGACTTTGGCATTTAGAATATGCATGCAAATGTCATTTGAAATTTGAGTCTAGGAAGTTTATTTAATATTTAATTTTATTAATATTATCTACAAATATTATTACCCTCATACAAATAAGAGAATGGGAAAGGTTGCGTGAATCAGATGAGGAATGAAATACATAGTCGTCCACAGACCTCACCCTTGAGTCACTATATAAAGATAGAGCATTTTCTGCAGATGTGAATTCAACAAGTAGAAGTTGCAACATAGATTTCACACATTTCAGGGCAGAGTGGGGACTAGTTATCTATTCTAAGGGCCCTTAGCTGGGGAAAAGGGGGGAGGGTGTGAGTGGGGAGCATTCACTCCAAGCTCTGACAGAAAGTAACATTTCATACAACAGATTTCCACCATGTTTCCCAGAGGGAATTGCTTTATTTCTCACGTATCCAAATTTCTCCTATTTTCATAGCATATTAGTAATTTCTCCCCCATAAGAAGGTCTAGAGTGTTTTAGTCAAATTTCAGTTCTGAGCCTGTCATTTTCCTGTAGATCTCCTTTATATCATCGCAGGTGCTCTCGAAGTGGGTGCTGGCATCGTAACTCCTGGTGACAAAGATCTGACTTTTGGTCCCCAAGTCACTAGGCACGTGGAGGTCACTTACAAAAATGAATTTTTGCTCAATGGGCTCTATGAGCTGCAGAGCCAGCTGGAGTTCTTTTTCGGGCTCTTTACTCTCCACAGTTGCGCTCACGATGGCGATGTACTTGCCCTGTGGTGCCACACTCTGGGCTGATGAAGTGAGGAAGATGTAGATGTCTGAATGGCGGTTTGTCTGGGCAGCAGGGATGATGATGAGTCCCGAGTTGGCTCCGCTGGTGTCTCTAATGGGGTGCCCAAGAAGGCAGATGGCTCTGATGACTTGGCCCATCTTCTGCACCCGTTCTGGCACGTAGCGGGGATCACAGATGAGCTGCTTGCATCTTGTGACTCGGCCCTCCAATCTGATGCCCACCACCTGGCCGTCCCTGATGACTATTTCTTCTACCGATTTGTTCATCAAGAAAACGCCCCCTTTGCTGCTGGTAAACCGGCTGAAGGCCTGTGCCAGCTCTCCAATCCCAAATCGCGGGTAGAGGTAAGGACTCTTTCCATTCTTGGTGAGGGATAAGGTGTACAGTTTGATCCTCTGCAGGGTCTCCAGGCAGGGCCGGTCCAGATATTCATTGGTATGACTTAGGGCCAGGACGTGTCCTGCAAAGTCCCTGACATCTTGGCCCAAGTTGAACCTCTGGAAGAGATCTTGGCAGTTCATCTTCCAGGGATCCACCCCTCCGTAGGTTTGGGGATCCTGCTCCTTGAATTGCAGGGCGTACACGAAGAACTTGCGGAACCGGTGTTTCTCAAAGAGTCCCAACAGCCTGGAGGTTAGGGCCTCAGTCTCAGTGGCGGGCAATTTGTGGATGCTGTGGTTCTTGTACAGGAAGCCAGCATCCACCACGCTGAGGTCCAGGAAGCTCAGCGCATCCAGGTGGGTCAGGATGTTTACCAGCTGCCCCTGGGCTAGGAGGAACTTGGGCAGCAGGTCCACCTTCCAGGCATACCCGCAGCCCAAGGTGGCAAGGGGCATGCAGGGCGTGCCGAAGTGGTGGTAGGCCACGTGGAGTGGACTGAGGGAGGCGCTGTCCCCCCCGTGCCGCACGTGTTGCTCCACGTGAAGCACCCTCTTCCCGAGCCAGGCTAGGAGGCTCCCAAGGGCACACTCCTTCAGCCCGGTGCCCAGGACGATGACGTCGTAGTCTTGGTTCATGCTTGGTCGCAGTGGGGGCTGGAGCAGAGGACAGAGAGGAAGAACAGGACGGTGGTGATGAGGAGCAGCTCGTTGGAGGGCAGGAGGTGAAGGGTGACGAGGAGGAGGGTGGTGAGCACGAGGAGCAGCAGCAGCAGCCCAATGAGGCCTGGGGCACTGAGGACGTGGGAGAGGCCTGCGACGATGAGGAAGGGCAGGCTAGGCGACAGGGAGGCAGGAGGATGGGGACGAGGACAATGACGATGACGAGGAGGAGAACAAGGACCCTGAAGACAGCAGCGACGAGGAAGACCAGGGGTGGATGTGCAGGGAGAGGAGCACCAGGAACAGGAGGACGAAGAGCAAGAAGAGAAGGGAGGGGAGCAGCACGGGCAAGGAGAAGGCCAAGGCAGAGAGGAACACTAGGGTGGAGAAGGAGGCGAGGGCCGAGGAGAAAATGGAGGAAGGGATGGTGAAGGTGGAGGGGGAGCCTGAAGAAAAGCCGATGGAGCCTGAGCAGGAGATGACAGAGAAAAGGACGGGACCAGAGGCAGAGGTGGCAGAGAAAAGGACGGAGTCAGAGCCAGAGGCGGAAGAGAAAAGGACGGGGCTAGAGCCAGAGGTGGAAGAGATGAGGAAGGAGCGGTGGCCAGAGGTGGAAGAGATGAGGAAGGAGCGGTGGCCAGAGGTGGAAGAGAAAAGAATGGAGTGCGAGTTGGAGCCAGAACAAGAGGTGGAAGAGAAGACAGAGCCGGAGTCTGAGGAGGCCGCAAAAAAGATGGAGCCAGAGTCGAAGACGGTGCCGGAGCCGGGGCCGAAGTCAGAGGTGGCAGGAAAAACAACGGAGATGGAGCTGGAGCTGGAGGTGGCAGCAAAAAGGACGGAGATGGAGCTGGAGGTGGTGCTGGAGCTGGAGCCAGAGGCGGTAGCAAAAATGACGGAGATGGAGCTGGAGCAGGAGGTGGCAGCAAAAACGACGGAGATGAAGCCCGACCCGGAGGTGGCAGCACAAAGGATGGAACGGAGGCCGGGGCCGGAGCTGGGGCCGGAGCTGGGGCCGGGGTCGGAGCCGGGGCTGGGGCCGGGCCGGGAGCTGAAGACGGAGTCAGAGATGGCAGTGATGAGGATGGAGGTAGTGGAGGCCGAGGTGGAGGTGAAGACTGAAGCAGTCTAGGTGTGCGAAGCTTCTCTTCAGTGATCTCAGAGCCGGGAACTGAGAGAGAGCTAGCTGGCATAGGTGGTGCGCATGCCAGAAGGAGAAATGGAATGGAGAGAGAAGGTCCTTGAGTTATCGTATAAAGCCCCAGGGTAAGGACACACCTAGGTTCCTAGGGTCAGTCACAAGGCCCTGCATTATGCAGTACTCAGAGGCAAAGCCCAATGGGGGAGGCCCAACATTCCCCAAGGGACCCTTAGCAGTTGCTATGGCCTGTAACACCCCGAAAGGGCACAGATGGGGAAGTTTAATAAAAGTTTCTAATTAATTTTTAGAAACGATATCCCCCTGCACCCCCCTTCCCTCCTCAGCTGGAGGGCAGCATCCATCCCTTCTAAGTCTCCATTGCCTTTCTCAGGTTAAGTGCTGAGGAGATTGCTTCTGCTTAAGTGCTTAGCCTGCCTGCACTTAGGGAAGCTGCCAGCAGGTCAGTCACCTGATGACCAAAGGTTAAAAACTGAAGGACAAACCTGCCAAATATCTGGAAACCTGAAGTTTTGGACACTTGGTTATCCCTCTAGCCCCATCCCCTTAAATTAATAAAATTAGAATTCTTTATTAAAACAGTTGAGAAGCACCCTGACTTAGTATAAAGAGGGCTGGCATGAGGACAACCTGGTCTGAAAACCTACCTCTGATGTATAGGGGTTGTGAGACCCTGCGCCCTGTGCCTTGAATGCTTCAAACAACTAACTCGACAAGACTATGAAGTGTAGGCCATCTGCCTGCCTCATGGAAAGGAGATTTCACACCCCAACCCCTCCTCAGGCCCTCTGCTGGGAATATTTAGCCTGCACTCCCTCTGCGGGCAAAGATTGCTCCCAACTCTTATTCAGGCCCCCTGCTGGGCAAAGTCACCTCCTAAACTCTCCTCAGGACCCCTGCTGGGCAAAGTCAGCCCCCACCCACTGCCCTCAGGCCTCCTGTTGGGTAAAGTCATTTTCCCAAACCCTCTGAGTTCCCCTGTAGCCCACAGTGAGCCCTCCGCTCCCCAAAGGCCCCTTGCTGGGCAAAATGAGGTCCCCTAATCCCTCCTCAGGCCCCCTACTAGGCAAAATCACACCTCAGCTGCTCTCCAGACCCTGTGCAAAGCAAAATTAGCCCCTGCAAACCTTCCTCAGGCCACCTGCTGGGCAAAGTTAGCCCCCCAATCCCTCTTCAGATCCCCTATTTGGAAAAGTTAGCCCCCCCAACCCTTCCTTAGGTCTTGTGCTAAGCAAAGTGACCCTCCTAACACTCCTCAGGCTCTTTGAAGTCCAAAGTGGGCCCCTCACCCCCTCAGTTCCCTGTTGAGAAAAGTTAGTACCTCAAACTTTTCCTCAGGACTTCCTACTGGGCAAAGTCACCTCACCCCCTCCTTAGGCCCCCTAATGCGCAAAGTTAGCCCACCCGCCTTACCTAAGGCCCCCCTGCTGGGCAAAATCACCCTCCAAGCTGTTCTTACTCTCAACTGCTGAGCAATGTTAGCCTCTCCCAACCACTTAGGCCCCCTGCTGGTTAAAGCTGCCCCCTACCTCTTCTTCAGGGTTCTTGCTGTACAAAGTTAGCCCCGCTAACCCCTCCTCCTATCCCTGTCCTGGGTTATTGGCTCCCCAAACACCTCCTCAGGCCCCCTGCTGGTTAAAGTCACCCCCGAACACTTCCTCAGGCTCTCCTGCTAGGCAAAGTTAGCTCCCCCAACAGCTCCTCAGGCCCTGTTGCTGGACAAAGCCACCCCCAACCCCTTCTCAGGTCTCCTGCTGAGCAAGGTCACTCCCCAACCCCTTCACAGACCACCCTGCTGGGCAAGGTTAGGCCCTGCAACCCTTCCTCAGGGTACTTGGATAAAATTAGTTCCCCCAACTCCTCCTCAGATCCCCCCTGCTGGGTGAAGTCACCCCCCTCACCTAAAGATCCAGGATTTTTGAAATACTAATTAACACTATCACAGTATTACTGATGAATCTAATTCTTCCAGCTTAACAAAAGATAGGATCTCCTCCCAAAAAGCTGAAGAAAAAAGGTCTTACTGTGGATGATGCCATTCTCTGGGCCTTAGCCTACCCAGCCTCTACCACCTCCAGACCCCAGCCCTGCTCTATGAGCTGCTCAAGAAAGTGACTGAGCCCTGGGCCTCATTTTGGGCGCCTTAGGAGGTCAAGGCCTCTTCATCCACCCTAAGCTTCTTGAGTGCAGGGAACATCCTTTCCTAGGAGCATCCGCAGCCCAGCATAGTGCTTGACAGAGAGCTGTGTTCAGTCAATGTGCTTCCTCCTCCTTCACTCTTCCCAGCCTGCATTGGCCTTCAGAGGTCTCATTTCTCCAGCATTCCAGTAGCGCTCTGGCTGGTAGGCCTCTAGTCCACACATGAGACTCAGAAGCGCCCAGTAACAATAAAGACCACTTCTACAAGTACTAACCTAGAAAGGCAGAAGAGGCTCTTTCTGGTTGAATGTATGGCGGCTGGTTCAATACAACACTGGAGAGTGGGACCCCAAGGATTAGCGCTCAGCTATGACAGCCAGGGCCCAAGAAGAGGGCCACAGGCTCCCCTCTGAACTGCCTCAGCTGACCTAGCAGCCCCCAGGGAGGGTGTGAGAGTGAAGAGGCCATGATAAGCAGATATGGGGATGAGGGGGAAGGAGAGGGACACCAAAGAGGAAGGGAGACCAAACAAGGAGGGACGATGAGGACAAACCGGGCCAAAGGGCTGACTGGGAGACTCGGGGAAGGCTGAAGAATCAGGGAAGGGATCAAAGGAGACAGGAGGCTTCTGACAACCCTGGGCTTCTATTCGGAGGTGGACTCCTCCACATCCCTCCCTACAGGGCAGGCGAAATTGTTCAAGGGGCTAGTGTGGTGGAATGCTTGAAACTCAAAGAGAGATCAAATGATTTAGGAAGAGATCAGGGGTTAGATTTCTTGGGAGAACTGGAATAAATTCATGTCTGATGTGGGCCCTTCTGACCAAGTATTACAAGTGATGATTAACACAGTCAATGCTTTGGGAGGAGAGGATAGGAGGGCAGCCAGCGGCTTATGGAAGGCACCTTTTCAGAAGTGTGGGGGTGGAGCCAAGATGGCGGAGTAGAAAGACTCACATATGCTAGCTCCTAACCCACAGCCCATAGATTTCCTCTAAAAAGAACTCCCAACAAATTCTGGAACAGTGGAAGCCATACAGCAACACAGTGAAGAAGATTTCCGTTCCAAAGAGCCCTGAAAAACCAACACCAAAGGTCCATCATGCACTGGACAGGAGCAGAACCCAGCCCTGCCCTGGCCGCATGGCACGGAGAGGAACAGATCCAGCAGATCCGAGCAGGCTTCAGGAACGGAATCTCCAGCAGTCATGAAGGTCCCTCCACCCACAGACGTACAGGTCAGTGAGACAGACATCTGGACGGGCTGAGAGGGGAGCGGGGTGTCTCCATGACTCGGGCCCCCTTCGGGAGGCAGCAGCAGAGGCAGTGGGCGGCCAGAAGCTCCCAGAGCAGGCAGGAGCTCAGCAGGAGCTCCATTACAGAAGGTCTCTGCATAAAGCCCCTGAGGGAACCAAGCCTGGGAGGCAGCCCTGCCCCTACCTCAGCACCAGAACTTAAGCTCCCATTGAATAGCAGCCAGGCCTGCTGCTGAAAGCC
>CM053775.1:22083059-22110265 GCA_028658325.1 Potorous gilbertii
CTGGAATAGGATATTCCAGAAGTCAAAGGAACTAGGTCTCAAAGCAAGAATCACCTCCCCACCTGGGTTGGAATATTCTGGATCCCTGGGTTCTGGTGTCAGCTCTGCTGATAACTGTCACTGTTCCCTTCTCTGGGCCTCAGTGTCTTCCCCTGGAAATGAATGGCATTGGGCTAGTTGGGACCTAAAGGGCCCTCTGGTGCTGACAGCCTGGCATGCCAGCAGTGGCTGAGGCTCTGTTAGGAGATGGAATGAAAGAATACAGAGATGATGAGGCCAAAGGTAGTAAGGCACAGGAAACAATTGGTTTTGCTTCCTTCCATGGCCATATTCGTAATCCTCATCCTTCCCATTTTTTTCTCTATATCCTGAAGAAAACTAGGTGTTTGTGGGATGGAATAGAAAAAAATCCTTTCGGAAAACAACTCCAAAGCCAAGCTCTACTGAAAGTTTGTTGGTAAAATCATTTGTCTATATAAAAGCTGCCTTACAGAAGGCAGCATGTGAGGTAGAGCGTAGGATTTAGAATCAGAGAACAGGAAGGGGCTGAAGTCCCATTTTTGATCCTATTCCTTCGGGAAATTATTTCCTATTTCCAGACCTCACTTGATTTTCAAGAGTCATAGTGGCAAAAGGGTTAGTCATGGAGTCAGGAAGACTGAGGAAGATAGATGAATTCCTAATCTTTATAGGTTGAGGTATCCGATTGTAGGTTCAGAGGGTGAAGCCTCCGCACCTTAGGAGACAATGTGATGAATTCCTATGAAGCGAAATGTCCTGATCACCTTCCTGCTATGAAGTGTCTCTAAAACTAGGCTTGTCCTTTGATGATGATGGACACTGATGTTGCTCCAATGGGACCCGCTGATGACTGTCCATCCCAGGAGTCCTTCCAGGTTAGTAAGGTCTTCCAGAACAACTGCCTTTGGGAAGGGAGAGTCACCTCAATGCCACAACGGAGGTAGGCACCAAAGGCAGATGGCCAGGGAGCTTGTGATTGGTTAGAATGATTACAAAAGTACCACCTGAATAGATGTCATTGATCAGTTTCATTATAAACATCTATTCCCCTGAAGTTTGTGATGTTGTTTGATATTTCAGCTTTAGTGAAAAAAATGTCTTTTCTCCTTGAGTACTTTATATCACCTGAGACTATTCTTTCTAGTTTAAATACTTCAATGAATACAATCATGTCTTAGAGAATGGCATTAATCAAATTACTCTTTTTTAAAATTCTTTCAATGCAAATGATTAATAAAGTCAAGGAGTTAAAATTGATGATGTAGAACTAAGTCACCAAATGTTTAATTAGATAATTGTGGCCAGTAATGACTCAATGAGCCCTGACAACATTTTGAAAAATGTTCATTTAGTCAACAACATTTACAGAGCATCTGTATTCAGGGTTCTGTGTTTGACACTGTGAGAGGAAGGAAAGGAGTTCTGGATATACGATCCCTGCCCTCCCTGTGTTTTCAGTCTATTGTAGCAGAATCTTCTACCATTTAACCAATCCAATCAAATGTATTTTTCTGAGCAATAACTGTGGGATATGAGAGGGGCAGGAATTATTCCCATTTTACAAATGAGGAAACTGAGGCTCACAGAAGTCACATGACTTTCCCAAAGAGAGACACCTATTGACAAAGCCAGGGTTCAAACAGATCTGGGTACTTTTTATGCTACAGGAACTTCTTAAGGCTATTTATTGGAAACCTTCTCCCCTCAAGTCTTAGGACTTCCTTCTCCCACTCAGCAGAGGACCTTCACAAAGAAAGTAGAAGTCATCTGCTTTGAGTTTCCACTTTTCTCCTGTCCCACACCTCCAAAGTTCTTAACCTCATCACCTCCCAGTTTCTCCTCCCTTGCTCCAGACTCTGATAAAGCAGGAGCCCTTCTTCTGTTTGCCTCAGTTTAGGCTTCTTGATCCCATCTCTCCCCATCTCTCCTTTGGGACCTTGCTTCTTCAACTCAATTGGGTCGGGTCTCATCTTCAAGCAGTCCCTTCCTTGGTAAGCTCTTTGCGTGCTACCAACAAACATGAGCGGGTCTTCCCGATCCTTACCTTCATTAAGCCTACCATCACCTCAAAGTATCATCTGCCAGTCATATTTAGTCAGCTGCTTGATGTTGCCAATTAAATTTGCATAGCATTTCTTGAACCTAGCCCTTCTCTTCACTTACATGGCGGCCACTCTGAGGCTCTTATCACTGCCTGTCTCCTCGATCAGATTCCTGGCTTCCAGTTTCTCCTGTCTCCAATACATCCTCCATGTGGCTCCCTGAATGATCTCTCTAAAGTGCAAGGCTTACTAACCAGCTACCATTTCATCTCAGTGGCCTTCCTATTGCCTCTCTAATAAAATCCAAACTGTGTGATCTGGCTCCAACCTGCCTTCCCAGGCTTAATCTACTGTTGCCTGAAGTGGGCATTCTGTGTCCTCCTCCTGCACAGTCTGTCCCCTGTGCCTGGCATGCATTTTCTCATCATTCTGGCTTCCTTCAAGGCTCAGTGCATGGGTCACCTCCTCTCCCCCAATAATCAATAATAAGTCTCTCCCCAAATAATCACATACATGTAAAGGAGTTGGCTTCTGAAATCCTAGAACCTAATCCCATAGAAAAGGGATATAAACTAACTAGGTGATCCCTTCGAGAAGTGGGAACACATCCCTTGAGTCAAACAGAGAGGGACCAGCGCCCTAGGGTGAACAATGATAGCCTTTTGAAGTCATTTCAGACAACCCAGGCAGAAGTCAGCTTCTGATAACATAGAGCTAGACAAGGGGAGTCTGGGAAAAAGGTGAGCAGCAAAGGGAGTCAAGACGATTCAGAATGGGCATGCTAAATGCTAAAGTACTGAAACAGCCCTAGACTACAGAGCAGCAGGCAGTAAGCCTCCCTCTCCTCAGGCTCTCTGGAAGCCTGAAATCTTTTCTTCTGGACATGGAGAAAACGGTTTACCTCACTTTATTTCAAAGGTTTAATCTGTCTGTAAAAACAGTGTTTGTCACAGGTCTTGCAAGTATGGGTACACTTACCAAAAAAGCAAATGAAGGTGAAAGCAAACTCAGAAAAGGGATCTAAAGTGAGGTGCTCCTCCAGAACATAGCCTCTTTCTAGGGGCTCAGAGCTTACAAGAAAAAGAGAAAGTCAATAGAAGTCAAAGAGAGGTGAGTGAACAGGTTCGTTCATCCCTCCTCCTCATGACTGACAGATTATCATTTCTGACGCACTGTATTCAAATACTATCTAAGCTCCTGGAAGACAGGGATTGAGAGGCAGCTTCAAATCTGGGGGCGGGGCGGGGGGAAGCGGGGGATAGGACAACTTGGGAGTTACAATACCAAGTTTGAATTCTAGTTCTGCCACTTTTTATCTGTGTATATTAAGGCAAGCTATTTCATTTTTCTGGGCCTCTCAGTTTCTTCACCTATAAAATAAAGTCGTCTTAGATGTCTAATCAGGGTTAAGTGATTTGCCTAGTGTCACGCAGCTAGTAAGTGTCTGAAGCTAGATTTGAACTCAGGTCCTCCTGACTCCAGGACTGGTTGCTCCATCCACTGCATCACCTAACTGCCCCTTAGATGACCTTAAAGGTGGTGGTGGTGGTTTTCCCAACTTTAGCTCTGTAATCCTGACTAATTTTGATTTTTCATTGTTTCCTCAATTCCTCGCACACTGCGTGGCATGTTGTGGGCAGTTATCAAATTCTTGTTGGCTTGGATCACAGTGGGCAAAAGAAGCATATTTAGGGGAGATAATTGCTGCCAGCTGATCACACCTTCCCAGGTTAGTGCTCCTAAGTTCCTACTCTGTGCATTTTTACCTCAGTAGGACCTGACAGTGTTTGTGCCTTCCTGGTCCAGCCTATGAGAACCCAAGGCCACTGTCACATCAAGAGGAGGCAGGAGAGGAGGTCTTTTGCGGAAGAATAACTTTTTAATAATTTAATAATTATCACAAAATAAGAGCTGTTACTTTAGGACAGACAAACTGTCCCTCATAATATGGTTTCTCCTAACATGATAACTTTTCCAGACTGATCAATGGCACTGGACAGTATATAATACCTCCAATGGAATTTAATCTCTCTAAGATGTCATTTTATCTAGTAGTTCTAGTTAGAGAAAAATCCTAAACTGTAAGTTTCAGAATATGCCATTTTCTAGTCTAAAGTTTTCTCTTTGGGTATTTTAAATGCTCTAAGGTTTACCACTAACTTATACAGGGCTCATAGAATGGGGCCTCATCACTTTAAATCCCTTCTTTTGCTAGGCTTTGATTGCAAAAAAGTGGTCAGGTTAATTGGGACAATTAAGGTGCTCCTGGGGGATAATTACCCCTTTTAGTTTCTGTGTGTGAAGAAGGAGGATGATTGGCCCTGCAAATGGAGTCCCTGTGGCACACTGGGAAGGAGAATTAAAAAACACAGTGAGATGGAGCCTGGAATTAGTTTTCTCTTGTGCTTAATATAATTACTCAATAAAAGCATATAGTCTCTTTGATTTCTCCTCTCAATTCATATGCCTCTAAGGAACCCAAGAGAAAAGATTAGCCATCTGAACCTCTGCCCTCAAAGAGGGAACTATGTAAATATGATGAAACTGTCACTGAGAAAAATCAGTGAGTTTGGGGAAATACACAGACATTATCTTTTTTTTACACTGACCAGCTTGCCATGCTACGATGAGGTACTATGTATTTGGGAGGGCAACAAAATTTTTAGTTATGGAAGATGATAATAGAAGCCAATCTATGAATGTGAGGTGTACGTATAACACCTGTTTTCTTGAAGTTTCAATGTAATTAAAAATGCTACTAAAAATTTCTTTCTAGGACTCCCCACATGTGATGATTCACAGATCAATTTCTATGATCATCCTCCATAACTAATATTTTATCACTTTCCCCAACAGAAAAACCCCCTTTCCTCTCCCACTTTGCAACTTGTTCTCATCTCACTGTAATAATCCCCTAGTCATACTAAAGCTTCTATTGTCACATGCCACTATTTGTATTACAGATATCACAGGATCATGTCATCCTGAAAGGATGCTCACAAGTTGTCCATTCCAACTCTGATCTTTTACAGAGGGGAACTGAAGCCTATGAGAGAAAAGCAAAAAGAAAGGAGGAGATTTTCAAGAATTCATCACTGGATAAAGAAGGAAATGGTATAAAATGATTGGTAACTGAATTTAGAAACCCTCTATACCCATCAGCTTTGTTTGGCTTGTGTTCCTCCTGGAATTTGGGCAAGAAGATGTTTTCAATCAAAAGTAATTGAGCTGTCTCTTTAAGAAAAGACAGACTGATCAGTGCAAATGAGGTTTGCCTCTCCGCACCCAGTGATGTATGCCCATCAGGCAGTTTGGCACAGAAGTTCCTGATACAAGTTGACCATAAGAGCTACCAAGGAGAATGATGGAGAATTAAGGAATGAGGATCTTCTGCCTAACAAAAATGGAAGGCAGGATACCCTTTAGGATGTCCTAAAGTAACAGCTCTTATTTTGTGGTGCGATTTTGTGATAAGGCATTTTTTTTTCAAAAAAAAAAGTTTGAATTTTGCAGTGCAAAAAATGCCACATGGATGCCTTTTTGTCACTGCAAGGTAACTTGTTAGGTAGACACTCCACACTGGTTTCTTTCCTAGAAGATAAGGGTAAACATACTAGAGCAATAACTCTACAGTGTGCAGCTTCTCGGGAAGAACAAAACGTTCCTAGAAAGAATATAAGAAAGTTCATTGCCCTTATTGTGATCTGGCTTTACTCCCTTCAAAATCTTGACCCTAGGGGTGGGGAACAACTCAGCTTCAATACTAGGTATAAAGTTCTTCCTATAGAATGGGGACCTAAATCTTCTGAAGGGGAAGAAATTTCTTGAGCTTGAAGGAATGATGATACAGATCCACAAGTGACATCAAGAAAGAGATCATTTTGTAAAAGTAAGAACAAAAACTGAGTAACGGTTGGTGAGTCCCTGTTTAAGGGTACAAGTACAGCTATTTGTTAACCTGACCCTACCAATACATGGGATAAGCTAGATCACTCAGCTCTGAACTTCACGCTTGATCAAGCATGCCACTGAAAGGGTACCCCTCACACATGACCATCACTTTCTATCTCTTGGAAAAGGCATGTCAATTGGATTGTTCTGGTGTCCCCCATACCATCCCTGTGACTTCCCTAACAAAAACACTTTTTCTCTGGCCATCACTCCCCAAAATGAGGATTTCACACTCAGGGAACTGTAAAGTAGGCAGCAAGGTGGTGCAATGGATAGAATGCCAGGCCTGGAGTCAGAAAGACTATTATTCTTCATGAGTTCAAATCTGGTTTCAGACACTTACTAGTCATGTGATCCTGGGCAAGTCACTTAAACCTGTCTGCCTCAGTCTCCTCATCTGTAAAATGAGCTGAAGAAGGAAATGGCAAACCATTCTAGTATGTTTGTGAGTTAAACATAACTGAAATGACTCAAGAACAACAAGAAGTTGTAAAGTTCCTTTTAACTCTTACTCTATGATCAAACTATGATCTGTGATACAAGGAGAAAACAGGAGATTTGACTACATAGTAGTTTGTCTGAAAAAAAGATGGGGGAGAGTTAGAAATGATTATGTACTGAAAACTCAATCAGCAGTACAACATGGTAGTCAAAATGCCAATGCATTAAGAATACGATAGTTTCCACATCACAATAAATGACATCTCTGCCCTGGTCAGATTACATCTGGAATACTGGGTTCAGTACTAGACATCGCATTTTAGAAAGGACACTGCCATGCCGGAGAACATCTAAAGAAGGATGGCCAGAATCTGAGAAGTCGTAAGACCATAACATAACAGGACAGTTGATGGTACTGAGGATATTTAGTCTGGAGAAGAGAAGACTGGCGAGAAGTAAAGAATGAGGGGCAGGGAGTAAAATCTCTGGAGATTTAAGAATGTTGTCAGAGAAAAAAAGCCTCACTAACAATTAGTACTATCTCAAAGTGGAATGAATGGCCTTTAGAAAGAGTGAATTCCCCCACATCGGAGGTTTTCAAAGAAGGCTGGATGACTTGCCCTCATCCAACCTTGGGGAAGATGTTGCAGGGATTCCTATGTGTCATACATTAAATGACCTCTACTGTTCCTTCCAATTCTAAAAATCTATTTTTCTGTGATTTAGCCAAGATTGCACAGAAAGTAAGAGCCACTTCTGGAATTGAAAGCAGTTCTTATGACTACCACATAATAGAACCGTAAAGACAGGTAGTTCAAGGGTGTGTGAGGTTCAAATGAGATCATGGAGATAAAGCCCTTTACAAACCTTAAAGCATTATATTAATTCCTACTGTTATAACTATTAGTATTAATTATTTTTGTAGATACCTGTTGATGACTTCATTCTACCGTAATCCTTCTGAGTTCAAGCGATATACGGGAGTGCTGGCGATGTTTAACTACAAGGCTCTGTGGGGAAAAATGTATACACACACTTTGAAATTTCATATGCATTAGAAACACATTCAAAAGGCTAAACAATTAAAACATTAATAAATCAAGGCCTGATTTGCACCAGTGCTGATTTCTGAGGCATAAGGTTCACAATGAAAATCTGACCATCAATTGTCTCAAGTCCCTTAAAGCTGACTCCAGCCCACCCCTGCCTCTTTCCCATAAAGTATATGAAGTTCACTTTGAGAAATCCCCTTTTTTGATGTTAAAATTCATCTTTAACAGTTATTGTGGGTTGAGGTCTCTAGCCAGTGAACTAATATGCCTTCAGAAGAAGACTTTTGTGCTAATCCCAGTACTTGGGAAATAAGGACTTCATTCACCAAAGGCCTCCAGCCCTTCTCAAAGGCTCTGCCAGAAGAGCACAAGCCTTGGCAGGTATTCCCTAGAGAGCTAGAGGGACTCTGAATAAGGAGCAGACATCTGTCATGTCATCTGGGGCTTGACCTAGCTAGGTATCTGGGGGCTCCACCTCAGAAGGTGTCCAGGTACTTTGTTCAGAGTAGTTCATGGAGACCATCTAGAAAGGGATAGAGGGACTGGCACCTGGGTGTGTGCCAGGAGTGCTCTGCCTTGTATGTCTGATTTAATGGGCTTATTTACGCAACAGATCATTTACTTAGAACTAGTTGATAATTAATATTGCCAGTTAGGTGAGAGAAAGATGCTATTATCTAAATATTCATATTCTACTTTTTAATTAAGAGCTAAAGGAGGCTGAAGAGACCTTGCTAAAGAATCACAAAGTGATGCCTTCCTGGCTTTCTGAAAACTAACAAGAAAAGCATGTACCCACAGATTATAACTGTGACAACATTAAAACCTAAGACTGCATTATTATATTATAACAAAGAACAAAAGAGAATTTGGAGGATTGTGAAAGTTTGGAGTTAAATATTCACTGGTTCTCTTTTTCCCTGTACAGTTGCTTAACATTCTAATTAAAAAATAAAACTTTCCTAGAAAAAAAATTTCTCTATACATTCATATATATATATTCTCTATATATATTCATATATATATATATATTCTCTATAATTAATTAATTAATCAAATTAATTAAATAATTAATTAAAGGATTGGCATGAAAATCTCTATATATTCATATATATATTCTCTATAATTAACTAAATAATTAATTAAAGGATTGGCATGAAAATCAGCAAGATATAGCAGAAAGCATGCTAAGCCTAAATTCAGATCAGAGTCTGAATGCCACCTCTACCACCGACTAGTTGGATGACTAACGGACAAGCCACTTAATGTCTCAGGGCCTCAGTTTTCTTATCTGTAAAATGAGGATAATACTTCTACTATCTACCTCATGTTGTTATAAATAGGATGTCATTCATCATAAAGCATTATATAAATGTGACATTGTTCTCATACTTGTTCAACAGCTCTTGGACTTCATTAATGTGACTCCTTCCACCAACAAAGATCACAATTGCCTTGGTAGATGGTCTGCTTGAGTAGGCATGGCCAAAAATGTTCATTCCCTGGTGGTCAACCTCCCAGGCATAAGCTTTCCCAAATTTAGTCTGTCTCTTGGACTTTTAAAGTCCACTGCTAGACCCATACATGAAACATTACTGTCTTGGTAGATCCTGATGTAGCTTGTGTCTTTCTACCATTACTTTTAAGAATGAGGCTACCTCTGTGCCATGATAAAATACTGGAGGAAGATACCAGTGGGAACATTATTGTGTAATTCCACATTGGTCCATATGCCCACAACCTAGGGTACGTAGGTATGTATATGTGGGGGGGGGCATGGAAAAATTTAGAGATTTAAAGCAACATGTACTGTGATAGAACCAAGGTATATCTGTTTTGTTGAGTATCTCAGAGACAAAAGATACAGAGCACACACACACACACACGCACACACACACAAATGGTTCAGAACTTGGTTACACTTGACTTGGCTTTATATGACTGGGCAAGATTATTTCTGGGAATTGATCCAACACTGACTTTACTGCAGCTGACAACATTGCTAACAGCATGCTCATTTTTATTGTTTTGTTATTGTTAATAAACCTTGATTCAGTACCTCCTCTATGCTTACTATCATGTTGAATCCTATGAAACACACCATAAAAATACATGACATCTTTGAGGAGCTTACAATCTTTTTGGGGGGGGGGACGGGTGATGAGGACTAAGAGATACCTCTGTAACATAACCTCATTGTCCACTTCTATCCATTCACATACCCATTATCTTCCTTCAGGCCTCCATTACCTCTGGCTTCAACTAATACAATAGCTTCCTCATGAAGCTCCTGACATCTGGTCTCACCTAGCGTCCGTGTCGTTTCTCCCCTCTCCAGTCCACTCTTCACACAGATGACGAGATCATCATTGCCCTAAAGTTCAGGTATGATCATGTTTCTCCCATATTCAAGATGCTTATTGCTTCTAGGATAAAATGTAAACTTCTTGGCCCTTAATAATCGGAATCAAATCTACCTTTCCAGGTTTATTTTAAATCCTCTCCTTCAAGCAATCTATATTTGGGCTTAAACCGGCCAAGCTGCTGTTCTAGACTCACTGAATTCTATCTCCTGTCTCCCTGTCTTCATACAGACTGCCACCATTCCTTACATGCTCTCCCTGCTCACTTCCATCTCCTGAAATCTCTAGTTTGCTTCCAAGTTCAGCTAACGGGGCACCTCAGCATAAGCCCTTCCCCTCATCTACCCAGCTGTCACTGCTCTCATACACAATTACTTCATATATACTTTGCACATACACATTTTTGTAAATATGATGTCCTGTCAGGAAAAATAAAGACCTCTGAGGGCTGAGACTGGATCATTTTTGTTTATGTGTCCGTAGCTTTTGACAGAATGCCTTTTCCTACAGCAGGTGCAAAATAAATGCTTATTTGAACTGAATATTAGACAAATAAATTACACAAGACAGTTATCCTTTACCAGTTGTGTGTATGGCCATACACTCAGTCCTGAGTGTTAGATAGTGGGGAGAAAGGGGTTAGATAAGCTGACATGGTTCTTGCTTCAGTGAGCTCCTAGTCTAGTAGGGGGGAAAGACACATTTTCTGATAAGTGCATTGGTCAGAGATGGAACAAAGTGCTATGTAAGGGCCATGGGGGTGGAAGAAGGTTTTTACCATTAAAGCAATCAGGAAAGGCTTCATGGAGGAGGTTACAAGAGATTGATTTGAACTGGAGAAATGGTTGAAGGTTTCATGGGAGAGGTATGGCTTAAAGGATGGGTAGGGTTTGTTTAGAATAGCAAAGAGGAAGGTGAGGCCTATGCAAGGGGCATGCCATGTGCAAAGAGAGAGGCAAAAATTGGTCCTACTAATCCTAGTCCTAAAATCCTAATAAAATGCCTCATTGTGGCATGGAGGAGGCTCTAGGTTCTTGGATGCTATTAGATCAGTGGAACGGAAAGACTTCAGGTATAAGTTAGTCAGGAGATTACCATATTGTAGTGGAAGGTTTATGCTAAGAAACTATAGCAGAGAGGGTAGGATGGTTTAGTGGAAGAAGCACTGGACTGGACGTCAGAAGACCTCCCTTCTAGTCCTGGCTATGTGACTTGGGAGTAGTGGTTTCTCTGAACTTCGATTTTCTCTCCTCTAAAAAGAGGGTAAGAAATGCATAGATCTAGAAGAGAAAGGGACTTATGGTCAAATAGGTCAAAGGTCTAATTTTGAAGATGAAGAAAGTGAAACACAGACGAGTAAATAGATTTGCATGAATAGTCAGTGTCAGCGTTTGAAACCAGGTCCCCCATCTTCAGTGCCAAAGCTTTTGTCCAGCATACCTCATTGTATTAGTATACATCATACATTATCTTCTTTCCTGGGGAGTCATGAAGCCCAAACAAGATAACATATGTGAGAATGTTTTATGTTGCAAGCTACATGATTGTTTGGAAATAGTTCTTTACCATGATTTTAGGACTTCTAGCCTTTCTGAATGCAGGCCATCCTCTTGCTTGGGGTACCACCTTAATGTTCACTAGGCTGGATCACAGTCAATGCCTAATCATTGATATACAGGGCCAAGAATGACAGAATGAGAAAGGGAAAGCAATTCAATGGGTAGTCAAATCATAATCAGGAAAGCCACGAATATATGTGTGCGTAATTTTTTTTAAAAGGTTAGTAGTAGCTTGAAAAGCAGTGGAGTGGAGTGGAATACATGGAATGCTAGACTGCCTTTGGGCCAAAAGGATCACCAAAAACCTTCTATCCTGCCTCTGATGCCTCTAAACTTTCAAACCAGGGATGTCACCTCTCAGAACCTCAGGAAGCTTGAACATATCAATCAAGAGCACTAAAATTCCCTCCCAACTGATGAAATCATGAGTCTTTGACATAGTTATTTTGTATTATATGATACTAAAACAACTTTCTGCTATGTTTCAAAAACTGCCTCTGCCAACGTCCTACACAAGGGCCTGCTCAAGATTGTGTGGAGGCAAGCAAGCCTAGGAAAGATTATGTTAGCGGAGTACAGGCCCTGACAGGTTCTTCTAAAGTGAAAGGGCCTCAAGAATGGACCTGCCAACAGAATTTTGTCCCCTGACCAGCCTCGCCATGTTCACAGAGATCTTCACCAGCAGCTTGACCACCAGGTGATAACTTTTTCTGGTCATAATAACTCATGAAGACCATCTCTTGAAGTCTCAGAGGACTTGTGATCTACTAAGTAGAAGAAGTAACCACAGCAAGGAAATCACAGATTCTTAAAGCATAAGAAATCTTTAGAACTATACTCAGGTGATGTCAAAGTATATATTTTATTTGAAGTGTTATATGTTTTGTTCCATCTTCTATGGTCCAGAAGAATACATAAAGAATAGATGGGTAAGTATATCAAAGTAATTTATCAAGTGCTATAAATTCAATGGTTTAATCTTGAATTAGGAATTTTAATAATAGTGTCTTAATAAATCTTTAAATATATGTGCAAAAGCTCCTTATATTCATTTTAGCTTAAAAAGTGAATTTCATAGTCTTTTCCTGGAAATCATAACAGATTTAAGAAGCCAGGGGGGATTATTAAAAATTAAGGCATAGAAGAAATATGTTTTCCAATTATTGTTAATATTAAAATCTTCTCAAGTTAATTGACAGAAAACTCATCATTTAAAATGTTACAGTTTCACAGATGTAGCTTCAGCTGCACTGACTGGTTAGTTCACTTGTACAGCATAAGACCAAAATCGTAGCTATGATCCCTGCAACCACAAGCTGGCTTGCTCTGTGCAGTGACCATAGGTGGCGTCTCCAATCCTGTTTTATTATTTCTCAGATTTTCTCCTTTTTGGCCTCTCTACCTCAAGCCTGTCCCCATTCCAATATATCCTCTACAAAGCTGCCAAAATGATTTTCCCAAAGTACACTTCTGAACATAACACTCCCCTCTCCTTCTACTCCCTTAATAAACTCCACTGGCTTCCTGGAGCTTCTAGGTTCAAATATAAATGCCTCGGTTTGACATTTCAAGCTCTTCACAGCTTGCCTACCTCTCTCTCCACTCTTTTTGCCCCTCATTCCCCTCCTCGAACCCTGGGATCCAGACAAACTGAGCTACTTGCTATTGCTGCCACACAACAGTCCATGTCCCACCTTTGGGCCATGGCACTAGCTGCCCCACACCTTGCCTCCCATGCCTGGAATGCATTCCCTTCTCACCTCAACCTCTTGAATCTCTGGTTTCCTTCAAGGTTTATCTCACTTTCCACATGAAACCTTCCTTGGTGTTCCAAGCTGCAAATGCTTTCTCTCCCCAAAATATTTTGCCTTCATCTTGTGTATGTGTATATACACCTATGTATGTGTTCATATGTTTATGTGCATGTATTGTTTATGTCTGTCTGTATTATGTGTACGTGTCTACGTAGGTGTATATGTATCTATGTATATCTATGCCTGTCTCTCCTGTTGACATATAAGCACCCTGAGGGCATGGACTGTTTCACTTTTGTCTACAGTAAGTGGTCTATAATGGGCACTTAATAAATGTTTGTTGACTGTCAGAGGGTTTACGCAATCAAAAGTGAACTGGGCCAAGAGAGTGAAGATGGCTCTGTGGTGACAGGGAAACAACTCCAAACACCCACTTGACTGATGATGAAACAGTAGCAATAGCTTGGTATCTGAAGGTCAGCGACAATCCCACTTTTGTAAAACAATGACTCACATATAAGAGAGACCAGCAATTTCTTCAGCATAGAGAAAACTCCTTTGACCAACACATAGCACATCCCATCAGTTACTTAGGTAAGTTTCTGGGAGTTCTGTGAAGCACAGAGAGGCTATGTGTTGTCTGACATCACCCAACTAGTCAGTGTACAGAAAGATTGGAATTCAGGTATTCCCAACTCCAAGCCTGTTATATTAGGCTACCTCTGAAAATGGCCTTGGATGAAATGTCCTCTAAGCTCCCTTCCTGTTCTAGATGCAGTTGATTACTGTCTCCATTTTACAGAAATGGAAATCGAGATACAAAGACTAGAAAAGACTTATTCGAGATCACACAGCCAGCAATGGGTGGAAGAAAGAGTATTAGAACCTGAGTCTCCAGCCTTCAAGTTCATTACTCTTTTTCACTACATCACAGTCCCTCTTTGTGTTACTCAGTCCTGTTTTAAGATTGGAAGGTATTGTTTAATATGTATGAAAATAACTTTATCTGTAAACATTACAGGCTGTGCTATCATTTTCTGAGGTGCTAAAACCAGAAGTTTTTAAAAATGCCTTTGAAAAGTGATGATCTTGTGTGTGCGCGTGTGTGTGTTGACATGGGTTGTTAAACTCAAAGTCAACAGAGCTTTACACTGCAGCATCATTCTCCGTAGGATTCAGAGCTCCAATCCATTTTGTATATGTTGAGTTTTTCATGCAAAAGTATTTCAGTAATCAGCCCGTTGCTGTTTCTTTCCCTGCTGACATCCATAGCAACAGCTACTTCTTTGGAGCTAAAATAAGTTTGATATGAGATCCTCAACTGGAGTTTTGACAGGTAGGTAAGAAAAACAGATCAGTGAGTATATTACACCCACTAGCCTATAAAATAATCATTTTTTAATAAAAATTATTGCATTTTTAAATGGCTTGTCCCCAATATTGGCATTCTAGAAAGGTATCTCGGTGGGCAGTTAGCCTGTATTAACCAGATGACATCAGTCTTTGAGAATCATGAACTGGCCTCATGGTACTGGGCAGCATTGGTCCAGACCATGTCCCCTGCCCTCCCTCAATGAATACAATCAACTGTCAGAATCTTCCAAACTGCACCATGGGTACTAAAGATGAGGAAATTAAGGTTCAGCAAAATTATGACATAGAAGGCTTTGAACCTATATCATAGAATTCCAGAATATCCTGTGGGGGGGAGCTCGGAGGCCACCTAATTCAACCTGTACTTTGCGAGAATGCTGTCTGCAGCATCCCCACCAAAGGGCCATCACATGTTTGCCCTAAGAGCTCTAGTGATGGGAAGCCTAAGACAGCCCATTCCACTGTGTCATGGATCTTGGAGATATGAATCCCAACCTGCTACCCTCCCTCCCTGCCCAATATAGTGAAGCAAAATCTGCTTCTCTGCAACTCCTCTATTGCTCCTGACTCCCATTCAGGGACTTTTCATGTTACAATCACCAGCTTACCACACCTGAAATGGTTCCCCATTGTCCCTGGCATGCCAATAGATAGTTAATACTGTCTCAAAAGAACTGCCATTGGCTAGTCTATGAAATCCAAGTGATTTTCAAGTGATTTTCCTCAAGTGCAGGTCTGACCATGTCCGTTCCACCTCACCCCACCCCACCCCCGCCACACATACACACACACACACACACACACACACACACACACACATGCCTACACACATACTCACACAGACACGCGCGTACACGCCCACGAACTCATTAAACTCCAGCGGCTCCCTGTTCCCTACAGGATTTCATTAAAGCCCTCCACAACTTGGCTCCTTCCTAGCTTTCTAGTCTCCTTACACTTTATCCACTTTCTATGCACTCTACTGTGCAGTGAAGCTGACTTACTGGATGCTTCTCCATTTCTGTGTCTTTGCAGTGCCTACCCCTCCCATGCCTAACCTTGGCCTCTTGGCCTCCCTGGTTTTCTTCCAGACTTGGCTCAAATCCTACCATATCCTTCCCTCCTTCACCCCTTCCACCATATACACAGTGTCTTCCATCTGCACTGTATAGATCTTATATGTACCTAGTTCTTTGACGATTGTCTCTACCATTAGAATGGGAACTCTGTGAAGGCAAGGACACAGTATTTGCCTTTTTCTTTATTCCCAGCACTTGGCACAATGCCTGACATATAAGGAAGTGCTTGAATGCTTGTTGACTGTCCTGAGCAGCCCCCTTCTGCAGAATCTTCCCTTCTAAACTGTGTAATTAATCAGCAGCCTCTCTATGCCTAAGTTCCTTGATTGACCAGCTTATGAAATCTCTCATCCTCCCCACCTCTACCTAGACATGGACATCATTGCCCTGTGTCTATACTTAATGTACAGCTACTACTGATGATCTGGTTTTGACTGTAGGCTCAAGTGAGTTGGGGCAACACCATCCCTGAGAGTGATTCTCTTCTCAAGGGCAGTGGTATAAAACTGCGAGGTTAAAGGGATGATCATGGCAGCCAGATGTCTGTTGGCTGAGTCTTTGAATAACAGAAATATCTTGTGTTATCTCCATATTTCCTTCAGTATTGATGAGAATCACAGAGTTCAGAGCTGATCATTTCATCATCTCCCTCCTATTATATAGAGGACAAAACTGAGTCTTCAACAGGGGAAATGCCTTGTCACCCTATTAATTAATATTAAAACTGGGAATAGAAGCCAGGTAGTCTGATCGCTAAACTAATGCTCTTTCCTCTGTTTCATGCTTCCAGGCCCACCCCAGCCCCAGCCTCCACCTCTGTCACAAGCATACCCTATTCTGGAAAATCTCAGCTCAGACATCATCAACTGTGAGTTTGTTATGGGTGTTCTACATGCCAGCATTCAGGACACGTAGTCCTTACAAGGTTAGTCTTGAGTATACTAGATATATGAGAGGGGGCATACATGAGTTACACTCCATTAGGAGCCCTCCATAGATACTAGGTGGCCTAGCAGGGTCTAAAAGTCCAAGCTACCATAGGTGGGACATCTCTCTGTGCACTCACATAAAAACCAGGGGCATTAAACTGTACATAAGGATCTCTGCAGGGGTATATTGATTTAGAAAACCCCCTATTAACATTATCTATGTTCCACTGTATTATGTTTGTTTTGTGAAATATTTCCCAATTATATTTCAATCTGATTCTGGCACACTGTGGAGTGCTTATGGGCAGTATGTTCCCCTTGGGCTGAGAAGCCTTCCTTGCTCATCTCTCCTCAATTAAGTGAAATGAACAAATATTTATTAAGTACCTAATACGTAAGGCTCTCTACTCCTTTTACACTTCTGACAACAGAATTCTGGTGGCCAACATTAAGGATTGAACAACATCGCCATCATGGGCTCCCCACTGTTTCAGAACACTGGCTAATTGCTACCCCGGCAAAACAAGCAGGGCTTTCTTTGCTTCTGGTGCACCCGCTTCTTCCCACTCTTGTAGTCTGACTACGTGGCTTCCCGGGTCGGGCACTGAAAAATGTCTGCTGAATTTAAGTGATTTGACTTTGTAGAGGACCAGAATCAAAAAACACCACAGTTTATCATTAGCATTTATTGTAGCCCATGTGGGCAAAAGGATTCAGGGGACACAGAAGGAGCACTCTTGGTCCCCAAGGAGCTTAAGCTCTAAGACAGAAGGCAAGACAAACACACATGAGAGTGGTACAGATATGGAAGGCTAAAGGCAATATCTTAAGATGTTTCCTTATGTAATGCCTATTCCATTCAAATATGGAATCTGATCGATGAAGTTGATCAGAAACTTGCTGAGGATGGCCCCTACCATCTTCCACACCACTAGGGGAGTGAATCCTCCACCTGAAAGTGCATCACCAGGCCGTATGGAGCTTTTGTTTCTGCACTCCAGAATTCTGAGAGGAGGTCAGAACACCTCTAGGGATTCTCTCAGAGAGGACAATGGCCCCTAAGGACTCATTTTTCATCCATCATGTCCATATGGCCATGTAAATTTTGTAAATCTCCCAGCTACAGGCCAGTGATTCTCCCTCCCATCCCAGCTGAGTATGACCTCATTTCTGGGAGAGATTCTAAGAGCCATTACAAAAGGAGGCTGTTCTCCCCAGTGAGCTCAGGGTACAAGTGGTCCCCAGGAGGCAGGGCAGGGCAGAATACCATAGATGCAATTGTTTATGATGATGAGGGGGACTAGCTAAAACTAACCCTTTACATTACTAATAGAGTTCTACCATGAGAAACCCATCTCTTTCCAGCTGTTCCAGATGACTATTTACCATGTACAGAGGACAACTGTTTAATTTAAAATTATTTTTAAAAAGTAGTTGCTGTAGTTCAGATTTTGGTAAATAAGTGTCCTTATTACCAAATCTATTACTCCAGCTGGCATTAATGAATGGCAGTTTTCACAGAAAAGGCAGATAATGAATGGAGGTAGGATCTGAATTTCCCCTTAGTTCTTAGAACCATTCCCTCCAAAGTACTCAGACTACAAGTCAGGGAAAAGTAGGGAATTTCAGAATGCTTTTTTGAGTTTTGGCTGAATTGACAGCTGTGATTTTCAAAATTGAATGCCATTAATACACTAATTCTAAAATTAGTTCATAAAGTTACATTTTACAAGAGAATAATAAAATATCCAATATTAAGCTATGGTTTGAATGGGAGATCTACGCAGTCAGGTCTTCAAGATTTGAGCCTATGTCCTCATTTCTGCCTCTGAGGATTCTGTCTTAGGCCATAAGCCTGTGGGCCTCATGTTCTCAGGGAATCAGCTCTTTTTCGGAGATGACCTGGTCCAGGAAGAGACTACTACCCTGCTTGCCCCCATGGCCTCAGGTTTTCTTCCTTTCTTGTCCTCTGAAGAAATCATTTTCTCCAGCTGGATGAAGGTAAGCCAACTAACTCTGAATATTCTGACTTACTTGGATCTTGTGTGGCCCTTAAACCTCTGAAAAGTACCTGATGCCACAATATATCTAGGGTTCCCATGCCTGCAAAGTCCTCTTTAGACCTTCACTTACCTCCTGTCACATAATTCAAGCCACAAGTGATTTTTTTCCCTAGTCATTATTTACAGAGGAAAGAATATATCCAGAAATAATAAAAGGAATCTAATAATCTCCTTGAGCAATCAGACTAAGTGGCCTGCAAGCTTCCTAAACTATACTGACTGATTCCTTAACATTTCCCCAGTACACCAAGAGTCCCCCTAGGGCCCCAAAGCATCTTGCTCCCATCTGACCTCAAAGAAGAAAGGCTTCTTTTTTCCTTCCCAAATACCTCTCAATGAATTTGGCCATGTCCTACCCAGGCTCTGTGGACATAAAGTTCATTCATCTGGACTGCAGTCCCAGCCTCATCCTTAGCAATCAGTCAAGCATTTGTCAAGCAGTTACCATGTTCCAGGCACTGTGCTAGACTGCTGATGGACTTCTGTGGGTCCAGCTATGGAACTACTCATTGAATCATTAGCTAATAGTCATTTCCTTGCCCAAAGAGTGAATACCCCTTGAATCAGGATACACTCTTGGGACAGGTAATTCCTGATCCCAAAGAAACAGAAATGTCCTCCAAAAAGCTACGTAGATCGCCTTTAATCTACTGCTCTACATCCTATTGTTTTGAATTAACTCCTAATGTGGTCATAGTTGCTGCCCCTGCAAATCTCGGAGGGAAATGGTAAAGATTCAAATGGGTTTCCAATCAGCTGACAGGTTCTGTAAGATGAAGGCTTTCTTGAGGTCTGGTATCTATATGTGGAGAGAGGGGCATTGTAGCCACAGGGAGGAGAGGTACGAAAATGGGATGCCTTATTTGAGAATTAAGCGATGGCTTACATTTTGTAAGTTGACTGCTGGCCACCGATGAGTGGCTTTTTCAGCCTTTGTAATAGATTTGCAAAGAAACCACTCACATGCTCTTAACATAGCTAGCCCTAGTGGGAGAGTGGGATGGGAATTGGTGGCCCTGAGGACCAACCTATTTGGATTCTGAATCTAAGAACTTGGCCTTGTCAGCATCACAGAATTCAAAAGGCAACCAAATTAGACACTGAGACAAGAATAGCAATGCCTCAGTCAGTCTTTGTCCTTTGATTGATCCATGATTTCATCAGTGTGTGTAACTCTTCACCAGTGAAGATTGCATTCCTTCCATGACTTCATATCCTGTGTGATTATTGTCTGTGCCTTTCTATAAATTCCCTAAAAGAGTATCTGTCTAACACACTGGATGCCTTCCTCTGGTGCTTTTAATATACCAGAGATATTAGTTCAGCTACAGATCAATTTTTGTCTTGTACCAATGGAGTTGAACTCAAGGACAAATAGGGCCTAGTACATAAAAATCCCTGGAGGTGCATATTGACTTAGAAAACCACACATTAACATTATCTGTCTTCTACTGCATTTTTATTTATTTTGTTAAATATTTCCCAATTATATTTTAATCTGGTTGGGGGTACACATGTTGCTGGTGGCCATGTATGTGATACTTCTGTTCTACATGACCTGCCCACTTCTTTTTTCTGGTCATTCAGGTGTCTGTTGTGTAAGTCACTAGGAAGGATGCTATAGCCTACTGATATCCATGCCTTTCCATTGGATCACTGGTAATTTTGATTCTTCCGGGAGTATGATACTCTACAATATGCAGCCATATAATATAAAAGAGAACATTTTAAAACTCTAGGTTATTAAGTGTTTAAAAGGTGGCTGCTTGGGAAGCACTGAAAGGGTGGCTGAATTTCAAAAGGCCATCTAAACCATCTCCTCCCATTTCTCACCCCTGGGCCCAGTTCACTGTCTCTCATGAGTATCTTTCTAAGATATTCACATGAAAAAGCTAACTCACTAGGCCCACCAATAATGTTTAGCTCAACTGAATTTTACTTTCACACTTTGGAGTCTTATTTATTTCAAAACTAGAATGACTCATTTTAAAAGAAAGTATTACATTAATTAATTCATCAATTACCCTCAGAATATTATTCTTTAATCTGGAGAATCAGAGAGACTCCTTTATGGTAACACATTTTAAAGCTTGGAATGAAACCCAGGTTCTGACTTCTCTGCACCATGGATCTCTATGGATCCTAGTTCAGCTAACGTGAAGCATCCCCACCCCACCATTCCTACAGCTTCAAACAATGATGTTTTCTTTAAAATTCCCACTCTAATCCTGTCAAAGTTGCTATATAAACTGCCAAGCAGCTAAATTCAGCTATTTCCCTCCCCCACACTCACACCCACATCATTACCAGGATCAAAGGATCAAAGCCAACTCAAAATATGACTGGCTTTTTTGTCTCTAGAAAATTATTTGGCAAAAAAAAAAAAAAAGAAAATCAGGAAAGGGGGTGGATAGTCATTAGATATTAGCACAAATAAAGTTCTGCTGGGCAACAGACTGTACTTCTGTCCTCTACCACTCTAGCTAACTTCACGAGAGCTTTATAAATTTTTTTTGGCTACAACTCCTTAAACTTACATGTACTATGGTATAGAGGGGTTGCTATCTGCCCCTATGGAGGGGGTACCCACACTGATGACACTGTACATCCTTGAAGAAATAATACAAAATGGGAGGATTCTGGGAAGATGGCAGAGTAGGTCAGAAAACTTTCAGCTCTCCAAATTTCCTCCACAAAAAAAGACAGAACATTACCTCAGAGCAGCAGAAATAAACATAGGGTAAAATAGTAGTCCTCCTAAGACAATCTGAGAAGACTCCAGGAAAGACCTAACCTCGAGGGGCAAGAGTTTCAGATTGAATAAAGTGTAAACACCTCCCAGCTCACTTGCAGAATCAACAAGGCCTGGGGGCAGCTGGGTTGAGAGGTAGCTTCAGCCTTGGAAACTTTCATTTTGCAGACAGCATAGGGGTCTGAAGGCTGAGAAGAAGACTGAAAGATCTTTCCCTATTCAAGAGACGCCAAGCGTGCTGACCAGACACATTCCGGGCTGCAGTTACACGAAGAATGAGCTCACATATACCTGGTGAGTGCAGTAGCCAGGGGTGGGGACTCTGCTAGCTGTGGGCACTCACAGGGGAGCAGAGTCCTTGGTTTTGGTTCCAGGGCACAGAGGAGAGCTGCAGCTTGCAGCCACTGGAGGGACTGCAAGGAGCAAGCTTTTGCCTTAGGAGTAGGGAGGAGAGCCCAAGGTTGGGTGCCAAGACATACCTAAGAAAATAACAGTAAGGAGGACCTGAGGCTTGGGGCGTCATTCCCCATACTTCCAGACAACAACTTGATTACACTAATAGCTGCTAAAAACAAAATAAAACAAAAAATAAATGAATAAAAATGAGTAAGCAAAGGAGAAAGAACCCAACTGTTAATAGTTACTATAGGGATAGAAGATCTGGGTTCATATACAGAGGAAGATAAAGGAGCTAAAAAAACACCTCATTTTTCAATGAGATATGTCGAATAGGCCCCAAGCACATAAAGAGTTTTTTGGGGAAAAAAAACTTAAAAAACATGACCTCACCTATATGAAGGTGAGTGGTACAGATATATGACTGTGCATGGAGAATCAGAAGGCCCAATCTGGCAGCCATATGTTTCAGTCTCAGAAAGTCTCCTAAAAGAGACTCAAAAGAGACTCAAGTTTTTCTGTCTCTGGGAGGATGCCAAAAACCTTATAGAAAAAGCAACAGTTACAAACTATTAAAAAAGGGAAATTACGAGGAGGCTCGTAGGAAGTCAGCTCCCCAGGGTACATCTATACTCCTAAACATGGTGGGGCAGAATCACAGCATCTTCAAGTCAATGTACCCTGTGGACTAAGCAGAGTAGAAATAGCTCTCCTCACTGGCCTAGGGACATTTGCCCAATTGGAAGTAAACATATGGTAAATCACTATCCACAACAGGATTGTCACCTACTGGGTCAGGAATGTTAAAAACACTTTGATGGGAGCAGTTGATGACCTCGACAGAGAACTCATCTTTGTGCACTGGTCACAACAAAAGCTACTCTGGCTAATGGCTGCAATGCTTCATCAAGTCAGGTCCCAAGTCTGATTTAATGGTCAAAGAAAGACAGCATTACAGCACTTTGTTTTATACTCAGTATAAGCTAATAGAGAAGATTCAAATGCTTCCTGAAAAACAGTGAACTAACAGTGTAGTGGAGGACAGACAATGTGTAACTATTTTGGCCAATTTACCACCTGCCTGATTTGTGCATGATGAGTCTCGATGTTTTTTAAAGGGAAGAAAAGAAGGGAAGAGGAAAGTACATTCTATAAAATATAGACTACTTGTAGTCTTATTCAGCCTATTCAGCCTACCTATTTAATCCTTTGCCAACCTTGTCATTTTTACCTTCACAACATCTCCTGTGTGTGTATATTGATACCTATGTGCATATATATGTGAACATGTATGTATGTATATATATATTCCTACATGTAGATACCTATATGTAGACATAAATATCTATATATGTATACACACACACACATATATATATATATATACACACACACATGTCAGCATAGATTATATGTGTAAGATACATCCTAGTGTTCACCACCATAGTTGAGGCCCTCATCACTTCTGGTCCAGAATTTTTCAAAAACCTTTTAATCAGCCTCCCTGGCTCAAGTCTTTTCTCATTTCAATCCATCCTCCACTTGGCTGCCATGGAGATTTTTCTAAATTATAGATCTGACCACATCACCCTCCCACTCAATGACTCCAGTGGCTCCTTATTCCAGGATCAAATATAAAGCATTTAAAACTCTTCATTCTGGCTCCCACCGACCTTCCCAGTCTTCTTATATCTTAGTCTCCTCCATATGCTTTATAGTCCAGCTAAAATGACTGGTCTCCTTGCAGTTTCTCAAACAACATCTCCCCTCTACATGCCTTTGTACTTTCTGGGAATGAGTCAAAATTACAGAAAAGGACCTTTGATTTCCAAATATGGAAAAAACTTCCTCCCAATGAGGCCTATCCAAAAATGCTGCTGGAGTGGAGGTGGGGGTGGGGGTGAGGGGACAGGTAGTAGGCTTCCCTCACTAGAGGTTTTCAAACAAAGACTGGATAACCGCTACTCAATAATGTCCCAAAGGGGCTTGTCCATCAAGTAAGAGTTGTATTAGATGGGCACAGAGGTGCCTCCAAATGCTGACGTTCTGGGATTCGGCAAAGGGAGACCCAAGATACTGTCATGTTGTGAACAGAGGTAAAAAACACTGGCTTTGCACTGGAGGAGGAGAAGAAGGCCTGCTGCTCTGACAGTCCCACTTCATAGAATCCAAGCTGCCTAACCCCACAATACATAGTCTTGGGAGGTCCTCTGAGGACAACAGGAAGTGGCAAATAGTGAGATATACAGTAGTAACCTTAATGATTAGAATGTGAGCTTCTCCATGACAGGGGCTGTCATGTTTGTGCCTTACAAGTCATAGGGTGCTTAATGAAGGTTTGTGATTGAATTCTATTAATGTTCTTAAGGATAAATCTCCACATTTGCAAAATGGGGGTGGTGTGGGTGGATTGGATGTTCACTAAGGTCCTTCCATCACTATGATTCTCATTTGTGTTTTTCAGGTTCTAATTTCCAAATCTATTTCCAATTTCTTTTCTCAGGATCAGAATCCTTCTGGGATATTCTGTGGTGCTGTAGGGAACTGCTTCTGAAGAAAGCATTTTATCAACCTTACAATAATGTATTAATGGGAGATGTTATTACTACTTTTGTTATTTAGTATAGTTTTAAGACCAGGACCCTAAAACCTCTGAGAATGCTGGATCAGGAACTCCTTGTGCTTTCCTGGGTTCAATGGTCTGTTTGGAGTTAGCTTCACCCATCATGGTCCAAGTCTCCATCAACTCAATACTCTCTATTTAAAGGTCATTTAAGCCATAAATCCAATAACAAAGCAATTCAATTAAGACACAAAATATAATGTAAATAACAAGAGGGAATCAAATGGTAGAATCATTTTCTGCACCCATGCACAAATGGGTGCGACTTGCATACAGGCTTCATATGTAATTATAACCTAATTCTCACTAATATCCTTGAAAAATCCACTAACACCCCTCCCTCGATCTCCATGTCCCAAGGAGAATTATATAGAAACTTGCAAAGACAGATCACAGTGAAGATAGTATAGGTTTAAGTCAGAGCTGCTTCATAGAGGCCTGAGGAACTCTCTCGACAGGCTAAATCTGTTGAAGACCCTAAGTTGAGCATCAGAATCACCAGGATTCAACCAAGACCGTTGGGTTGAGAGATGCAAGACTTACACTCCTATGCAAATTCCTGCCTCCATGTCTCTTCTCTGAACTGTAGCATGGTAACAAATTGGTTAAAAGAAATAGACCCAGAGAGATTTGGGATACACTGATGCTAGGCCACAGCCTAGACAGGGAAGACAGATGAAGTGTCATGTTCAAATGAACACAGGAAATGGGCCTTAGGGCCCAGAAGGAGGGAATACAGGATCTATCAAAAGTGCCAGTAACCATAGCAGGAGGTCCTCCAAGGGGTTCTAAAGAGGGAACCCCACAGAAATGGACCCGGGGATATTCTGGATACTGGGAAAACTCTCCTGGATAATAGGGAGCATCAATGGTAGGGCAAATTCCCCCTACATGTCCCTTAAGATAAAACAGGAAGAATCTGAAGAAAAGCCCCAAATATGGAGCCCACAGACACAGCAGGGGGCCCTTCCAAGGACCACAGAACAGATCCACTCATATCTGACAAGAGATGTTCTTGTGTCTTTCAAAGTTCCCTCAGGGGTGACTGACAATAGGATCAGAACCATAATCCCCAAACTAGATGCCGAGCCAAAGACAGTAAGAAAACAAAACAGGAAAGCCCATGCAAAAGCAGTCAGTGAACCAACTACATGGGCATTACAAGGGACACTTTATGAGGGACCCACTGACTGCACATGGTCCAAAGGCACTCCTTCAGTCTAGAGCAAAAGTAGGAAGTGGAATAGAAGTACCTGAAAAGGAAAACCAGGGAAAAAGAAATGGAATCTCCACAAAATCCCACCCAAACAACAAGGCTTCCCTACAAGGGGATCTACATTGAGCTCTGGGCCAGATTCCATCACATCCATCTAAAAACGGTCTGAAGACTTCAGAAAGTCCAATGGAAGAAAAGCATAGCCAGAACTACAAGAAAGTGCCTCAAGTGTATCCCTGGTCATGAAAGGGGAATGGACAGCCAAAATCTACTCAGAATTCAATCATTTATAGAAGAGCAGCGATAGCAGAAATTTATCCAGAGAATGTATTTCTGCTCAGAACAATTTCACTATGTACATAAAAAGAAGTGGAGGCACTAGAAGGACCATAAGTCTAGACCCAGGCACAGAGTAGAGGAATCTTCTGCAAAATCCCATCCATGGGCCAGACTGTCACAGCAGGGGAGCCTACATTGCAATCTGGGCCAGATTCCTTAAAGGGTATCCACCAAAAGTTTGCATATCTGAGAAAGGACAATGGTGGAAAAACACAGCTAGAACTAGGCCAGAATTCCCCCAGAGGAACTGGCCCTGGTCAAGAAAATGGAATGAACAAAAAGGATCCACCCAGAATTCCATCGCTCAGAGTGGGGAGAAAAAGATGGGTTCTAGCAGATATCACAGAAATATATGCACAGATTTCCTACCAGGCCAGGATGGTTCCAATGTATACATGGAAAGAACCAGAGTACCCACAATGGAAGGAAAACAAGAAAGAGAAGAGGAATGTGCAAGAAAAAAGTGTTAAGAACTAAAGAATGATTCACAGAAGGGGATTCCATAGGAGGTGCCAGTAGCAAGCCACTAAAATGATCCATAAACAATCACTGGAAAGTAGACATCCCCTTAGACAAGAGGGACCAAAGGAACAATGCTTCAGTCTAGAGGGAAAGCCGGAAATGGACCAGAAGCACCTCAAATGGAGACCCAGGGAAAGAGAGAGGGAAACATCCCCAAAATTCCATCAATGTGCATGGTCCTACCAGGAACACCACCTACCCTGTACGCTGGGCCAGATTCCTTAACGGGGATTCACGACAGTCTTGTAGACCTCAGAAAGGAAAATGGCAGAAAATCACAGAGAGAACTTGGCCAGAATTTCCGTAAAGTATGCCCATGGTCAAGTAATGGGAATGGCCAGCCAGAATCTACGCAGAATGGAATCACTCCCCGTGGGGGCTGAGGTTGGACTCTAGCAGGCACCCCAGGAATATATATCCACAGAATGCCTATCCGTCCAGGATGGTTACAGTAAATACATGGAAATGAGCAGAGTAACCAAAATGGCCTCAAATTCAGATACAGGAAACTGATTGAGGATTCTACACAAACAAAGTCTAAGAACTAAGGCACGATTAAGAGCAGGGTATCCCACCAGAGGTGCCATTACCAACCCACCAAAATGATCAATAAAGAGTAAGTAGCGAGTAGACAGCCCCTTGGACAAGAGGGACCCCAGGGACTACATCAAAATCCCCCAAATGAACTCCTCAAGGAAAGAGGAGAAAAATGTGCAAGAAGAAATCCAAC
>CM053775.1:22110765-22127097 GCA_028658325.1 Potorous gilbertii
GCCTGCTCTGGGAGCCTCTGGCTGAGCTGCCTCTGCCTCTGCCGCAGCGGCTGCCTCCCAAGGGGTTCCGAGTCCCAGAGATACCCCGCTCCCCTCTCAGTCCATCTCTCTCACTGACCTGTGCGTCTGTGGGTGGAGGGACCTTGGCGGCCGCCGGAGATTACGGTCCTTGAAGCCTGCTTGGATCTGCTCGCTCCTCTCAGTGCCACGCGGCCGGGGCAGGGGGAGGGGAGGGCTCCACTCCCCTCCGGGGCGCGAGGGACCCCTGGGGTCGGTTTTTCAGGGCTCTCAGCAATGGAAATCTCCTTCACTGCGCTTCTGCGCAGTTTCCACTGTTCCAGAATTTGTCAGAAGTTCTTTTTAGAGGAAATCCATGGGCTGTGGGTTCGGAGCTAGCAAATGTGAGTCTTTCTACTCCGCCATCTTGGCTCCACCCCCTCACCACTGAAGTGATTCTTGGTCAAGAGGGATCCCAGGAAGTAGACCAGAATCCCCCAAATGTACTCCTCAGGGAAACAGGAGAAGAAGGTGCAAGAAGAAATCCAATTCATAACAAATTGTTTAAAAGAAATAGGCCCAGAGAGATTTTGGATGCAGGGACACTGGTGCTATGCCATGGCCTAGACAGGGACCACAGACCAAGTGCCATGCTCAAAGGAAGACAGGCAATGGGCTCCAGTGCCCTGAAAGGGAAAATACAGGAACCATGCAAGGTGCCAGCAACCACAGCAGGAAGTCCTCCTAGAGGCTCTAGTGAGGGACACAGAGAGACACACAGACACAGAGATGGGGACACAGACACAGCCTGGTGGGGACACATGGATATGTGAGGAAACTTGGAGAGACAGTTGGCAGATATACAGAGAGACAGATACAGGACACAAGGACAGATGGGGACACACAGACAGACAGTTGTGAACACAAGGACAGACAGATGGAGACACATGGGAAGGCATATGGGGACACAGACTAACCAAGGGGTTCTGGTAAGGGAACCCCACAGAAATGGATCTGGAAGTTTTCTGGGTACTAGGAAAAGCCTCCTAGATAAGAGAGAGCATGGATGATGGGGCCATAGAACCATCTTATGGCACAGAACAAAGCAGGATGAATCTGAAGCAAAGTCCCAAACTTGGAGCACACAGGGACAACAGGGAGCCCTTCCATGAACCACAGAACAAATCCGCTCAAATATGTCAAAAGATGTTCTTGTGATCTTTAATATTCCCTCAGTCACGACTGACAATAAGATCTCCACCAGAATTCCCTAAATCAATTGCCCAGCGAAAGAGTCAGAAAGCACAAGAAAGCCCATGAGAAGCAATCAAGTGAACCAGCAACTTGGGCTTTACAAGTGACCCTAGAAATGTCACCCCTGAGTACATGTGGTCCAAAGATAATCCTTCAGTCTAGAGGCAAACAGGAAGTGGACCAGAAGCACCTGAATTGGAGATGCAGGGAAAAAGAGCGGAATCTTCCACTAAATCCCATCCAAACCAAAGGACTTCAGGCAAGTGGGCCTACATTGCACTCTGAGCCAGATTCCCTCATATCCATCTACCAACTGTGTGCAGACCTTAGAAAGTCCAACACAGAAAAAAACACACTTAGAACTAGGCCAAGGGACCCACAAAGTGTGCTCTTGGTCAAGAAAGGGACATGGACAACCCAAATCCACCCAGAATTCAATCTTTCACAGTAGGGGCCTGAAGGTTGGCTCTGACAGAGACAGCAGAAATCTTTCCACACAGTGAATGTCTGCCCAGAACAATTGCACTGTGTACATGGAAAGGAGCAGAGAGACCAATAAGACCTGAAATCTAGACCCAGTCAGAGGGTGGAGGAATCTTCCTGAAAATCCCATCCATGTGCCAGGCCCTTACCCAATGAGGCCTGCCTTGCATGTCTGCCAGATTCCTTAATGAGGATGCACTGACAGTTTGCAGACCCGAGAAAGTACAATGGTGGAAAAGCACAGGTACAACTAGAGCAAAATTTCCCCAAAGTATGTCCCTGGTCAAGAAAAGGGAATGGACAGCCCAAATCCACCCAGAATTCAATAACTCACATTGGGGACTGAGCATGGGCTCTAGCAGTCACCTCATAACCCCAGACTACCCACTGGCCTACAACGGTTCCATTGTATACAAGGAAAGGACCAGAGTCCCCACAATGGTCTGAAACTGAGACTTAGGACAGGGAAGAGGAATCTTCACAAAAAAAACTCTGTGACCTAAGCAATTATTTGCAGCATGAGGTGTCAGTATCAACCCACTAAAATGATCCAAGAACAGTCATTGGAGAGTAGACAACCACTTGTTCAAGAGTGAGAACAGGAACTAGGAAAGAATCCTGAAAATGAACTTCTCAGGGAAAGAAGGAAAAGATTTGGAAGAAAAAATCCAACCCCATAACAAATTGGTTAAAAGAAAGATTCCTAGAGAGATTTTGGATGCAGGGACCCTGATGCTGTTTCCCTGCCTACACAGGGACTGCAGACCAAGTGTCATGCTCAAAGGAACATAAGCAATGGGCCTCAGTGCCCTGAAAGAGAAAATAGAGGAACCATCCAAGGTGCCAGCAACCACAGCAGGAGGTCCTCTAAGAGACCGTAGTGGTGGACATATGGAGATACAGGAACATACAGATAGAGACACATGGACATGTGGGGAGACATGAAGAGACAGATGACAGATATAGAGACAGGTACAGGACACAAGGACAGATGGGGACACACAGAGAGATAGGAGACATATGGACAGATAGGGACACACAGACAGATGGGTACGCACGGACAGACACATGGGGACACACGGACTCTTGGGGGCCTATAGAAGAAACAAGTGTACACAGAGACAGACAGCTGGTGACACATGGACAGATGATGACACATGGAAGATGGGGTCACATGGATATATGGGGACACATGGACAGACAGATGAGGACACATGGACAGACAGATGGAACACACAGACAGATGAGAATGCATAGACAGGTGGTCACACAAGGATAGATGGGGAAACAAAAACAGCAGGGTCCACACAGACGGACAGATGAGGACACACAGACAGACAGGAAGGGACACATGGATAGGTGAGGATTCAGACAGAAGGGGACTCACAGACAGGTGGGTACACATGTACAGACATAGGGGGACACACTGAGAGCTTGGAGACCCATAGATAGATGGGGACCACGTAAAGAGAAGTGGGGACACACAGACAGATGGGGACAGACAGATGGGGACACATGGGGAGACAGATGGGGACACACAGACAGATGGTGACACACAGATAGAAGAGGAAACACGGACAGATGGTGACACATGGAAAGATGGATAGATACACAAAGACGTGGGGAAAGATGCACAGATGGGGGTTATATAGAGAGATATGGGCACATGGATAGCTGGGGACACATGGACAGACACAGGGGGACACAAGGACAGACAGGAGGCACATGGACAGATGGGGACCACGTACAGACATGTAGGGACACCGGTACAGATGGGATCACACAGAAAGAAGGGGACACATGGACAGACAGAAGGGGACACACGGACAGACAGAGGTGGATATACAGACACAGATACATAGACAGATGGGGACATATAGACAGATGGGGACATATAGACAAATGGGGACACTCGGACAGATATATGGGGATACAGGCACAGATGAGGAAACCTGGAGAGGGATGGATGGGGAATATTCAGACATATTCGGGACTCATGGACGGATGATGACACACGGACAGGCACAAGGGGACACACAGATAGACAGGTGGGGACACACAGACAGAAAGGGAACACAGACTGAAGGGGACATATGAACAGATAGATGGGACACACATACAAATGGGGACACAGGGACAGATGGGGACACAAAGACATGTGGGGAAAGATGGACAGGCAGATGGGCAATATGTAGACAGATATAGGGCACATGGACAGACGGGGACACATGGACAGACATGGGGGGCACATTGACAGACTAGAGACACATGAACTGATGGGGACCACGTAAAGACAGGTGGGGACAAATGGACAGATGAGGACAAATAGAGAAATGGGGACCCCTGGACAGACAGATGGGAATATATAGACAGAAGGGAACACAAAGACAGATATATGGGGTACATGGACAGATGGGGACACAAAGACAGCTGGATAAACTCAAAGAGACAGATAGCAGATACAGAGACAAATGGGACACATGGACAGATGGGGACACATGTACAGACATAGTGGCATGCATGGAGAGACAAGTGTGGACACAGACAGATGGGGACACACGGACAGGCAGATTGTGACACACAGAGAGACACAAGGAGTCACACAAACCGAAGGGGGCACATGGACACACAGATGGGGCCACAGGGACAGAAAGATAGGGACACATAAACAGACAGAAGTGGACATACAGACTGAAGGGGAAACAGAGAAATATATGGGGACATACAGACAGAAGGGGACACATGATTGAGAGACAGGTGGGGACACACAAACCGATGGCAACACATGGACAGATCGATGGGGATACATGGACAGTTGGGGTAACAGTCAGATATGTAAAGGATATACAGACAGACACATGGGTCAGGCCCTCACTCAGTGGGGCATACTTTGCAGTCTCTGACAGATTCTTTAACAAGGATCCACCCACAGTTTGCAGACTTGAGAAGGTACGATGGTGAAAAACCACAGTGAGAACAAGGCCAGAATTCCCCAAAAGTATGTCCCTGAGCAAGAAAAAGGAATGGACAGTCAGAATCCACCTCGAATTCAATAACTCACTGTAGGGAGCTGAGGACAGGCTGTAGCAGTCACCTCACAAATCTTCTCCCAGACTGCCTAATGGGTCAGAACAGTTCTAGTGTATACATGGAAAGGACCAGAGAGCCCACAATGGCCTGAAATCGAGACCCAGGAATCTCCACGAAACAACTCTGAGACTGAAGCAATTATTCACAGCCAGTATCAACCCACTAAAATGATCCAAAAGCAGTTACTAGAGTTGGTCAAGAGGGAGCCCAGGAACTAGGCCACAGTCCTCTAAATGTACTCCTCAGGGAAACAGGACAAGAATGTTCAAGAAGAAATCCAACCTGGTAACAAACTGGTTAAAAGGAAGATTCCCAGAGAGATTTTGAATGCAGGGAGTCTGATACTGTGCCACTGCCTAGACAGGGACCACAGACCAAGTGTCACGCTCAAAGGAACACAAGCAATGGGCCTCAGTGCCATGATGAGGAAAATCCAGGAACCACGGAAGGTGTAACCAACTAGAGCAGAAGGTCCTGCAAGAGGTTGCAGTGATGGACTCATGGAGACACAGAGATATGTGGGGAAACATGGAAAGAATGACAGATATATAGACAGATACAGGACACAAGGGCAGATGGGAATACATGGACAGACACATGGGGACACACGGACAGACAGGAGAAATATGGACAGATGCGGATACACAGACTGACGAGGATGCACAGTCAGACACAGCGCAACACATGAGCAGAAGTGGACAAATGAACAGATGGGGACACAAACACAGGAGGGGAAAAATCGACAGACAGATGGGGATACACAGAGAGACAGGGGATACACATACCATTAGGGATCCATGTACAGAAACAGGTAGACACACAGACAAATGGTTAAACACAAACTGCAGGGGAATCATAGACAGACAGATGGGGACACACAGACACATCGGAGACCCACAGACAGATAGGGACACAGTGACAGATGGGGACACAGATATATGAGGACAGCTGGGGAAACAGGGAGGAACAGATGTGGAATATACAGACAGACACGGGACTCATGGATAGATGGGACACTCAGACAAATGGGGACACAAGTGGACAAATGGGGACACAAAGACGTGTGGGGAAAGATGTACAGATAGACAGAGGATACATAGACAGGTACAGGACTCATGGACAGATGGGGACACATGCATAGACATAGGGGGACATCTTGGCAGACTGCAGACACACAGATAGATGAGGACCATGTACAGACATGTGGGGACACATGGACAGATGAGGACAAAGAGACAGATGGGGACACACAGACAGATGGGGACAAACATATAGAAGACAAAGTCAGATATATGAAACACATGCACAAATGGGGACACAAAGACAGGTGGGAAACATGGACAGACAGGGCATATTGAGACAGGGCATACACAGACACATGGGGAAAAATGGACAGACATAGGGGAACACATGGACAGATCAGAGACACATAGACAGATGGGAACACATGGAGAGATTGGGAAACATAGACAGACTGATGGGGACACACATACAGGGGTCACAGAGACTGAAGGGGTCACATGGACAGATATATGGGGACATACAGACAGAAAGGGACACACATAGAGAGGGGAACACAATGAGAGATAGATGGGGACACACGGACAGACTGATGGGGGCATTTGGACAGTTGAGGTAACACTGACAGATACATAAGGGGTATACAGACAGATAGTAGACACATGAAGATACACATGGGCCAGACCCTATCTCTGCCAGATTCCTTAACGAGGATCCACTAACAGTTTGCAGACCTGAGAAAGTGTAATGGTGGTAAATCACAGTGAGAACTAGGCCAGAATTCCCCAAAAGTATGCCCCTGGTCAAGAAAAGGTAATGGACAGCCAGAATCCACCCAGAATTCAATAACTCACAATGGGGGCTGAGGATGGGCTCTCGCAGTCACCTCACAAATCTATCCACAGACTGCCTGTTGGCCCAGAGCTGTTTCAGCGTATTATTCAAGGAAAGGACCAGAGTCCCCACAATGGGCTGAGATCAAGACTCAGGACAGAGAAGAGGAATCTCCATGAAACAACTCTAAGACCTAAGCAATTATTCACAGCATGGGGTGCCAGGATCAATTCACTAAGATGATTCATAAACAGTCACTGGAGAACAGATGACCCCTTGGTCAAGAGGGACCTCAGGAACTAGGCCAGAATCCCCCAAATGAACTCCTCAGGGAAAGAAGTGAAAGATTTGCAAGAGGATATGCAATCTGGTAACAATGTGGTTATAAGAAATAGGCCCAGAGAGATTTTGTATGCAGGGACACTGATGCTATGCTGTGGTCCCTGTCTTGCTCAAAGGAATATAAGCAATGGGCCTTGGGGGAGAGCTACAACAGATCCGACATCTTGGCTCCATCCTCCCAAAACTTTCCTCTTAAAGGAACTCGAATCAATGAGCAAGTGCCAATATTAAAGCACACACACATATGGACAAATCTCAGAGTTAAAGTCTTTTGTTCCCCCTATATTATTATTTTTTTTGACATTTTCTTTTAAAAACTGAGTTCTAAATTCTTTCTCTCAATGCTCCCTCTCCTATTGTGAAGGCAAGAAATATAAAATTATACATGTGAAATCCATGTCTACCTCAAAAAAAGAAAATTTAGCTAAATTACAAGAAGACATAGATATCAACGCAATAATTGCAGAATACTTTAATGTTCATTTCTTAAAGATGGGCAAATCTAAAAGAAAGATAAATAGGAAGGAAAATATAGAATGGAAAAAAAACCCTTTGATGTTAGAGCTGAAAGGTTTCTCTCATCTTAAGAATATGAAGATTAAAGTACTACCAGATGATATGTTTACAAAAATAGAAGATATACCAGGACACAGAGAAGTTAAAAGGAATGTTACAAAGTAGAAAAAGTAAATATATAATATATATTTTATATTTTATATATATATATATATATATATATATAGAGAGAGAGAGAGAGAGAGAGAGAGAATATATATATATATATATATATATATATGAGAGAGAGAGAGAGAGAGTACTTGATAGTTGATGAGGCCCAAAGGAGAATTAATCATGATATCCTGAAAACAAGTTTGTCAAAGAACAATTAATAGAAACAAATTGAAATTAAGTGCAAAAGTATTATAGGAAAAAAAAAAACAATGCAGCTAAAGAAGCCTCAGACCAAAAAATGATGTCTTTGAAAACTTTAAAAGTCAGGAACAATAAACTGAACAAATTAAATAACAAGAAAATCAACAAAGAAAGAAACCTGAAATAAACATGACAGAAAAATTTGAAAATCAGAAGTGAAATAACAAACAAATAACAAAAAGACTATAGAATTGGCATGTGAAACCAGAAGTTCTTTAAAAGTGTCAAAGTAGAAAAATCTTTAGTAAGCCTGATCAGAAAGAGAAGAGAAGGAAATAAAACTGTCAGAATAGAAATGATTGAGACAAAATTATGAGAGAAGAGAAATAAAGCATTTTCATAACTTGGTGTACACATAAGCTCATGCTAGCGCAGCTGAGAATTTCCAAGAATTGAGGGTTATCTAATAAAATATGAAATAGTAAAATAACATGAAATCAAGATCTTATACAATCTAATGTCAAAAAATGAAACTGAAATAACTTTGAGGAAATAGAAAAGAAAGAAGCCTCTGGTCCAGATGGATTTATGAGTGAGTACTATCACACTTTTAAAGAACAATTAATCATGATACAGAAATTATTCTAAAAAATGTAGAAGGAAATGAACTTATCAAAATCCTTTTATCAGAACCCTGATAAGCAACCAAAAAAGAATAAAATAAAGAGAAACAGAAACTTTATTATTGTTGCATATTAATTCAAAATAATTAAGATCCTAGCAAAATGACTACAGCAATATATTTGTTAAATTATTCGCTATGGTCAAGTCACATCTTATGAGTGATACAAAAATGATTTAACCTTAGGAAAAAATTGGCATTATTCATCATGCTAAAAAAATCAAGTGTTTTGGTTGTATGATAAAAAATACAGAAAATGTCCTTGAAAAGGTGTGATATTCAACCTAGAGTTATGAGTTGCACCAGGCACGAGTTTCCTTATTTACGTTGGTAGAAGAATTTGATGCAGATTTTAGGGTGAGCTTGTGTTTTGATTTTGCCATCTACTGAGTAAATGTCATGATTATTTAAAGAAAAAGGATGATATTCATTTGTGTTGCAACCCCTATGAAGAATAGAAAAAGAATAACCATCTTTTAATATGATAAAGAGTATTTATTTCCAAATGATGGGTAGCTTTATTTCCAAGAAGGAAACATTAAAAGGATTCTAAATAAGTGCAGGAATCAAGTATGGAAACTGTTCCCCGTACAACCATTTCCCACTGTCATTTGACACAATAGTTCAAAAAACCTTAATGCTAGCAATAAAAAAAAGAAATTAAAGATATAAGCACAGGCAAAGACAAGACAAAAGTACATGTATTTAATGGTTTACTTAGAATTCAAGATAAAAAGAGAATGAAGGAAAGCTAAATGACTAAGAGGACAAAGCAAAGGAAAACTTCTTGGAAGAAAGAGGAAGTAAAAAAAAAAAAGATAAGGTGAAGGGGAAGAGGACAGGAAAAATTCTGAACTACTCACCTTCCAAAGAAAATGAACAGAGAAAAATGGGTGAAAAATTGAGACACACCAAATAGATAGAAGAAAGATATACAGAAGGAAAATGGGAGGCTGGATCAAAATTAACTGCAAAACAGGTGATATAAAAAAATAGAAGTTGAAAGCACAGTATCAGACAAACAAAAATAAAGATTCATAATACCAAGAGAGGGATACAGAGAAGCTACTTTTCATTTAAAGAAACCAAAGTAGAGTTGTTACCATGGTATCTAACAAACAATAATAAAAATTCATAATATCAAAAAAGAGAAAATACTTTTCGTTTAATGGAACCAAAGTCAATGAACAAATACCAATACTAAACAGAAGCACAAAATAGCATAGCATGAAAATCCAAAAGTTAACATTGAAGTATAAAATGATAGACATAGCAATACAAAACAGTAATTACAGGACACTTTAATGTTTGTCTCTCAAAGCTGAACAAATCTAAAAGAAAGATAAAATAAGAAAGAAAATAAGGAACTGAAAAAATGCATTGATGCCAGAGCTGAAAAACTCCTGCCATCTTTTGAATGGGAACATTAAAGATTATATATCTTTTTCAATACCAGATGATATGTTCATGAAAAGACAAGATGAGGTAGGACACAGGGAAATTATTAAGAAACGTTATAAAGTAGAAAAATAAACATTCTATGCAGTTGAAAAGACAACAAAAAAGTCATTAATATTGGGAAGAAAACAAAAGATATAGATCCAAATTAAACATTAATAATGACATTCTGAATAATGAGCTGGTTGAAAGAACAAATGATTGAACCAATAATTACGTGAAAGAGCTCAATAATGATCTGAAAACAAATGAAACTTTCTGGGATGAGGGTAAAGCCACATTCCTTTTGAGAAGGAAAACCCTATTTCTGAAACCATACTTTGACAAAATAGGAAAAGGGAGAGATAATATGGTAAATGAGACACACAAAACTCACAGAAGTCAACAAAGAAAAAAACATAAAATAAGCACAAAAAGAAATCTGGAAAATGGGAGGGAAAAGGAAAAAGTATTTTAAACTTGTAAAAAAGAATGTGGAATTGATAGACATTGAGATAACTAAAAAAAATTACCTAGTCTGTTTAAAATTTAAGGAGTTGAGGGGGTTTAATGAGGAGATATCAACTTACAAAAAGAGCAATTGAGCAAAGGAAAGAAGTATTTCCTAAACTAGTGTTAACAAAATTACATAACAGCATGACTAAGAATTTAAGAGAATTGGATGGTTATCTGCAAAGTGGATAATAGCAAAATTAATAAAACATGAAATCAAGATTTTAAGCAATCTAGTGTTAGAAAATAAGCTGGAGGCAGAGGAAAGAAGGCAGAGTAACAGCATACACTTTCTAGAGAGCTGCCTCCAAGCCCAGCCAAATACCTGTAAAAATGGCTCTAAACAAATTCGGGAGCTGTAGACCCACAGAACAATGGAGTGAAGGAAATCTCCAGTCCAAGGCAGCCTGGAAGGTCACAGGGAAGTATGATATTCCAGAGGTCAAAAGAACTAGGATTAAAACCAAGAATCACCTAACTAGCAGAACTGAATATAATACTTCAGGGGAAAATGGTCATTCAATGAAACAGAGTACTTTCAAGCATTTCTGATGAAAAGATCAGAGCTGAATAGAAAATTTGACTTTCAATCTCAACAAGCAAGAGAAGCATGAAATGATAAACAGGAAAGGTTCACAAGGGACTTACTAAAGTGGAACTGTTTACATTCCTACATGGAATGGTAATATATGTAACTCTTGAAACTTTTCTCAGTATTTGGGTAGTTGAAGGGATTATATTATACACACACAAACACACACATACACACACAGACACACACACACAGAGAAAGACAGAGACAGACAGAGAGAGAGACAGAGGGAACAGAGTGAGCTGAATAGGAAGGGTTGATATCTAAAAAAATAAAACTAAGAGAGAGGAATATATTGGGAAGAGAAAGGGAGAAATGGAATGGGGCAAATTATCTCTCACAAAAGAGGCAAGGAAAAGCTTTTTCAGTGGAGGGGAAAAGGGGGGAGGTGAGAGGGAAAAAGTGAAGTTTACTCTCATCACATTTGGCTTAAGGAGAGAATAACATTAACATTCAACTAGGTATGAAAATCTAACTTACAGTACAGGAAAGTAGGGGAGAAGGGGAGAAGTGGAGTGGGGGAGATGATAGAAGGGAGGGCAAATGGGAGGAGGGAGTAATTACAAGTAAACACTTTTGGGGAGGGACAAGAACAAAAGAGAGAAGAGCATAAATGGGGGGCAGGAGAAGATGGAGGGAAATATGGCCTTATGCAAAGATGATTATTACGGAAGTCTTTTGCAAAACTACACATATATAACCTATATATATATATTGAATTGCTCACCTTCTCATTAGGGATGGGTGGGGAGGGAGGAAGCGAAAGAATTTGCACCTAAGTTTGAGGAAGGAATGTTGAGAATTGTTTTTGCATGCAACTGGGAAATAAGACATGCAGGTAATGGGTGTAGAAATCAACCTTGCCCTAGAAGAAAAGAGAGATCAAGATAAGGGAAGGGAGAGATGTGATAGAAGGGAGGGCAGATTACGGGTAAATGGTGACCAGAATGCATGCTTTCATGGGGTGGGCTGATGGGAGAGAAGGGAAGAAAATTTGGAACTCAAAATCTTGTGGAAATGAATGTTGAAAACTAAAAGTAAATAAATTAGAATTAAAAAGAAAATAAACTACTTTTAGAGGAATAGAAAAAGAAAACAAACTCTTGGTGTAGTGGAATTTATGGGTTAAATATTATCACTTTTCAAAAAACAATTGATAAGTATTCAAAAAATTCAAAAAGTTGAGAAAGAAAATACTAAAATCCTTTTTTATGAGTCCCAGTTAAAAAAAAAAAAACTAAAGAATGCTAAACAGCAAAGACATAGAACTAAAACTTCCTGAACTTATGCATATGGAGTCCAAAAAACTACAGCAGTGTATTAAATAAATTATTCAATATGACCAAGATTGATTTACAGAGGGATGCAAAGACAATTATAGGTAAAATATTTAACACAATTGTATTAGAAAAAACATCACCCCTAAATTCAGATGATTCCATGACAAGAGACATAACAAAGGCTTTGATGAAGTACAAAAATGATTTGTGCTGAAAACCCTACAAAGCACAGAAAAGAAAGGGTCAATTTTTAATCTGATAAAGAATATATATAAAGACAAGGTAGCAATAATTCCAATGGTAAAAAACTAGGAAGATGCCTAATAAATACAGGCATAAAATAAGTGTACTCCCTTTGCTACTGTTATTTGACACAGTGGTTCTAAAACTACTAGTGCTAGCAGTAAGCCAGAACAAAGAAATGAAAAACATGAATCTTAAAGTTTACTAAATTATTACATTTTATTTGGATTTATCATCGCTTAAAATACTCTTCTACTCAATAGGTTTACCCCTGTTCATGCACTCTGATTTGTTTGTCCTGGTTAAAATTATCTGACAATGATCGGTTGATCAAATTCTCCCCCAATTTTGTCCTCTTAGCCCAGTAATGTAATTGAAAATCTTTCTTGTTCTGTACCCCAATACACACTGACCTTTAATTCTTTTTGTCATTTTCTTTCAATTCCCCTCCAAAAATATACCTTTGTTTTGTCCTCATCATTTGTCTTCCTTCCAGTGAAGAGAATTATTGTATTCCAAGCAAATCATCATATTGTTGACATAATGATTCTAGAAATGCTAGTGCTAATCCAAAATACATAAATTAAAGGCACAAGCATGGGTAGGGAAGAGCCATTAATATGTCTTTTCCGGACAAAATCATCATTTCCTTAGAATTCAAAATTCAAAACAGAATGAAAGTAAAAGTGAATAATAATGAGGGTAAAGTCAAGGAGTATTTTTATTTCTGTAGAGGAGTGAAAGAAAAAGAGTAAAGTTTAAAATTTTGAAGGGAAAGGGAAAAGGAAGATTTCTCTGGACTTACTGTATTTGACCAGGAATGAAAATAGACACAAATGAGGAATGGAGAGATAGAAAAATAGTGCAAATTCAAAGAACTTGGGAGAGGGCAAGTAGATCAGGAGCTGACATGTCAGGGTGAATAGCATTAGCATAGTATTAACAAAACTATTTACAGGCATAAAGTACAGACTTAATAGAGGAAATAAGAAAAGCAAACAAGAAAAAGATAATATATTGGGAAGGAGGGAAATGAAATGGTCAAAATGAAATATTAACAAGACAAAATCACAACAGAGAGATAGAGAGCATTACTATAACAGAGTACACACAATTGCATGCTAGCACAAATGAGAATTCAAAAGAAATGGAGGCTTAGATACAAAATAGAAGCATTAATGGAACATGAAAATAAGATCTTAAACCATCTAATGTTAGAAAATGAAACTGACAAAGTTTTAAAGGGACTATGTAAAAAAATCTGGTTTAGATTTATGGGTAAATTCTATCAAACATTTAAAAAATAAGTAAAATGAATAATATTCCAAAAATAAAAAAAGAAAGCCTGCAAAATTCCATAATAACAGTCCTGAAAAAAACCTAGGGAAGAACAGCAAAGAACAAACATAGAGTATATTACTCAAGAATGTTAACACACAAAATTGAAATCACATCATAGGGGGCAAAGCCAAGATGGCGGAGCAGAAAGACTCACCTATGCTAGCTCCAAACCCACAGCCCATGGATTTCCTCTAAAAAGAACTCCCGACAAATTCTGGAACAGTGGAAGCCATGCAGCAACACAGTGAAGGAGATTTCCGTTCCAGAGAGCCGTGAAATCATATCATAGCAAAAAGTTATAACATTATATTAAAAAATAATTACTGTGCTCAAATTGGCTTCATACAAGGGACATAAAGACGAATACATATTAGGAAAAACATTTAATATAATTAATTATATAAAAAATAAGACCAGTAGTGCTAAATCACATGTTGATTTGAGATGACAAAGAAAATGCCTTTGAAAAACTGGGAATTGCATTTGTGCTGAAAATCCAGCAGAAATTAGGAAGGACCATTTTTTCAATCTGAAAAGAGGATAGGATGTCTACACACACACACACACACACACACACACACACACACACAGAGAGAGAGAGAGAGAGAGAGAGAGAGAGAGAGAGAGAAAGGTAGAATTCTTTCAAATGGTAAAGCAGAAGTATTCAGAATGCACATAGAAATAAAGGAAGTATGTGAACCCTCCCCCTCACCACCACTCCAAGTTTCTCACTCTTCTTTGATATATTACTAGAAATGTTAATGCTAGCAATAAGACTAAAGAAAGAAGTTAAAAACTAGAGATACACCAGGGGAAAGCAAAATTATAGCTATTTGATGACAACTTAGAATTCAAAATTCAAAATGAACAGGAAAAGAGATGAATGATGAAGGGGAAAGGAAAAGGAAAACTCTTGGAAAGGAGAGCAATGAAAGAAAAGCACAGAAGTATAGGAGAAGTGGGAAAAGGAACAGGAAACACTGAGGAATAGGGAAAGAGGATGGACAAGGTGGAGGAAAAACTGAGAAGAGAAATGAGAGAGATGCAAGAAAAGACAAACAAAAATAATAATTCATAATCCCAAGAAAGAGAAACACAGAAAGTACTTTCTACTTAATGGAACCAAAGTTAATGAAAAAATATAAAGACTAAACATACACACACAAAATAGCATAGTATCTCTATTCAAAAGGAAAAAGTTAACTAGACTGGACTGTTATATAAGTAACAAGACAAAAATTGCAAGACATTTATTTGAGTTTCCATTCCTCAAATATAAACAAATCTAAAAGAAATATATACAGCAAAAAAAATGTAGAAATCAGAAAATGGTTGATGTTAGAACTGAAGTATACCTGACATCCTACAAACAGGAGCATTAAAGTTTATGTAGTTTTTTTTAGTACTTGATTATATGTTTTCAAAAATAAAAGATATGACAGAGTACAGAGAAGATTTAAGGGATCTTATAAAGTAATAAGAATTAATACATAATATTGCACTTGAGGGGGGAGGAGCCAAGATGGCAGAGTAGAAAGATTCACATATGCTAGCTCTGAACCCACAACCCATGAATTTCTTGTAAAAAGAACTCCCAACAAATTCTGGAGCAGTGGAAGCTGCACAGCAACAGAATGAAGGAGATTTCCGTTCCAGAGCAGAGCCCAGCCCTTCCTTGGCGATGCGACACCTAGAGGAGCAGATCATGAGCAGGCTTCAGGGATGGAATCTCCGGTGGCCACGAAGGTCCCTCCACCCACAGGCACACAGGTCAGTGAGAGAGACTTCTGGGCTGGCTGAGAGGGGAGTGGGATGTCTCCATAACTCAGGCCCCCTCAGGAAGCAGCAGCAGAGGCAGCAGTGGCCAGAGGCCCCCAGAGCAGGCAGAAGCTCGGGACCATTACTGAAGGTCTCCACATAAACCCGCTGAGGGAACTGAGCCTGGGAGGCGGTCCTGCCCCAACCTGAGCACAACAACTTAAGCTCACATTGAAGAGCAGGCAGACCTGCCGCTGAAAGCCCAGAGGCTGGGGAGCAGCATTTGAATCTCAGACCCCAAGCACTAGCTGGGCAGATCTGGGCGGGGGTGGAGAGGAATCTCAGAAGTCAAGTAACTGGCTGGGAAAATGCCCAGAAAAGGGAAAAAAAAATAAGACCACAGAAGGTTACTTTCTTGGTGAGCAGATATTTCCTCGTTTCCTTTCTGATGAGGAAGAACAATGCTTACAATCAGGCAAAGACACAGGAGTCAAGGCCTCTGCATCCCAAACATCTGAAATGGATATCCAATGGGCTCAGGCCATGGAAGAGCTCAAAAAGGATTTTGAAAATCAAGTTAGACAGGTGGAGGA
>CM053775.1:22127597-22147427 GCA_028658325.1 Potorous gilbertii
AAATAAACCTATTTTAGGAAAAGAAGTTGAAAAGGCCATAAATGAGCTTCCTAAGAAAAAAGCATCAGGACCAGATAGACGTACAACTGAATTCTACCAGACATTAAAGATCAACTAATTTCAATATTAAATAATTTGGAATAATAGGCAAAGAAGGAGTCCTACCAAACTTTTTGTTAATGAAACAAATATGGCATTAATACCTAAACTAAAAAGAGCAAAAACAGAGAAAGAAAATGATAGAACACTAATAAATAGTGATGCAAAGATCCTAAATAAAATAATAGCTAGGAGACTACAACATTATATCACAAAGATTATACATTATAACTCTGTGGGATTTATACCAGGAATGTAGGACTGGTTCGATACAAGGAAAATGATTAATGCAATTGATTATATCAATAACAAAAGTAACAATCCCATGATTGTATCAATAGATACAGAAAAAATTTTGACAAAATAAAACTTGTATTTGAAAGCATAGAGAATGATAAGTAGCAACTACCCCAAACCATCACCAAGCATCACCTATAAAGGGGATAAGCTAGAAATTTTCTCAACAAGATCAGGAATGAAACAAGCATTGCAGTTATCACCAATATTATTCAATGTAGTGGCAGAAATGCTGGCAATAGCAATGAAAAAAGAAGAAGAAATCGAAGTAATCAGAATGGGTAATGAGGAAATAAAACTATCCTTTTTTTTGCAGATGATATGATGATATACTTGGAAAATCCTAAAGATTCAAGTAAAATGCTTGTTGAAACAACAATTTTAGCGAAGTAGCAGGATATAAAAAATCCACATAAATCATCAGAATTTCTATATATCACCAACAAAGCCCTGCAAAAAGAGATAGTAAGAAGTATTTCATTTAAAATAACCATAGATGATATAAAATATCAGGGCATATAAATGCCAAGACAAACCCAGGAACTATATGAACGTAATTATAAAGCACTTTTTATACAAATAAAGTGATATTATAATAATTGGAAAAATATTAATTGTTCATGGGTGAGCTAAGCCAATATAATAAAATGACAACTCTACCTAAATTAATGTACTGATTCAATGATATCTCAATTAAATTACCAAAAAATTATTTCATTCATCTAGAAAAAATAATAACAAAATTAATTTAGAAGAACCAAAGGTCAAGAATATCCAAGGTATTAATGGAAAAAAATACAAATGTAGAATAGTAGTGACAGATTTTAAACTGTATGATAAGGTGGTAATTAGCAAAAGTATCTGCTACTAACTAAGAAACGGAATGGTGGATCAGCGAAATAGAGTAGATATACAATACACAATAGTAAGTTGTTATAGTAACCTTGTGTTTGATAAATGAAAAGATTTAGGCTTTCCGGATAAGAACACACTATTTGGTAAAAATTGTTGGGAAAACTGGAAAGCAGTCTGGCAGTAACTAGGTATAAATCAATATCTTATACCATTTACCAAGATAAAATCAAAATGAATACATGATCTAGACAGAAAGGGAGATATCATAAGTAAATTAGAAGAACATGGAACATATTACCTATCAGATTTATGGATAGAAGAATTTATGAATGAAAATAGATGGGAAACATTTTGAGATATAAAATGGATAATTTTTATGACATTAAATTGAAAAGGTTTTGTACAAATTAAAACCCATGTAGTCAGGATTAGAAGGAGAGCAGAAAATTGGGGAAAATTTTTTATAGACAGTATTTTGGATAAAAATGTCATGCCTTGAATATATGGAGAAAAAAGGAAAAAATGTATGTTCTAAAATATTTATAACAACTCTCTTTGTGGTGGCAAAGAACTGGAAATTAAGGGATGTCTATCAATTGGGGAATGACTGAATAAGTTGTAGTATGCTACTGTGATTTAAGAAATGATGAGAAGGTTGATTTTTAGGAAAACATAGAAAGACTTTCGTGAAATAATGCAGTGAAATGAGCACAACCAAGATAATGTTCTGTACAGTAATAGCAATATTGTTTGAAGAATAAATATGACTGGCTAATCAATTCTGAGTAATACGAATAATCACATCAACTACCAAAGACCTTTGAAGGAAGATACTGTCCACCTCTAGAAAAGAACTGACATATGGAACTATGTATTGTACGGTTTCAGACATATGTATCTATATGTCTATATCTATATCTACATTTGTACCTATATCTATATGTATATCTGTGTCAAATGTTGGCCTTCTCTAGTGTGGGGTTGGGAGGGAGGGAAACAGATTGGAACTCAAATGCAACCACAAAAACTATTTAAAAAAGAGAGTAACCAGAAATTCCTAAGAGGAGGATTGCATTCCAAGTGTGAGGAACAGCCAGCGAAAAGAATGCCTTGTGGGATAGCAAATAGCTAGTATGGCCTGATTGTAGAATATATGGAAGGATGTAATATATAAGAAGACTGGAATGGCAGGAAGGGACAGAATTGGAAGGTATAGACCAGTGTAAAGTTGAACTGTTTCACTAGGTGGGCAATACTGGGAAGGGCAGAGGATGATTGGAGCAGGGTTGATGACCTGGAAAAGTACTAAGGAGGTGCAGGGATTGTAGATTCGTTGGGAGGAAGACAGTGGATTTAGGAGAGGTAAGGCATAGACAGACAGGGAATGATGGGAAATTATAATTTGATAAAGGAATTTCAGAGTCCTTGCTTATGGAAATGGAAGACCTGTGGGTGATGGCAGGGTCCAGGATGTGTCTGTCCCCATGTGTAGGTGATATGGAGTAGAGGAGTAGGTTAAAGGTTGAATAGATTGAAGAAGTTAGAGGTTAGGCAATGTATCATTGGATTAGAGGAGCCTTGCTGATGAGGACAGGTGAATGGAATCTGAATCTGGACTCAACCTTATGGTCTTGACTCAAGGCCTTGACTGTGGTCTCAGTATTTATTGTAGCAGCCTTGTGTTCTGGGTCCCCAGGGCACCTGCACTGTAAAGGCAGGAAGAGGCAGCTTGGGCCAGGCAGGGCTAGTATTCTGGGCACTTATGCTAGGAACATTTATGGCTTTAATTTATCTAAAGATTTTCACATTGGAGGCATTTAATGAATCCTTATTGAATTTAATTACCTTGTTGTTGTGGTTGTGGCTGTTATGTCCGTCGTTTGCTTTCAAAGAGGACCATGACATCAGAGAAATGAGGGCATGACTGGCACTTGACTTTGTGCAGGAAGAAATCCAACCCAGTAACAAACTGGTTAAAAGAAATAGGTCCAGAGAGATTTTGGATGCAGGGACCCTGGTGCTATGCCATGGTGCAGACAGGAACCACAGACGTAGTGTAATGCTCAAAGGAACACAAGCGGGCCTCAGTGCAGTGAAAGGGAAAATGCAGAAACAACCCAAGGTGCCAGAAATCACATCAGGAGGTCCTCCAAGAGGCTCTAGTGATGGCCAGATAGGGACATATGGACAGGTAGGGAAACAAGGAGAGACAGAAGGGGAATATATGGACAGGTATGGGACCCCCAGACAGATAGGGAAACAGGGACAGACATGTGGAGACACGGACAGATGGTGACACAAGAACAGACAGGGGACACAGACACATGGGAACACACAAACAGACACGAGGACACATGGACAGACACATGGGGACACATGGACAGATGGGGACACATGGACAGATGGGGACATGCAAGACACATGGGGACACACAGACACATGGGGACACACAGACAGACACATGGGGACACATGGACAGATGGGGACATGCAGACAGACACATGGGGACACACAGACAGACACATGAGGACACATGGACAGACACATGGGGATACACAGACAGAGGACATGCAGACAGATGCATGGGGACACACGGACAGATACATGGGGACACACAGACAGACGGGGACATGCAGAAGACACATGGGGACAGACAGACAGGGGACATGCAGACAGGCACATAGGGACACATGGACAGATGGGGACACACAGATGTGGACACACAGACACATGGGGATGCACAGAGAGATGGGACACATGGACAAACAGGGAACATGCAGACAGACACATGGGGACACACAGACAGACACATGAAGACACATGGACAGACACACATGGGGACACTCAGACAGACAGGGGACACATGGATAGGCAGGGGACACACAGACACACAGGGACGGACGCACGGATAGACACATGGGGACGCACGGATATATAGGGACACACGGACAGACAGGCAACACAGACAGGGAACACAGGGACAGATGAGGACACACAGACATATGAGGACAGACACATAGGGACAAACAGACAGGTAGGGAACACAGACAGGGACACATGGACAGATGTGGACACAGACAGATGGGGACACACCAATATAAATATGGGGGCATACAGCCTAGCCATGGGGCCATGGTGAGGGAACCCCATAGAAATGGATCCAGGGACATTCTGGGTACTGGGAAAAGCCTCCTGAATGAGGAGGTGCATCAGGAGGGCCAAATTCCCTCCTAAGTGTGCCATACACCAAACAAGAATGACTGGGAAGGAAAGCCCCAGACTTGAAGTACACTGGCACAGCAGGGGTCCTTGCAAGGACCACCGAGCAGATCCACTCAGACCTGTCAAAAGAAATTCTTGTGACCTTTTCAAATCCCTCAGTCATGACTGACAATGGGATCTCAACCAGAATCCCCTGAACCAGCTGCCCAGCAAAAGGGAGTGAGAAAGCACAAGAAAGGCCATGTAGAAGCTGTCAGTGAACTAGTTATGTGGGCTATACAAATGATCCTAGAAAAGTCACCACTGACTACACTTGGTCCCAAGGCAATCCTTCAGTCTAGAGGGAAAGCAGGAAGTGGACCAGAAGCACCTGAAATGGAGACCTAGGCAAATAGAAGGGAATCTTCCACTAAATCCCATCCAATCCAAAGACCTTCACAGCAGGGGGGGCCTACATTGGCATCTGGGCCACATTCCTTACAGAGTGTCCACCATTAGTTTGTTGACCTGAGAAAGGAAATGGTGGAAAAGCACAGCTAGAACTAGACCCAAATTTCCCCAAAGTGTGCCCCTGGTCAACAAAAGGGAATGCACAACCAGAATCCACCCAGAATTCAATGACTCACAGTGGGGGGCTGAGGATGAGCTCTAGCAGACACCCCAAAAATATATCCAAAGACTGCCTATGAGCCCAGGATGGATCCAATGTATACATGAAAAGGACCGGAGTATCCACAATGATCTGAAATTGAGACCCAGAAAAGAGGAATCTGCATGAAAAATGTCTAAGACATAAGGAATAATTCACAGCATGGGGTCCCACCTCAGTTGCCAGTAGCAATCCACTAAAATGATCCATGAACAGGAATTGGAGAGTAGAGAGAGTAGACAGCCCTCTGGTCAAGAGGGATCCCAGGAACTAGGCCGCAATCTCCCAAATAAATTCCTCAAGGATAGAGGAGGAGAATGTGCAGGAAGAAATCCAACCTGGGAACAAATTGGTTAAAAGAAGTAGACCCAGAGAGATTTTGGATGCAGGGACACTGGTGCTATGCCATGGCATGGACAGCAACTAGAGACAAAATGTTATGCAAAAAGGAACACAAGCAATGGCCCTTCATGCCCCATAAGGGGAAGCAGGAACCATCCAAGGTCCCAGCAGTCTCAGCAGGAGGTCCTATAAGGAACTCTAGTGGGAACCCCCCAGAAATTGACCCAAAGACATTCTAGGTACTGGGGAAAGCCTCCTGGGTGAGAGAGAGCATCGGTGGTAGGGCAAATTTCCTGCTACATATGCCATAGAACAAGAGGATGAATCTGAAGCAAAATTACCTTGCACTGAAATGTTGAAAGCTATTCAAAATGTTCCAGGAGATATAAAAGAGCAATTATTAGGAAATCATCTAATAGCCACAAACACATCTTCCCAGGAAACATAGATATTTAAGAAGTCCAGATCAAAAGGAAAGGATAACGTTTTCTATCAGGCTCTGGTCCTCACAGATGGGTCTAATTAAAGTTCCCAGTGTGCCTATGGTAGAAAGTGATTGTGTTGGGAGTGAAGATAGAAAAGACAGTAGGATATGTGGAAATGATCATGGTGGTGCCTAGTGCAAGAAAGAGGTCAGCAGACTAGTAGGCTAACTTGCTGACTGCTGAAAGCTGGCTGAGGAGATTGGAAACAAAGGACCTTCTGCTCTGACCCAAAGAGCAGAGAGCTTCAGGCATGGTGAGCAATGGTGCCTGTGGTGTCTTTGGGGGTCCTCACCATCTTTAGTCTGAATGTGTAGAAAGAGATATTTACCATGCTCCTTCCACACTAAAACACGAGGGAACATCTACTTGCAGATTTTGTCCAGTAGTTTTCCATTTTGTCTGGCTCTTTGTGACCTCATTTGGGTTTTCTTGGCAAAGGTAATGGAGTGGTTTGCCATTTCCTTCTCTAGATCTTTTTTCAGATGAGCAAACTGAGGCAAACAGGGTTAAGTGTCTTGCCCAAGGTAACACAGCTAGTAAGCGTCTGAGGCCAGATGTGAACTCACAGAGATGAATCTTCTTGACTCCAGGCCCAGGACTTTATCCACTGTGTCACCTGACTGCCCTGAGTAAATGATTCGCATATATATTATACACACACACATATTACCTATGTGTATAATATATACAAATATATATGTATATGTATGTATTATATATGTATGTGTACACACATAGGTACCTACGTTTACATTTCTCTATCTGTTCCTTGCCTGGCCTTCTAGCCTGATGAAAAACTGAGTTTAGATGAATTTAGAAGTTTTCAGCTCAACTGGGATTGAATCTTGAGCCCAATGAAGTGCCCTTATCCAAATAAACCTAGTAATCTAGGTGAATCCAGACTTTGGCGTCATATAAGCTGCATATGCATTCCTGAAAAGTTATGTCTAAATTGATATTTTGTAAAGGGAATCTTTTTAAGTGCATTCTATGGGGTGAACATTCTTTTGCTAATTACCTCTCCTTTCTCATATGTGTTCATTTGATGGTTTACTTAAAGTGAGGTTGCACCTAAATCTCAGGATCCACTAGAAGCTCTTTAAGCACATAGAGTTCAAGAGCGCTGTTTGTATACAATCTTTCTCTTGACGTGATGGAGATGTTTTCTTCAGATTTAAAATCATTTCATTTACAGAATATCAAAGCAGAACAGGATTAATTTCTAACAATGAGTTTTCATTGTTGAGACCTCTCTGTCCCCAGGAAGGTGACTTACAATGGATAAGGGGTAACTGACCTTGGGATCTGGCCAAAAAACACCTTCAAGGCCAAACTTACAACTGAAGGTGTGAATTCTTCTCCTCCTCTTGTAGTATTGTTAACTTCAAAGGCGAGGGAACCATTTGAAAGGGAATATTCAACTCTAACACCAAAAAACAAGCAGTGAGAACAGTGTCCTTGTTTGAATATTGCCCCTCACCTTTTTTTTCCTGGGCCTTTTGTTCTTTCATTCTCATTTTCACTTTTCTCTTACTCTACTGTTGGAAGGAGACCTATGAGATTGTTGTTATTGGCTTGAGAAGTTTTTTGGGAGCAGTTAAAAGATGGAGAGGAGGCAGGGGGCATATTTTACTCCCCTTATCCTTCCCTTCTGAGCTCTGCTCTAGGAAGCTTTCCCTTCACTGAATAGGAAAGACACAAAACCATTTTGTTTGTGGGTCAAATTGTCCTTTTATGAAACCCGAGATCAGTTCCTGCTTAGATTTGAATTCTGTGGAATCAGAGCAAGGAAATTTTCAGATATTGATCAAATAGATATCAATAGATTTATTCATCTGCTAGCTCTGCCATGAGTTAGATGTATGACCTTGGGCAAGTAATATTCCTTCTCTGAGCCTAAGTGTCTTCATTTGGGAAATAGAGGGTCCATATGGGATCCTTGCTAAAAGGGAGGCTGAGGATGGTAGAACACTTGAGTTTGGGAGTTTTGAGCTACAGTATAGCGAAAGTCGATATGTGTCTCCACTAAGTCCTGCACCAATATAGTGAGCCCCCTGGGAGTAGGGGGCCACCAGGCTGCTGAAGGAGGGGTGATCCAGCTCAGGTTGAAATAGAGCTGGCTAAAGTTTCTGTGATGATCATCAGGGGGTGCTGCCTGTGAATGGCCCTTTCAGTTTTATGAGAGTGAGATAGGAAACTCTAAACAAATTAGGGAGAGGGTTTGAACAAAATGGAAGATTTCTTCCCTCATTTAACATTTGGAGGTTTGGATGGGTAGGATTAAGTAAAAAAATAAAGTTCAATATCAAAATACCAACTTGTTACAGAATAAAAACTACTCCTGGCTACATACCCTTTACTCTCAGTTCACCAATTCACAAATGGAATTAGAGCGTATCAGAGTTATAAAGGACCTTAGAGATTACCATCCTAATGTCCTCTTTTATATCTAGAAACTCTGAGGACCAGAAAAGGTAGATGACTTATCCAGGGTAGCATAGGCAATAAGTAGCAGGGCCAGAGAAATGGAGAGAGAGAAGAGTCAATGATGACTTTAATGGGGAGAATGGGAAAATGTTGATATTATTCAAAGTTATACAGATTGAGTGACACCTCCCCCAAAACTTTCAATAATCTCAAAGACAGAAAAGTGTTCATAATACTGCAAGAAAAAAATGATTTTCTATCCTTTTCCTAGTGTTTGTAGAAGCAGCACAGAAGAAATCAATGGATAAGAAGAGATTGAAGATGAGTAAAAGAGTGGAAAAGATGGAATGGAATGGGATCAAGAGTACATGTAGAGAGTTTGTGTTGGCAAAGAGAAGGGTCACCTCTTCACGTGAGACAGCATTGAAGTCATCCGACTAAGATGAGACGAGGAAGAGAGAAGATGGTGCTCTCAGCAAATGGATTCTGTCACTTTATCAATGAAGTATGTGGCTAGCTCGTCAGCTGAAGGGGGAGAGGGAAGTGTCATGGGAGGCTTGGGAATGGATAAAAAGTTTTGGAACAGCCATTATGGTGAGTCAGATAGCGATTTGAATAGGAAATCGTAACAGGATTACCTTGCCACGGTAAAGATGCAGTTGACATTTATGTAACATAAATTTGTAATAGACCTAGTAAGCACAGTTTTGTGATTTTCTCTAGCTTTGTTGAGCAGCACAGGCAGTGGCAGTGATCCAAGGTGGAGTTTGACAAGACATGACTGGTGGCAATAGGACAAGGAGGCAAGAGTAGAGAATAGTTTAGGATTGAACTGATTCACCAAAGGATTGAGACGGGGAAGGGAGGAAAGTGCAGACCTGGGAAGGAGCTGAGAGGTGGAAGAGTGGGAAGTCACAGTAAGGACAAAGAAAAGTTAGGGGTTATAAGTCAGTGGAAAAGATGGAATGATAAGAGATTAGAATCAGATAAAGGAATTTCCGAATTCAAGAAGGTTTGGCCATCCAGCTCTGTGTATAGGCTGAGGTGAGGTGGGGGAATAGGTCATGAGAGATGAATAGATTGAGGAATGGAGAAGTTAGGTTATAGAAGAAGGGGTATTCATATGTATGTTGGATTCCCCCAGTATGAGGGCAGGGGTTGGGTGGGAGAGAAAGACAGGCACTGAACTCATCATGGAAGGAAGTAAAGTATCTTGGGTATCAGGAGATTAACAGCTACAGGTAATCAATTTGGATTGAATGAACCTCAGAGGAGGAGATCTGATTGGCTTTCTTTTTTTTAAGGTGATTGACTTTCAAGGGAGAATCTGGAAGTGGTAATGGGAAACAAGGAGTCTTCTGACCCTCACACTATGACTAGTGAGTTGGGAGGGGAGGGGTAGTGTGGGAATGAGTAAAAGTACAGTAGTGCTGGAAAGGGTGGCCAGGGATGTTGTGTCATTAGGAGGGAGGCAGGTCTCCATGAGAGGTAGAATATGGAGAGGGTGGAATGACACAGGCAAAGGATGGAATAAATTTGTTATCTATGGAGCAGGCATTCCAGAGAGCACAGTGGGAATCCATTTTGGTGGAATTTGGAGTGAGATAATGGGGGATGGGGCTAGGGCTCAGGGAAATAAAAGAAGTAGGCAGTGGTTGATGAAGAATGGGAGTTTAGAACCACTTCAATGGAGAGAGTATGAGGAAGAGGCAGTATTGAGGAATGAGTGCAGGCAGAGTATCAGTGATAGTATCTGTTGAGGGAGGGAGATTCTTAGATGGTTCAAGCCCCTGTTCCAAGGTCCAAGTGTTTTAGCAGGTGGAGAAGGTGAGTCCTGAGAGCCCCAGATTCACTGCAGGCAGGAACAGGGAAAAGTAAGGCTTGGGATGAATGTGGGGAGGAGTTAGGAGCTGGAATTTTATCTGAGAAAGGTTATAGTTCTCTAGAGACTGGAAGAGGTCCCCAGTCAAGACGGACCACATATGGGCAGCCTGGATCCAGCAGAAGGGTGACAGACAAGGCATCCTAACCCTAGGAAGTCCCTACAGTGAAGGGGCCACAGGTGGGGGGCTTGGATCTGACATTGATGCGGGAGCTGCCTGAGAAGTCTCTCCCTCACTCCTTAGTCCTTGGCAGGCTGGCTTTTAATATCATCCCTCAACTGAAACTGTCCTCTCTTAATCTTATGCCCTTTTCACAGGCCTAATCCTTCTCAACCTGTCTGCGCAATTTGACACTATGGACTGTCGTTTCCTCCTGGAGACTCTCTGCTCTCTGGACTTTTGTGACACCAATAGCAATGATAATATTTTAAAGTTTACAATGCATTTTACATACAGTATCTCATTTAATCCTTACAAGAACCTTGGGAGTTAGGTGCTGTTATTATAGTCACTTTACTGATGAGGAAATGGAGACTCTTAGAACTTGTGATGCCCAATCATACAGCTAGTAAATGTCTGAGTTAGGATTTGAACTCAGTTCACTATTCTCTCCTGGGATACCTTCTGGGATACCTGACCATGAGTCATAGTCTCCTTTGTTGGCTCATTCACATTTGGCCTCAGATAATTCCTAGCTGTGTGACCCTGGGTAAGTCATTGAACCTCTCTGTGCCTCAGTCTCCTCATCTGTACAATGGAGATGACATGAACACCTACCTCCTCAGGTTTGTTGTGAGGATCACATGATATAACATATGAAGCATTGTGCAAACCTTAAAGTGCTGTCTAAATGCAAATGATCATCAATAGCATCCTAACTGTGGGCATTCTCCAAGCCTCTGTCCTGGACCTTCTTCTCTTCTCCCTCTATACTCTGACTCTTGGTTACCTCATTAGCTCCCAAGGATATAACCCTCATCTCAGTGCAGATAACTCCTAGATCTCTATATCCAGCCTTGGCCTCTCCCCTGAGCTTCAGTTGCAGCCAGTTGCCAATTGGACATTTCAAGCTGGATGTCCTGGAGACATTTTAAACTCACCCATCCAAAAGAGAACTCATTATGTTTCCCTCTAACCCTGCCCCCTCTGAACTTCCCTTTTTCTGTCATTCTTTGAATGTCTCAGGTTTGTAATATCAGCATTATACTGAACTCCTCACTCTTTCTCAGCTCACAGATCCAATCACTTGCCATTTCGACTGTCCCAGAGTCCTTCTCTCCTCTCACTGAGTTCAGGCCCTAATCACCTCTTGATTCCTAATTGGCCTCCCTGCCTCAAGTCTCTCCCCACTTCAGTCTATCCTCCACACTGTTGCCAAGGTGATTTTCCTTAAGTGGAAGATCTGACCATGTGACTCCCCTACTCAACCAATTCCCTATTGCTTCTAAGATAAAAGGTAAACTCCTCTGTTTAGCTTTTAAAGCCCTTCCCATCTTGGCCACAACCTATCATTCCAACCCCACCCCTCCCCTACCCCCTCCTTTGACTCATACACACACTGTACTTTGAAATCCAGTCAAATTGGCTTTATCTCTGCTCTTCTTACATGATGTTATGACTTCCATCTCTGAGCCTCTGCACTGGCTGTCTTTCTTGCCTGGACTGCATTCCTTCCTCACCATCACTTGTCTTCCTTAATATTCCACTCAGGCACCATCTTCTATGCAAAGCCTTTCCTTATTACCCCCAAGTACCAGTCCCTTCCTTCTCAAACTACCTTATTTATAGCTACTTCATGTGTGTGTGTATGTGTGTGTGTGTGTGTGTATGAACTTTCAATTTGTATTGTATATCTATTGATATGGCCTTATTCTATTCCTCATTTGAATGCAAGCACCTTTTTGCAATGAAAAATTATTTGTAATTGTAATTAATATTTTTATTAGTGATTTGTATTTCTAAATACATATTATTTGTAACTGTAATTCTTTGTAATTTGTAATCAGGAGTCTAATTATAGCCCCAGTGCCTAGTACATAGTAGGTGCTAAATAAGCGCTTGTGGTTCAATTAATTGATAAAAATCCATGCAAACTATGTACAAAGTAATATGGTAGGAATCACTAGCAACTCGAGACATCAGGAAAGGCTTTTTCTAGGATCATACAATCATAATTTTATTATCTCCCCTCAGTTTTATGGATGTGGAAGCTGAGATCTAGAGAATTTAAGTGACTCATCCACAGTCACCGTCTACAGATCAAGAAGCATGGGAAGGATTTGATACCGGAGCCTGGGACTCTGAGTCTGGCCTCCTTTCTATTTTACTGTGATATCTTTGGGGACTTGAAGTGAGCTTTGAAGAAAGCTAAGGATTCTGAGGGATGGAGGTAAAAAGGGAATATGTTTGGGGTAAAGGGTGGTGAAAGGGCACCTGGGCAAGGTACCAGCTTGGGAAGAGGCTTGGAAATGGGAGATGACATATGGTGTACCAGGAACAACAAGTAAGACACTTTGACTGGACAGAGCATAGTGGGCATGGGGTAGAGTTATATATAAAACAAACTTGGATAGCTAGGTGGAATTCTAATTACAAATGGCTCTAAATGCCAACCAGAGATGTTTGTATTTTTTCTGGAGAAGTGATAGGGAGCCATTGGAGCTTTTTGAGCAGGAGTGGTATGGTAGGCAGCCTTGTGCTTTTCTCCCTGTAAGACTTTAAGTCAAAGCTGAATGATCCCTGCAGCTTGCTATCTCTTGTAGAGGGGAAGCTTGTTCAGGTCTAGGTTGGCCCAGCTGGCCTCTGGGATTAAATCCTGAGCTCCTGTGACCTTCTCTTCTCCCCCAAGTTGAACCTCCATAGGTCATTCAGTCGATAGAGGAGCTCGTGGCAACCAAACAACCAGTTTTTTCCTTGACTGTGGTAAATGCTAGTTTGCCCCATCAGAAGGAATTACATTAGTTGACTGAATCATATTGAATGAAGGGTTACTTAATTAAAATAATAACTAGAAAGTCAGTACTTGTAAATATATAAACAAGTTGATTATAGCAAGTGCGTGAATACTTCTAATAAGCATGTGCAGATAGCAGATTAAGCATGGCTCACAAACCATCCATGATTGAAAATCCCTAGCTCCCAGCAGCGTTCAATTCCTCTCTGCCAACTGCCAGAAGGGACTTTCTATTTCAGTGACATTCTAATGGCATCCAGGCTAGCACCTTCCCTTCCGGTGGAACGTACATTTCAGTGATGAGATTCCTTGTACTGTGGATATTTGAAAAGATATCAGAATGAATGGCAAACCAGCAGCTACATGTTAATCCCAAGAGCACAGAATTTGCTTTAGAAGGGACCTCAGTGACCATCTAGTCTAACCCATGCTTGAAAGGAATCCCCATTAGGACATAACAAACAAGTGGCTATGCTACTTGTGCTTGAAGACCTCCAAGGTGGGGGAACTCACCACCTTATGAAACTGCCCATCCCAGTTTGGGCCAGTTCTCACTGTTTGCCTCAGCAACATCTCCCCACTGACCCTAATTTTCCCTTCTCTGACCAAATAGACTGAGGCTAATCCCTCTTCCACATGACACAACCCTTCTAATACTAGGCTAAGAATCCCCAGGTCCTCACATGACGTCAACCCCAGGACTTTGCCATCCTGGTCAGCCTCTATGTTGTTAATGTCCTTCTTGAACCCTGGGGTCCCCAGAATTTGACACAAAACTCCAAATGAAATCCACTGATAGCAGAGTACTGTGGGATGATCTTTCCTCCTCCTAGAAGCCATGTTGCTCTGAAGGCAGCCCAAGATAACAGTAGCTTTTTTGGCTGCTACATCATACTCCTGATTCATGCTTAGCTAGTTTTCAAATTAGAATTAGAAGAAATCTCTAAACAGGAAGTCACAAATTTGGGATAATGGAGATAAGAATCAACATTTAATAAGTGCCTACTATGTGTCAGGCACTATATGTCACCTAAGCACCGAGGATGCAAAAGGAAGCAAAATGGCAGTCCTTACCCTCAAGGAGCTCACAACCACCAATTATCCTAACAGCTAGTATTGTATATATGGACAGCTAGGTGTCACAGTGAATAGAACACTGGGTCTAGAGTCAAGAAGATGAGTTTAAATCTGATCTGTGTGACCCTGGGCAAGTCATTTAACCCTGCTGGCCTCAGTTTCTCCATCTATAAATTGATTTGGAGAAGGAAATGGAAAACTACTCTTGTATCTTTGCCAATAAAACCCCAAATGGGGACATTAAAAGTTACTTAAAATAATAACCAGAAACTCATTACTTGTAAATATATAAACAAGTCAATTATAGCAGGTGCGTGAACAGTTCTAATGAGCATATGCAGATTACAGATTAAGCACGGCTCACAAACCATCCGTGACTGAAACGACTGAACAAATATCAGCAAGAGTAATGCCTGTATATGCTTTAAGGTTTACGAAGTGCTTTACAAATATTATTTCATTTGATCCTGACAAATTTTGTTGTTTCTACTTTACAGATGAGGAAACTGAAACAGAGGTTAAGTGAGTTGCCCAAGGTCCCAATATTAGGAAGTATTTTAGGCTGGATTTGAACTCAGGCCTTCCTGATTCCAGGTCACTGTGGATTTTAAGGCAAATTTCTAGCTCTGTTATTTATTGTCTATGTGACCACAGAAAAGGCACTTTCTCCAGGGTTCAGATGATCTTCAAAGGCCTTTTCATCCCTATAGCTTATGATTCTACTTGTAAGAATTTAAGAAAGTTGTTCTTTTTTTTAATGAAAGGATTCCTGTTCAGGTATTGGTTGGATTAGATGACCTCTGAAGTCTCTTCTAACTGTGGGATTCTGCTGTTTTTGTGATTTCTGGAACTAGAGCTAATTGTGCTTTGCATATTAATGAATATTTGTTGAATGAATGAAAACATATTACTAAAGATTTTACAGTGTTTACTTTCCACATCCTCTTGGCCTTCTAGGAATAACTTTAGGATTCCTGTTTTAAATAATTAAAAATATTCAGCCTTCAAAATATATATTCTCATGTGTTACATAGATTTTTAAAAAATGAGTAAATATTGCTTATCCAGGGATGTTGCGGAGGGGCATTATTCTTAATTTATCTAGGAGCTGCACTAAATGAACCCTTTCAGTGTTGAGATTATGTGATTTTAAATCACCTTCTAAATTCAATTCAGATATTCCGTCTTTATGTTTTTCTGTTATTGCTGTCGGATGTTTATAAAAATAGTTTTGTCTTCTACTTAGATTTAAGGCAAACAAGAATTCTCCTCACATTAGAGGAGGTCACAAATCCCTGAACGAACAACAATGGTTAACTTTATAAGTACAAAACAGTGGAAGCATGGCTAGATAGCAGGTTGTCTGAAAAAGATCTAGATGTCTTAGTGGGCAACTAGGAGGTATAGTGAACAGAGTACTAGGTCTGGAACAAAGAAGAGCTGAATTCCAATCTAGCTCCACACACAAACTGTGTGACTGTGGGCAAGTCACTTAACCTCTTTTTGTTTTCATTTCCTCTTCTGTAAAATGAAAATAATAGTAGCACTGACCTCCCAGGGTTGTTGTGAGAATCAGATGAGATAATAACTGTAGAAGACTTAGCACAGTGCCTGGCACTTTTTAAATGTTAGCTGTCATTATTAATGAGCCTGAGGTTCCATATGAGCCCAGAGTCTGATATAGCAGCCAGAAAACCTCATGGGGCTACCTTGTGGGGCATAGTTGTTTGGAAAGGATTCTCCTGTGGATAAAAGATTCAACTTGTCCTGCTTGACCGCAGGGGGTGGAGGTGGAAGCCAGGAGTAGAAGTTGCAGAGAGACTGATTTAGACCTTATATAAAAAAACACATGATCTTCAGGTGGCATTCCATTGTTGACATCAGTGCTCAGGACATAGCACTTAGTTAAGTAACTTGAGGAAAGCTAGGCTCATGGGAAATCTGGCTTCTCATTCCCATGCTGTCTATCTAGATTATCTAGATCTCAACTCCTGCAGAAAGAAAGAAACCTAAACCTTTTTGGTAGTGATACTAATAATGGTGGCTAATGTATAATGTTTTAAAGTTTGCCAAATGTTCTGCTTTCTCTTTACTCTTCACAATCCTTTTTCTTTATGGGGCAGTAATATTTTGTCACGTTCCTATGTCCTAGTTTGTTCAGCTGTTGGCTAAGATTCGGGCATAGGTTTGGTTTTCAACTCTTTGCTATCACAGATAATGTGGCTGTTGGCATTTGTGTTGTCTAAGGGAAAGATCCCTGCAAGGAGCTAGAGGATTGAGATTCAAATCCTGCCTCTTCTACTTAATATCCATGGGACCTTGGGCAAGTCCTCTGGTCCCCAGCTTTCTCATTTGTAATTGAGGAAGTTGTACTAAATGAATGACCTCATGGGGTCCCATCCAACTTTAGAGCTACGATTGTAAGCCATTTTCTGTAATATTAAAGGTAGGGTGTGGACTGTGTGGCCTCTGATGCTCTGAGATCTGGGATCTCATGATCCAAGTCCCTGTCCTTCTCTTGGCCTCAGTTTGCCCATATGCAAAATGAAAGGCTTGGAATAGATGGCTTCTGAGGGCCCTTCCAGTTCTAAATAGAAGAGCCTATGATTGTATGACTCACACAGCAACCCTGCAAAGTAGGTGCTATGCCAAGCACAAATCCTCAGGTCTGAGCTGTTCCATCCAAGGTTGCCTGACTCCCTTCACCTCATGTGTAGCGTGTACTCCATAACCATTTGCTGAAGTGAATAATGTTATTTCACATTCTCTGTGCTCACCCTAGCTACCTAGGGAGACTGCTTTCCTTGTTCCCTATGAGTCTTGCTAGAGTTGAGAAAACTAGAAGGGGCTAGTACATACTGGATCAGTGAATAAATGAGTGGATTGAAAGATTGTTTAAATCTGCCTCCTTCTGTATACTTTCTATGATATCAAGAAAAGTAGTCAGAGTGAATGGAAATCAGTGTGTTTGTGTGTGTGTGTGTGTGTGTGTGTGTGTGTGACAGAGACAGAGACGGAGACAGAAAGACACACAGAGACAGAGAGATGGGGGACCGAGAGGAGAGAGATAGAAGGAGGGAAAGAGGGAGAGAAACAGAAAAAAGAGAGATAGAGAAAGAGACAGAAAAGAGATGGGAGAGGAGAGAGAGAAAAAAAGCAACAGAGAGATGGCAGAGAGAGGGGGAGACAGAGAGAGACAGAGAGAGATGGGAGAGAGATGGAGGAGAAAGAGAAAAAGAGAGTAAGAGAGACAGAAACACCAGAAACGCAGAAACAGAGAGAGACAGAGAAAAAGATGGGAGAGAAAGAAAGAGATAGAAAGAGAGAAATGAGAGAGGGGTGAAAGACAGAAAAAGAGTGAGAGAGAGGAGAGAGAAAAAAGGGAGAGAGACAAATATAGAGACAGAGAGAGGGAGAAAGAAAGACCATGAGAGAAGAGAGGACAGAGAAGGAGAGAGAGGAGAAAGAAAGGGAGAGATAAAGAAAGATGGGAAGGGAGAGGAGAGAGAAAAGGAGAAAGGGGGAGAGAGGAAAGGGAGGCAGGGAGAGATAGAGAGACAGAAAACAGAGAGCAGAATGGGGGCAAGAGAGGACAAATGAGAGTAAAGAGAGAGTGGGAGAGTAAAGGGAGAAAGTGGGAGAGAAAGGGACAGACAGGAGAAATTGAGAAGTGGGGGAGGGGCAGAGCAAGCAAACTTGGTGTCAAAGACCATTCTTGAAGGAGGAGATGCTTTCGCTGTCCTCAGAGGCAGCTGCGCATTCTTTGTAGGCTAGGCAGCTCACTTTGGTCAGTCTAGCTGTTGCTGATTGGTAGTATCCTAGCAAATCCTTCCTGTTTTGTCACCCATCCCCCTCCTGACCACCCCTACCCCCAAATCCCTGGGGGATTGAGAGGATCAACCTTGCAGAGATTGGAGTGATTGCAATGTAAATCGATCTTTTAAAATGCTGGTGTTAGTCCTGAAAAGACCATGGGGTCGGGGATCCATCTCTTGGGTGTTTGTGAGATTCTAAAGGAGGTATGGTGACTCAGGATGCCGACTGGGAGTTTGTAGGAGAGAGCTGGCATGGATGGGATTAATGGAAAGGAAATTGTGGCTAGGAAAGATTGAGGGCTGGCTGTCCCGGAGGTTTGAAAGCTGGAGATAAAGAGCTCAAGAGAAAGGGAAAGAACTTGACAGCTTACCTAGATCCAACCTTCTCTTTTTGCAGAAGAGGAAACTGAGGACTTGACAGGGGAAATGCCCAAGGCATTATGGGCAGAGGCAGGCTTTGAACTTGGGTCCTCTGACTCCTAAGCCAGTACTCTCTATATTGTATCATGTTGTCACCATGAATTTTGCACAGGAGGGCAGAGAAGCCTGCTCTGGGAGTCTAACCTTGTCATTTTACAGAGAAAGAAATGAGGCCCAGGGAGGGGAAATGCTTTGCCCACAATCACACAGTTGGCAAGTGTCTGAGGCAGGGTTGAATGCAGGGTTTCTTGAGTCCAAGTTCAGCACGTTAGCCATGATGTCAGATTTAGAGATGAAAGGTACCTCTAGTCCAAAAATATCTTTTTATAATAAGGAATTTAGACCCATGGAGGTGAAATTACTTGCCTAAGGTCCCATAGAGGATCATAGACCTACAGATGGCAAGTTACTTCAGAAGCTATGAAATTATTGGAGCATAGATTTAGAACCGAAAGGGATCTTGGAGGCCATCAAATCTACCTCTGTCGTTTGACAGATGAGGAAACTGAGGTACAGAGTCATTAACTGTCTTGCTAAGGGTCACACAGCTAGTGGGCACTTGAGGCAAGTTTTGAACTATAGTCTTCCTGCCTTGAGAAGTCCAGTATTCTATATAGCCCTGGGTCATCTAGCTGTTTGATGATTTATAGCAGTTCAATCTGCTATAAATCCTGTGATCTCATGACCATCCGTGCCTACCTGCCACATCACCTTTTGCACAGTAGGCACTTATAAGTATTTGTTGGATTGGACTGAATCACCATTACTTGAAGGTGAGCCTTCCAGAAGCATAGCTTGTATTTATTTTAAAAAAATCACTGGGGGGGCAGAGACAAGATGGCAGAGTAGAAAGACTCATATATGCTAGCTCCGAACCCACAGCCCATGGATTTCCTCTAAAAAGAACTCCCAACAAATTCTGGAACAGTGGAAGCCACGCAGCTACACAGTGAAGGAGATTTCTGTTCCAGAGAGCCCTGGAAAAACCGATCCCAAAGGTCCATCGCGCACTGGACAGGAGCAGAGCCCTCCCCTGCCCTGGCCACGCAGCACTGAGAGGAGTGAGCAGATCCGAGCACGCTTCAGGGACAGAATCTCCAGCAGCCACGAAGGTCCTTCCACCCATAGACTCACAGGTCAGGGAGAGAGACAGGCTGAGAGGGGAGCGGGGTGTCTCCGGGACTCAGACCCCCTCGGGAGGCAGCAGCAGAGGCAGTGGCAGAGGCAGCAGGTGGCCAGAGGCTCCAAAAGCAGGCAGGAGCTCAGCAGCAGCTCCATTACAAAAGGTCTCTGCATAAACCCCCTG
>CM053775.1:22147927-22175840 GCA_028658325.1 Potorous gilbertii
AGAAAATAATTATCTGAAAGTTCAATTGCTATGGCACTAAATAAGTAAATTAATTTAGGTAGGGTTGTCACTTTTATTATGTTGGCTCAGCCTACCCACGAGCAACTGATGTTTTTCCACTTACTTAGATCTGACTTTATTTGTGTGAAGTTTCTTGTAGTTGTGTTCATATAGTCCCTGGATTTGTTTGGGTAAGTAAACTCCCAAATATTATATAGCATCTACCCTAGCTTTAAATGGGATTTCTCTTTCTATCTCTTGCTATTGGGTTTTGTTACTAATATATAGAAATGCAGAAGATTTGTGTTGGTTTATTTTGTAACCTACAACTTTGCCAAAGTTGTATATTGTTTCAAGTAGTTTTTTTTACTTGAATCTCTAGGCTTTTCTAAGTATATCATCATATCATCTGCAAAGAGTGATAACTTCGTTTCTTCTTTGCCTATTCTAATTCCTTCAATTTCTTTATCTTGTCTAATTGCTATAGCTAGTATTTCTAGTACCATATTGAATAATAGTGGTGATAATGGACATCCTTGTTTCACCCCTGATCTTATTGGAAATGCATCTAGCTTATCACCATTGCATATAATTCTTGCAGAAGGTTTTAGGTAGATACTGCTTATTATTTTGTGGAAAGTCCCCTTTGTTCCTATGCTCTCCAATGGTTTTAACAGGAATGGGTGTTGTATTTTGTCAAAAGCTTTTTCTGCATCTATTGAGATAATCATGTGATTTCTGTTAATTTTGTTATTGATATGGTCGATAATGCTAATAGTTTTCCCAATATTGAACCAGCCCTGCATTCCTAGTATGAATCCTGATTATAATGTATTATTTTTGTGATAAGTTGCTGTATTCATTTTGCTAAAATCTTATTTAAAATTTTTGCATCTATATTCATTAAAGAAATTGGTCTATAAATTTCTTTCTCTGTTTTGTCTCTACCTGGTTTAGGTATCAAAACCATATTTATACCATAAAAAGAATGTGGCTGCTCATCAAAATATTTTCTAAAGTGTTGTGATTTCTAGTAAATCTTGACTGAGTTTTAAACCATTTTCTTGTTTAGAATGGCGTCTCTCATCCCTCCTTCTTTTGTGACATGAGATTTCTTTTTCATTAATTATCATTTTCTCTGCAGAGATAATTTTGTCCCTTTGTCTATGTTATGCCTCAGTTTCTAGTCCCAATTAAGGGAAGCCCAATGGGCATCATCAGAGTAGCTTTATTCTGAATTTTACTGTGAATGTTCCTAGAGATACTTTTATATATAATGCCTGTTAATTCAGAATTTTAGAGAGTTAAGTTCCACTGACAAATGGTGATTGTTAAAAACACGAGAAATCTTGAGTTGTTCATAATCACTCACTTTATTTAGTGATCAACAGAGATGAAAACCAAGAAAAGAGTAAAGACTGAGTACATCTAGGATGCAGAAGATGCAGAGTGCATCTAGGATGATCACCATCACAGAGGTGTCCTTAAGGTGCTGGAAAAAGGCTGCAGGCTGTTATTCTTCATTGAGATCATGCTGTCTTCCATGGTGTAATCCAGAACACTGTTGCAGTCCCAGGAAAGTGATTTTGTCTGACAGGAATCTGACGCTGAGGAAGATCTTACAAGGATCTTGATCAGAGACACTTGTTCCTGCTGCTGTTGCAGCTGAGAAATGAATAGATTATACCTCCTGACCCCTTAAAATATGAGGCTCTCCACAGCTGGATGTTACTATATGTTCCTTCATTGAAAACACCATTTTCCAGGGTCAATTCATGAAGTATAAGAAACTATATTATGTTGGGACTTGTTTAGTATGCGTCTTTGGAATATGTAGGATATGTCCACATGACCTTAAGGTCACAGGGTTTGGGAGTGAGGATAAATGAGCCAAGGGTCCTAACCTGACTGAAGAATGCCAGGCTATTACGAGGTTGAAAGCCAGGTCTCCCATTTGAAAATCTTTTTAGAGGGACTGAAATTTTCACTTAGAACATCTAGAATGAACAGTAAACAACCTTGAGTCCCAACTTGAAAATCTTTGTAGAGAATGGAAATTTTTACTCAGAATGTCTAGAATGACCAGTACACAACCGTGAGGCCCAACTTTTAATTACCTCGGGAATTTTAGGATATCACTCCCTTTCCTAGGGGAGGGAAGTTGATGCCCTCCCTCTTAGGCTTGTTGGCCCTGGTTTAGGCTTTCCACTGAGCTCTGGCCCTCTATTTATACCCATCAGTAGGGGTGACACTCCCATTGACTCAACAATGCTTGACATCTCAACATCTGGTCACAGCAGAAGCATTTTTACCAAATATCATGGCACTGTCCTATTTTGAACCAATATGGTAAATTGCTTATTTTAATCCAAATTGATCATACTGGCTTTTGAAATCCAATGGTGGCGACACTGACTTTTTAAACCAAACATGGTAATAGTGACTTTTAAATATGTTATGTCTTCAATTTTCTTCATGCATAACACTCTGTAATGGAGTATGCCCTTGTTAATCATTCAATCAATCTGTACTTGTGGTTGGTTAGTGATTGGAAGTACATTATTACAAGTGAGGTGGGTGTCCTGCCTCCAGGTTATGCCTTCCTGGGATAAGGTAATAAACTTGTTTTCTATTGGAAAGGTAGTGACCCAAATGAGAGGCTTAGAAGCAGATGATTTTAAGGTGCCTCTTCATTCAATATCTGTGAAAATTGTGCAAGTAGTCAGCACAGCTAAGTGGGAAAGACACAGAGAGCTTTAAAGGGGACTATGGAAGACATTTACTGTGCTATTGCTATACAAATTTATAAGCTCAGAAAGGAGTAGTTGTGGATTCCATGCCTAAGAAAGATGAATTCAAATAATAAGACATAGGGGACAGAAACCAAGGGATGATTATGTCCCATTAAAATTTACCATTGATGAAGAAAGGATATTGATGGCAAATCAATTGCAAAACAAGACTTAGACAGACCAACAATGACAATGTGGGGATTCAAGATTACACTGTCATATGGGACAAACTGAAACAGGAAGATGGACTTGAAAGGGCTTACACACTTGACTATCACATGGGAAACACTGTGTTTCTACATGGAAATCAGAGAATTTCTTTTTTATTTAAGTAAGTGCAGAGCCCTCAGAAACACTGACTACAAAGTAAGGTATAAAGAATTTATGTAAACAATCAATCATTTCTATAGAGAACAGAGCTAGGTTTTATCACTTATATTACAGTTGGGGAAAGTATGGTTGAATGACCTGCCCAGGATCACACAGAGAGGTGGTGTCTGGGGCAGTACTGGAATTCACGTCCATGACTCCATGTCCAGACCTCTTACTCCCTGCACCACCAGGTCTTAATCCCTTTCCCACTGATGTCATAGAATTGTTGAAGTGAACACGTAAAGCAAATTGAAATCTTTCAGTCAGTATAAAAGTGTCTGTGATTATGATGATGATGACAACAACGATGACGACGACGACGATTATTATATTAATGTTATCAGGCTCCCCCACAAGGCCATGACTTCCAGGCTTCTGTGATGTCATCTCTTTGTAGGAAGTCTTGCCCATGGGGAGAGATGTCTGCACATGCCATAGTTATCGAGGGACATGAGATAGTGGGGCCTGCAGGAGATCCATGTTTGCATAAAGGTTTCCCATCCCTCTTAGCCACCACAATGGGTGATGACCCATCGAATTTGAGTCTAGAGGCAAGAAGTTGGTAACAATCATGGTCTACTGCTTCTCTTTTGAGGAGAAACAAATCCCTTCTAAACTGTCCCCCTCAACCGTGAAGACACTGTTTTTATCTACAGTTTTCTAGCTGGTATCACTTTCCACATCTTATTTCAGTACACTGTAGACTTATGCATGACCTTGTTCCTACTTCCAGAGTGGAAGTTCTTCTTGGAGGTACTGGTCCCAGTCCACCAGGTCTTACATTAGAGTCCACATACAGCATCTGTGGCCAATCTCTGGTAGAGCATTCAGAGCTCCTGTTGGGCTGACCAGGCACAGTCAGACACAGGGTGTCTTTATGGTGATGATGTCATTTGATCCTCTTCCAGATTAAAGGACAACAACCAAAGAACATACTGCATGAGCCTCATCTTTGGGTTTCTTCATTTGTGTCCTCTTCTATGGGACCCACAGGCTATCAGCTGCTGAGGTCCCCAGGACACCTCACAGGTCAGTCTGTCTAGACAGCAGCCCAATGGATTTGCTAGTCTGTGATCCTCTTTTGCCAGGAGATTGCCTCAGAGTCACCTTACAGTGTTCCATGTGCTACCTGCTCTCCCTGGCTGTGAAATTCCTGTGGTGGCTTGCTAAACAATCTTCCACACAGTGATGAGGGGGCCTCCAGACCCAGGAGCAAGGCAGGTTCCATGTGAGTCTCCAACCCACCAGGGCCAAAGGTGACATTTCCACGTCCAGCTTCCATTAGCAATAGTGTCCCCATGACAAAGAACATGCTGGAAACGGTTATAGCTATTCACCCTGGGCAGAGATGCCCCATTATGAGAATTCAGGCCAAGCTCGTGAACATCATTGAGGTGACCAGTGTCATTTGCCACTGTGGGGATGTAAGAAAGCCCTTGAAGGCTGGGTTTGAAGGCAGCATGAGGAAGAAGAAAGCCAGTCTGTCAGGCTTATGCCAACCCCAGCCCAGCAAATGAAGAAGGACCGGTATGACCATCATGCTAGTTTTCTATGTCTTTTGTACATCCCTCTATATTCAAATCATGCTATAAAAGGACATCATGTTTCATGGCCCCAAGATTTCATCAAGCTTGTTTTGATGGGGGAGAGACACAGGATTAATACCCATAGTTTTCCTTAGATTATTTGTTGTGGAATTCTTCTGAGTTCTTATCAACTCTTACCTCTTTAGAGATGATTCCTAATGAAATCTAGCACGCTCACTTCCAAAAAAAATGCTTAATTTTATTGATCAGTGTGACAAAGATCCAGTCTCCTAGTCATGAAGATCTGTAGCTGCACTGGCTTGGGAATGGGTCTGAATTTGGTTTCCCAATCTTTGCCCAAAATTTTATGGGAACATATGTCAATAACCTGTGATACATTCCATGTTCACTATCTTTGTAGAGGGACTGAGATTTTTACTCAGAAAGTATAGAAGAAGTAGTAAAGAACCTAGATGTGGATGAGACTTTGGGAAAGATTCCTCTGTTCTCTGCCTGGGCCTAGATTTCAGCCCCTTCTAGTGCCTCTATCTTTTCTATGTACACCGTGCATTTGTTTTCAGCAGACATACCATCTGTGGATAGGTTTCTGCTATGTCTGCCAGAGCGCACCTACAGGCTCCCTATTGTGAACGATTGAATTCTGGGTCCTTTTGGGCTGTCCATTCCCTTCCTTGACCAGGGGTGCACTTTTTGGCTACTTTGCCATCTTACTGGCTGTGCTTTTCCTCCATTGCACTTTCTAAGGTTTGCATACTGTTGGTGGAAGGGTGTGAGGGAATGTGACCCAGAGTGCAATGTAGGACCCCTGGGGTGAAAACCTGTGTTTTGATTGGGATTTAGTGGAAGATTCTCTTTCTCTCTCCCTGGGTTTCCATTTCAGGTGCTTCTGGTCCACTTCCTGGTTTCCCTGGAGCCTGATGGATTGTCTTGGGACCACGTGTAGTCAGTGGTGTCATTTCTAGGGTGACATGTAAAGTCCAAGAAGTTGGTTCACTGACTGCTTCTGCATGGGCTTTCTTTTTTCTTTCTGACTCTCTTTTGCTGGCAGCTGATTTAGGAGATTCTGTTTGAGATCCTATTGTCAGTTAGAACTGAGGGAATATAGAAGGTCACAAGAACTTCTTTTGACAGAACTGAGGAGATCTGCTCTGTGGTCCAGGGACAGGCCCCCTCCTGTGCCTGCGTACTTCAAGTTTGGGGCTTTGCTTCAGAAACATGCTGTTTTGTTCCATGGCACACTTAGCGGAGAATTGGCCCCACCACTGATGCACCTCCATATACAGGAGGCTTTTCCCAGGACCCAGAATATCCCCTGATCCATTTCTGTGTGGTTCCCTCACCATTCCCCCTTGTCTACTCTGGGTGTTCCCATCTGTCTGTGAGTGTTTCCCCATCTGTGTTTCCCAATCTGCCTATCCATGTGTCTCCTGTCTATGTATCCCCTCTCTGTCTGTATATCCTGCTTCTGTCTGTCCTTGTTTCCTCAGCTGTCCGTGTGCCCCCATCTGTCCATTTGTCCCCACATATTTATCCATGTGTTCACATCTTTTTCGCGAGTTTTCATCTTTCTGGGTGTCCCCATCTGTCTGTCTATGCATCATCTGTTGTGTGTCCCCATCTGTCCACGTGTCTCCTGTCTGTCCTTGTGTTTCCATCTGTGTGTCTCCAGCGTTCTGTTTCTATGTCCCCATCTGTCTGTCCATGTGTCCCCATGTATCTGTCCATGTGTCCCCATTTGTCTGTGTTTCCCCATCTGTCCATGTGTCTCATATCTGTTCCTATGTCCCCATCGGTCTGTGTATCCCCAGCTGTCGGTCTATGTGTCCCCACCTGTTTGTCCTTGTGTCTCCATCTGTCTGTGCGTGTTTCCCCATCTGGCTGTCAGTGTTTCCCCATCTCTCTGTGTTTCCCAATCTGTCTGTCTGTGTGTCCCCATCTATCTGTGTATCCCCATTGGTCTCTCTGTGTGTCTTCATCTGTCTCTGTGTCCCCAGCTGTCTGTTTTTCCCCATCTCTCTATCCGTGTGTCCTCATCTTTCTGCGTGTCCACATGTGTCTGTTACTGTTTCCCCTTCTGTCCGTGTATCCCCCACATGTATGTTCATGTTTTCCCACCTGCACTTCTGTCCACATCCCTCTCTCCGTGTATCCCCATCTGTCTGTCTGTGTGTCCCCATCTCTCTGTCCGTGTGTCCTCATGTGAATGTCTGTGTTTCCATCGCTATGTTTGTCCCCATCGCCCAGTGTGTCTCCCGTCTGTCAGCTTGTCCCCTCTCTGTCTGTATATCTCTCTTCTGTCTATTCATGTTACCTCAGTTGTGCGTGTGCCCCTATCTGTCTGTGTGTCCCTATTTATCTGTCTGTGTGTCTCCATCTGTCTTTGTGTCTCCTATCTGTCCCTGTGTCCCACTCTGTCCATGTGTCCCCATTGGTCCATGTGTTTGTTCCCTGTCCGTCTATCTGTGCATCACCATCTATCTTTGTGTCCTCATCAGTCTGTGTGTCCCATCTGTCTCCTATCTGTCCATATGTCCCCATCTCTCTGTCCTTGTGTCCTCATCTATCTGTGTGTCCCCATCTGTCTGTCTGTGTACCCCATATATCTTTGTGTCCCCATCTGTATGTGTCTGCATCTGTATGTCAGTGTGTCCCCATCCTTCTGTGTACATGCCATCTGTACGTGGTGTCCCCTGTGTCTGTCTGTGTGTCCACTGTCTGTGTGCATGTTTCCCCACCTGCCTGCCTGGTGTACCCATATGTCTATCCATGTGTCTGCATCTGTCTATCCATGCATCCTCATTTGTCTGTCAACGTGTCTCCTATCTGTCCGTGTATTCCATCTGTCTGTGTGTCCCCATCTGTCTATCTGTGTGATTTCTTTAGTGTCTGCTACAGCCCATCCTCAGCTACCCACTGTGAGTGACTGAACTCTGGGTGGACTCTGGCTATCCATTCCCTTTTTTTGACCAGGGCATACTTTGGAGGAATTCTGGCCTAATACTAGCTATGCTTTTCCATCACCATTCTTTCTCTGGACTGCAAACTGTTGGTGGATTAGCTTTAAGGAATCTGGCCCAGAGTGCAAAGCTAGGACCCTTAGGGTGAAGGCCTGTGTTTTGATTGGTATTTAGTGGAAGGTTCCCTTTCTCTTTCCCTGGGTTTCCATTTCTGCTCCTGCTGGTCTACTTCTTGCTTTCCTTTGAACCAGAAGGATTGCGTTCAGACCATGTTTAGTCAGTGGAGACATTTCTAAGGTCACTTCTAAAGCCCAAGTTGCTGGTTCACTGAGTGAGACTGCATGGGCTTTCTTGTTCTCCTTTCTGACTCTCTTTCTGGGCAGCAGATTTAGAGGATTCTGGTGGAGATCCTATTGTCAGTAATGACTGAGGGAATACCGAAGCTTACAAGAATATGTTTTCATTGTTTTGATGGGATGTGTTCTGTGGTCCATGGATGGACCCCTGCGGTGACTGCCTGCTCTAAGTTGAGGACTTTGCATCAGATTCACCCTCTTTTGCTCTATGGCATACTTAGTAGTGAACTGGCCCATCCATAGATGCTCCCTCTAACCCAGGTGACTTTTTTGAGTAACGACAATGTCCCCAGGTCAATTTCTGTGGGGTTCCCTTATGAGAGCCCCTTGGAGGAACTCCTGCTGTGGCACCTGGCACTTTGGATGGTGAAAGAGTCCCCCCAAGGGACATTCAGTCCCATTGCTTATGTTTAGTTGAGCGGAACACTTCCTCTGTGGTCCAGATATACGGGTTGACATACTCTCAGTGTTCCTGCATCCAAAGGCTTTCTGGGCCTGTTTTTATTACCATTTTTTCATGGGTGATATTTCTTCCTGCACATTCTTCTCCTCTTTCACTGAGGAGTTCGTTGGGGCAACCTGTTCTCCTTCCTGGGGTCCCTCTTGATCCAAAGTGTGTACACTTTCCAGTGATTCTGAAGGAATCGTTGTGTGAGTTGTTACTGGAACCTCAAGTGGGATCCTCTCCTGTGGATCATCACTTCCCTCTTAGCTTTTTATTTTGCAAATTCCTCTTCTCATTCCTTGGGTCTGGATTTCAGGTGATTCAGGCCCTTCTGCTGCTTTCTCTTTATATCATGAAACTGTCCTGGGTCAACAGACAGTCCATGGATAGATATCTGGGTGGTCTGCTAGAGCTCATCCTCAGGCCCCAACTGTGAGTGAGTAAATTCTGGGCAGATTCTGGCCGTCCAAACCCTCGTCTTGACCAGCGGCATCCTTGGGGGGAATTCTGGCCTCGTTCTGGCTTTGATTTTCCTCCACTCTACTTTGGCAGGAGTGTAAACTGTTGGTGAATCAAGGGTAAGAAATATAACCTAAATGCCATGTCTGAGTCCCTGTGGTGAAGGCCTGGCTCATGGATTGGATTTTATAGAAGATTCCCTTTCACTCTTCCTAGGTTTACATTTCAGGTGCTTCTGGTCCACTTCTGGCTTTCCTTGTAGATTAGAGAATTGCCTTGAGACCAAGTCTAATCAGTGGAGACATTTCTAGAGTCACATTTAAAGCCCAGGCAACTAGTTCAATGACTGCTACAACATGGGCTTTCTTGTTGTACTCTGACTTTTTTGCTAGACACCTGATTGAGGGGATTCTGGTTGAGATCCTGTTGTTAGTTACAATTCAGGGTATATTCAAGTTCACAAGAACATGTTTGACAGATTTGAGGGGATCTGTTTTGTGTTCCCTGGACGGGTCCTCACTGTGACTGCCTGCTCTAAGTTGAGAGCTTTGTTTCAGATTCATAGTCTGTTGCTCTGTGGCATTCCTAGCAGGGAATGGGCCCTTCCACCAATGCTCCTTCTAAGACAGGAGATTTTCCCAGCAACCACAATGTGCTTGGATCAATTTCTGTGATATTCACTCAAAGTAGCCCCTAGGAGAACCTCCTGAGACTGGCACCTTGGATGGTTCCCATGTCCCCCTTACTAGTCAATCAGGCCCCTTGCTTGTGTTCAGTTGATCAGAACCCTTCCTCTGTGGTCCATCTGTAAGCCCTGACATAGCTTCTGCATCCCAGTATACAAAGTCCCCCTGGGCAAATTTTTTTTAAACGTTGGATTTGTTTTTGAACGTTATTCTCCATTTCGCTGAGGAGTTCATTTGGGAGATTCTGTCCTAGTAGTCGGGTCCATCTTGCACCTGGGGCTGTCTACTCTCCAGTCATTGCTCATGAATCACTTCAGTGGGTTGGTGCTGGACTCTGGGGTGGAACCCCCTACTGTGAATCATGACTTCCCTCTTAGCCTTTTGTGTTGCAGATTCCTCTTCTCTTTGCTGGATTTGTCCTGGGCTGACTGGCCGTCTGTGCATAAATTTCTGGGGTGCCACCCTAGAGCCTGCAACACAGGATACAAGTGCTTAGCTTTGCTTTTGTCGACTCCGTAACCTGCCATTATATTATCTTTCGAGCCTAAAGCACCACTGTTTTCTTTCAGGGATTCTATGCTTCTCCTTTCCTTGAAAGTTCTTTGTTCTTCCTGCCACCCTGTGCCTGCCCTTTAGCTTAGACCAATATTCCCTGAGAGCTTCCTTCTTCGTTCACGGCTACGCTTGACCCAGCCAAGCGTTTGTGACCCGGGTGCTAACACTTGCATGATTCCTTTCCCAATCTTTCTGCAACTTCCATCCCCAACACAGAAATCTAACTCAGACACTCTCTCTCCAATAATCAGCTCCTCTTCCTCCTGGCTTTCTGGAACCCAGCTTAAATTCCATCCAAAGAAACTTGGAAGACTCTGAACCATCTTTCAGGTTTTTTCAATAGGATCTGGTAGACTTTAACAAAAAGAAAGTTTGAAAGCTATTGGATAAACCTCTTAAAGAAAAGTTTGTTTTATTAAAAATCATAATGTATCATCAGAGGGAGGCTCATGTAGTGGGTAAAAAGGTGGACTTGGGGAGTCAGGGGACCTGGGATTGAATTGAGCCTCCCTTAGTAGCTGTGTCACACTGGGCAAGTCATTTAACCTCTGTGCCTCAGTTTCCTCCTCTGGTTAAATTAATGGGCTGTGATGTCCCTTCCCAGCTTCTCACCTGTGATCCTGTGACTGTGATGTTTCCATAGGACATTTTGGGGTTTCCCTCTCCTGTAAAGCACACCCTTGAGTCATGTTTTTTTCCCTCTCTTTTCTTTCAGCAATTAGTGTTATGAAAAATTCCCACGAAATTGAAAAATTATTTATAGACTGCTAGAGCTGAATCACTGGTGATAGAGGGTAACCCCTGGCCATGCTCACAGCTTGGCTGGTTTTTTGACATGCCTCAGTGGCCCATTAGGATGTAATGTGTTAGTTACTAGGTCTGAGCCCTGTGTCTCTCCCTGGTCAGCCTCCTTCCCTCTCTCCCCCACCCTGTGCTCCCCTCCTCCTATTCATTGACCCTTTGTTCTCCAGGTTTCCCTTCTTGTGTGGCCCAGGTGTTTGCCTACCCAGCTCTGAATCCTCTACAGACTCCCTCCTTTTTGGTTTAGCCACCTCCTTTCCATATGGATCACTTGCCAGAGGCCCTTTTTATTCTCTACCTACCCAGGAGGCCCTCTATACCCAGCCTACTTCCACCATTGTTGTGACTACAGGGGACCTCTGTCAGGGTACTCCTGGAATCAGTGGGATGTTCCATTGTCACCTATCCCCCCAAACGCTCAGCCCCACACTCTGTTGGGTTCTGTTGCTATGGTGAGCTCTGGGTGTAGTTCTCCCTCTCTCTCCAGGCCTGTGTCTGGATTTCAGGACATTCAGGCCCCTCAGCTGCTTTCCATGTACCCACTGGAACTCTCCTAGGCAGACAGTCAGTCTATGGATAGATTTTTGGGCTGTCACCCAGAGCCCATCCTCAGTCTCTGACTTGTGAGTGTTTGAATTCAGGGTGGATTCTGGCTGTCCATTGTGTTTTCTTGACCAGGAACATACTTTAGGGGAATTCTGACCTAGTTCTAGCTATGCTTTTCCACCATTCTACTTTGTCATGTCTGCAAACTGCTGATGGATGAAGGTTAGATATCTCGGGTGTCTGCTAGAGCCCAGCCTCACATCCCCCACTGTGAGTGATTGAGTTCTGGATGCATATTGACTGTCCAATCCCTTTTCTTCCCCAAGGGGACACTTTTGGGGTACTTTTGCAAGGTTCTGGCTGTGCTTTTGCTCCATTGCACTTTCTAAGATCTGCAGACTGTTGTTGGATGGATGTGAGTGAATCTGGCCTAGAGTGTAATGTAGGTTCCCCTGCTATGAAGGCCTGTGGCATGGATGGCATTTTGTGGAAGATTCCCTTTGCCTTTAAAGGGGTCTCCATTTCAGTTGCTTCTGATCCACTTCCTGCTTTCCCTCTAGACTGAAGGATTGCCTTGGGATCAAGTATAATCAGTGGTGACTTCTCTAGGGTGATTGGTAAGGTCCAAGTAGCTGGTTCACTGACTACCTCTGCGTGGACTTGCTTGTTGTGCTTTCTGAGAATCTCTCTCACTGAGCAGCTGATTTAGGTGATTCTAGTTGAGAGGCTATTGTCAAAAACAACTGAGCAAATATTGAGGATCACAAGTGCATCGTTTAATAGATTTGAGGGGATCAGTTCTGAGGTCCATCGAAGGGCCCTCTGCTGTGAATGCCTGCTCCAAGTTGAGGGCTTTGTTTCAGATTTCTCCTCTTTTGTTTTATGGCATTCCTTGTAGGAAATTGTCCCTTCCACCATTGCTCTCTCTAACCCAGGAGATTTTCCCAGTAAACACACTGGCCTTGGATCAACTTTTCTAACGTTCCCTCAAAGGAGCGCCTTGTATGTTCCTGTTTGCCCCCTCCTTGGCATTCAGGCCCATTGCTCATGTTCAGTTGAGCAGAAAACTTCCTCTGTGGTCCACCTATAAGCCCTGACATAGCATCAGTGTCCCTCCATCCAAAGTCCCTCTGGGTTCATTTTTTTAACCAATGTGTTCCTGGGTTGGATTTGTTTTTGAATATTCTTTCCCTTTTCCCAGAGGTGTTCATTTGGAAGATTCTGGCCCAGTATTGGGCTCCCTCTAGAACCAGGGGCTGTTTACTCTCCAGTCATTGTTAATGGATCACTACAGTGCATTGCTACTGGCGCCTGGGGTGGGACCCCCTGCTGTGAACCATTACTTCCCCCTTAGCATTTTGTGTTGCTGATTCCTCTTCCCTTTGCCTGGGTCTGGATTTCAGGCCATTCAGGCCCCTTTGCTGCTTTCTATGTGTACGCTAGAACTGTACAGGGCCAAGAGGCTGTCTGTGGATGGATTTCTGGGTTGTCTGCTAGAGTCCATCCTCACCCCTTTCCCCATTGTTAGTGATTGAATTTTGGGTCGATTCTGGCTGTCCATTCCATTTTCCTGACCAAGGGCATACTTAAAGGGTACATTAGGAAGGTCCTGGCTGTCCTTTTCCTCCATTATACTTTATAAAGTCTGCAAACTGTTGCTTGATGATTTTGAGGATATCTTGTCAAAAGTGTTATAGAGGTCCCCCTATTGTGAATGCTGGTGGCATGGATGAGGTTTTTGGAAGATTCTCTTTCTCTATACCTGGGTCTCCATTTTAGGTGCTTCTGGTCTACTTCCTACTTTCCCTTTATACTGAAAGAATGCCTTGGGACCAAGTGATGTCATTTCTAGGGTCACTTGTAAAGCCCACATAGCTGGTTCACTGACTTCTTCTGACTTTCTTGTTGCTTTCTCACTCCTTCTCTGGGCAGCTGATTTAGGGGATTCTGTTTGACATTCCATTGTCAGTCACATCAGGGGGAATATTGAAGTTCCCAAGGACTTCTTTTGATAGATTTGAGGGGATCTGTTATCCGGTCCATGAATTGGCCCCCTGCTGTGCCTGTGTGCTCCAAGTTTGAGGCTTTGCTTCAGAATCATCCTCTTTGGTTCTGTGACACACTTAGCAGGGAATTTGCACCACCAATGATGCACCTCCTCTTCCAGGAGGCTTTTCCCAGTACCTAGAATATCCCCACATCCATTTCTGTGCAGTTCCCTCACCATTTTTCCTTGGTTCCTCTGTGTGTCCCATCTGTCTGTCCATATGTCCCATCTATCTATGTGTCTGCACCTGTCTGTCTGTGTGTCCCCATCTTTCTCTCCCTAGAGCCTGTTGGAAGACCTTCTGCAGTGGTGCCTGGCCCCTTGCATAGTGAAAGGGTCCCCTCCTAAGGGGCATTCAGTCCCGTTGCTTATGTTTAGTTGAGTAGAATACTTCCTCTGTGGTCCAAGTATAGATGTTGACATACTGTCAGTGTCCCTGTATCCAAAGTCTCTCTGGGCCTATTTATTTTGTCATTTTTTTCATGGGTGATATTGCTTCCTGCACATTCTTCTACTCTTTTGCTGAGCAGTTCATTAGGGCAACCTGTCCTCATTCCTGTGGTCACTGTTGACCAAGGGTCTGTATACTCTCCAGTGATTTTGAAGGGATCATTTTAGTTGGTTGCTACTGAAATCTTATGTGGGAACCCCTCCTGTGAATTATCACTTGCCTCTTAGCCTTTTAAGTTGCAGATTTCTCCTCTCTTTCCCTGGGCCTGGATTTGCGATCATTCAGGCCCCTCTGCTGCTTTCTCTTTATGTCATGAAACTGTCTGGGGTCAACAGGCAGTCTGTGGATAGATATCTGTGTTGTGTGATAGAGCCCATCCTCAGTTCCCCAACTGTGAGTGATTGAATTCTGGGTAGATTCTGGCAGTTCAAACCCTTTTCTTGACCAGGGACATACTTTGTGGGAATTCTGGCCTTGTAGCCTTGCTTTTCCTCCATTCTAAAACTGTTGGTGGATCCATGTTAGGATATATGGGTTAGATTCCATGGTTGATCTCCTGTGGTGAAGGACTGGCCCATGGATTTGATTTTGTGGAAGATTCCTTTTCTCTCTTCCTTGGTATCCATTTCAGGTGCTTCTAGTTCACTTATTCCTTTCCTGTAGATGGAAGATTGCCTTGGGACCAAGTGTGATCAGTGGAGACATTTCTAGGGTCACATCTAAAGCCCAAGTAACTGGTTCAACGACTGCTTCAGCATGTGTTTTCTTGATGTACTCTCTGACTCTTTCACTGAGCTGCTGATTGAGGAGATTCTGGTTGAGATCCTATTGTCAGTAAAGATTCGTGGAATATTCACACTCACAAGAACATCTTTGACAGATTTGAGCGGATCTGTTTTGTGTTCCTTGGACGGGTCCCCACTGTGACTGCGTGCTGTAAGTTGAGGCCTTTGTTTTAGATTTATAATCTTTTGCTCTGTGGCATTCCTAGCATGGAATGGGCCCTTCCAACTATGCTTTCTCTAACTCAGGAGATTTTTCAAGTAAACACAATGTGCTTGGAACACTTTTTATGATATTCCCTCAAAGGAGCCCCTTGGAGGACCTCCTGCTGTGACTGCTGGTACCTTGGATGGTTCCCATGACCCTTTACTGGGTAATCAGGCCCCTTGCTTGTGTTTACTTGAGTAGAACACCTCCTCCGTGGTTCACCTGTAGGCCCTGACATAGCATCACTGTCCCTGTATCCAAAGTCTCTCTGGGCCTATTTTTTAAACCATTTTGTTCCTGAGTTGGATTTGGTTAGGAACATTATTCTCCTCCTTTCTGCTAAGGAGTTTATTTGAGGGATTCTGGCCTAGTAGTCGAGTCCCACTTGCCCTAGGGCCTATCTACTCTCAAGTCATTGATCATGGATCACTTTGGAGTGTTGGTGTTGGATCCTAGGGTGGGACCCCTGCTGTGAGTCATGACTTCCCTCTTAGCCTTTTGTGTTGCAGATTTCTCTTCTCTCAGCTTGGGTTTTGATTTCAGGGCTTTCAGGGCCCTCTGCTGCTTTCCATGGATACACTGGATCTGCCCTGGGCTGACTGGCCATCTGTAGATAGAATTTTGGGGTGCCTCCCTAGAGCCTGCAGCACAGGATACAAAGGCTCAGCTTTGCTTTGTCGACTCTGCAACCTGCCATTAAGTTATCTTTCCAGCCTAAATCCCCACTCTTCTCCTTCAGGGATTCTGTGCTTCTGCCTTGCTGGGCAGTTCTTTGTTCTTCCTGCCAGTCTGTGCCTGCCCTTGCTTTTTGACCAATATTCCCTGAAAGCTTCCTTCTTCCTTCAAGCCTTGACTTGACCCAGCCAAGCCTTTCTGGCCCAGGCGCGACCACTTGCATGATTCCTTTCCCAATGTTTTCCTCAACTTCCAGCCCTGACACAGAAATGTGTCTCAGTTAGACATCTTTCTCCAATAATCAGCTTCTCTTGCTCATGGCTCTCTGAGTCCTTTGCCTGGACCTCAGCTTCGATCCCATCCAAAGAGTCTTGGAAGCTTCTGAACCATCTTTCAGGTTTTGCTCAATGGGATCTGGTAGGCCTTAGCAAAAAAAGGTTTGAAAGTTATTGGATAAACCTCCTACAGAAAAGTTTGTTGTATTAAAAATCATTTTACATCTTCAGAGAGAGTATAGTGCAGTGGACAAAATTCTGGACTTTGGGAGTCAGGACCTGAGTGTGAATTGAGCTTCCCTTAGTAGCTGTGTCACACTGGGCAAGTCATTTAACCTCTGCTCCTACATTTTCTCCTATGTTGAGTTTAATGGCCTGTGATACCCTTTCCCAGCTCCACACCTGTGATCCTATGACTGTGATGTTGTTTCCACAGGTCATTTGGGGGTTTCCCTCCCCCAAGCACACCCTTGAGTCTTTTTTTCCTCTCTTTTTCTTCACCAATTAATATTAAAAAATTTCCCTGCAATTTCAAAGCCATTTATAAAGATTGACAGAGCTGAGTCACTGGTAACACAGGGAAACACCTGGCCAGGCTAACAGCTTGGCCAGCAGCCCTCCTTCCCCGTGGTCATTTGCGGTTCTCTGTGACCTCTTTGCTTTTCCAAAGGACCTCCCCCCTGCCCCACCACTGTTCTTTGACATGCCCTCAGCAGCCAATGTGGGTATGATGTGTTAGTTAGTAGGTCTGAGGCCTGTGGCTCTCCCTGAGAACAACACAGTTCCCTCCACCTCCCACCCTGTGTTCCCCTCTGCCTCTCCATTGGCCCTTTGTTCTCCAGGTTCCCCTTCTTGTCTCCCCCTAGTCTGGTCCAGGTCTTTGGTTATCCAGCTCTGAATGCTCTACAGACTCCCTCTTTGCTACTTTGTCCCCTCCTTGGCCCTAGGGATTGCTAGCAAGAGGCCCTTCTTGCTCCCCATGGACCCAGGAGGCCTTCTATCCCCAGTCCCCTCCTCCACTGTGGCTGTAACTACAGGGGACCTCTGTTGGGGTTCTTCTGGAATCAGTGGGATATTCCCTTGGCACCCCTCCCCCACAATGCTCAGCCCTACACTCTTTTGGGTTCTGTGCTGGGATGAGCTCTGGGTGAAGTTCTCCCTCTCTCTCTCCAGGACTCTGTCCGGATTTCAGGTCATCCAGGCCTCTCAGTTGCTTTCCATGTACACAACAGGAACTGTCCCAGGCAGGCAGGCATTCTGTGCATAGATTTTTGGGCTGTTTCCCAGAGCCCATCCTCAGCCCCTGACCTGTGAGTGATTGAATCCTGGGTGGATATTGACTGTCCATTCCCTTTCCTTCCCCAGGGGGACACTTTTGAGGTACTTTGGCAAGGTTCTGGCTCTGGTTTTGCTCCATTGCACATTCTGAGATCTGCAGACCGTTGTCAGATGGATGTGAGGGAATCTGGCCTAGAGTGTAATGTAGGTTCACCTGCTATGAAGGCCTGTTTCATGGATGGCATTTTGTGGAAGATTCCCTTTCTTGGTCCTGGGGTCTCCATTTCAGGTGCTTCTATTCCACTTCCTGCTTTCCCTCTAGACTGAAGGAGTGCCTTGGGACCAAGTGTAATCAGTGGAGACATCTCTAGGGTCATTGGTAAGGTCCAAGAAGCTGGTTCACTGAATACCTCTACATGGACTTTCTTGCTGTACTTTCTGACAATCTTTCTCACTTGTCAGCTGATTTAGGCAATTCTGGTTGAGGTCCTGTCATCAGTAACGACCAGGCAAATATTGTGTGACACAAGTAAATCTTTTAACAGATGTGAGAGGCTCAGTTCTAAAGTCCACGGAAGAACCCTCTGCTGTGAATGCCTGCTGCAAGTTGAGGGCTTTGCTTCAGATTCCTTCTCTTTTGTTTTATGGCATTCCTTGAGGTGAATTGGACCTTCCACTGATGCTCTCTCTAACTCGAGATTTTCCCAGTTACCACACTGGCCTTGGATCAATTTCTGTAGTATTCCCTCAAAGGAGCCCCTTGAAGGACATCCTGCTTTTTCTGTTTCCTGGACATTCAGGCCCATTGCTTGTGTTCAGTTGAGCAAAACACTTCCTCTGTGGTCCACCCATAGGCCATGACATAGCATCAGGGTCCCTACATCCAAAATGTCTCTGGGCTCATTTTTTTAAACCTATTTGTTCCTACATTGGATTTCTTTTTGAATACTCTTCTCCTTTTCACAAAGGAGTTCCTTTGGGGGATTCTGGCCTAGTACTGGGGTTCCCTTGAACCAGGGGCTGTCTACTCTCCAGTCACTGTTCATGGATCATTTTAGTGGGTCATTACTAGAATCTCAATTGCGAACCCCTGCTGTGAAACCTGACTCCTCTCTTTGCCTTTTGTGTTGCAGATTCCTCTTTTTTTTCCTAGGTCTGGATTTCAGGCCATTCAGGCCCCTTTGCTGCTTTTCATGTATACGTTGGAACTGTCCAGGGTCAACAAGCAGTCTCTGGATAGATTTCTGGGGTGTCTGCTGAGTCTATCCTCATCCCCCACAGTGAGTGATTAAATTCTGGGGGGATTCTGGTTGTCCATTCCCTTTTCTTGGCCAGGGACTGTGTAATCTCCAATCATTGCTCATGGCTCTCTTTAGTGGATTGGTCCTGGAACTTGGGGTGCGACCCCTTCCTGTGAATAATTACTTCACTCTTAGCATTTCATTTTCAAAATTCCTGTTCACTTTGCCTCCCTGTGCAGCATTCCCTATACACACTGAAAGGGTCATGGCCTGACAGACAATCTGGGCATAAATTTCTGAGGTGTGTAGTAGAGCACTGTGAATGACTGAATTCTCAGTGGAATTTCCGTGACCATTCCCTTTTCACGACCAGGAGCACACTTAAAGGGTACATTGGGAAGGTCCTAGCTGTGCTTTTCCTCCATTATGCTTTCTGAAGTCTGCAGACTGTTGCTGGATGGGTGAGGGAATCATGTCAAAAGTGTTGTTGAGGCCCCCCTGCTGTGAAGGCTGGTGGTATGGATAAGACTTTTTGGAAGATTTTCTTTCTCTATATCTGGGCCTCCATTTCAGGTGCTTCTGGTTCACTCCTTGCTTTCCCTCTGAACTGAAGGAATGCCTTAGGATCACGTGTAATAAGTGGTGTCATTTCTAGGGTCAAGTTTAAAGCCTAAGAAGCTGGTTCACTGACTGCTTGTACAACAGCTTTCTTGTTACTTACACACTTTTTTTTGTTGGGCAGCTGATTTAGGGGAGTTTCTTTGAGATCCTATTATCAGTCATGACTGAGTGAATATAGAAGTTCACAAGAACCTCTTTGGGCAGATTTGAAGGGATCTGTTCTGTAGTCCTTGAAAGGGCCTCCTGCTGTGGCTGTGTGCTCCACATGTGGGGCTTTGCTTCAGAATCATCCTCGTTTGTTCTATGGCACACTTAGCAGGAAATTGCCCCACCAATGATACACCTCCTCATTCAGGAAGCTTTTCCTAGTACTCAGAATGGCCCCAGATCCATTTCTGTGGGGTTCTGTTACCATTGCCCCCTGGCTACTCTGTGTGTCCATATCTGTCTGTCCATGCTTTCCCATTTGAATTTCCAAATTTGTCTGTTAGTGTTTCCCCATCTGTCCATATGTCTCCTATCTGTCCATGTGTCCCCATCCATCTGTTTGTCCCCAGCTGTGCCTCACAATAGCCTCTTGAAAGACATCCATCTTTGCTTGCTGGCACCTTGAATGGTTCCTGTATTTTCCTTCTCAGGACACCGAGGCCCATTGCTTGTGTTCCTTTCGGTATGTCCCTTAGTCTGTGGTCCTCTCAAGGCCGGGACAGAACACCAGGGTCCTTGCATCCAAAAATCTCTCTGGGCCTCTTTCTTTTAAGCAATTTGTTATAGGGTTGGAATTTTTTCTTGCACATTCTTCTCTTTCTCTGAGGAGTTCACTTGGGGGATTGTGGCCTAGTTCCTGGGATCCCTCTTGACAAAGAGGCTTTGTTAGTGGGTTGCTTCTGGCACCTCAGTTGGGGCCCCATGCTGTGAATTCTTTCATAGAGCTAGATTTTTTTATGCATATTCCTCTTCTATGTGCTAAGTTTCGATTTCAGACCATTGTAGGTAATCTGGTCATTTCCATGTATACACTGGAACCCTCTTGGGCTGATAGGCAGTCTGTGGATAGATTTCTGAAATGTCTGCTACAGCCCATCCTCAGCCCTCCACTGTGAGTGACTGAATTGTGGGTGGATACTGGCTATCCATTTCCTTTTCTTGACGTGGTGCATCCTTTGGTGAAATTCTGGCCTAGCTCTAGCTATGCTTTTCCACCACTGTTCTTTCTCAGGGCTGCAAACTGTTGGTGGCTCTCCTTTATGGAATCTGGCCTAGAGTACAGAGGTAGGCCCCCCCTATGTGAAGGCCTGGCCCAGGGATGGGATTTTGGAGAAGATACCTCTACTCTCTGCCTGGGTCTAGATTTCAGACACTTCTCTTCCCTCTGCTCCTTTCTATATACACCATGAAATTGTCTTTGGCACACATACAGGCTGTGCATAGATTTATGCCATCTTTCCCAGAGTGCACTTAACAGGCTCTCTATTGTGAATGATTGAGTTCTGGGTGCTTTTGTGCTGTCTATTCCCATCCTTGACCAGGGGCACACTTTGGGGCTACTTTGGCCTAGTACTGGCTGTACTTTTCCTCCATTGGACTTTTAGCGCACTTTTGGTGGATGAATGTGAGGGAATGTGGCCCAGAGAGCAATGTAGGACCCCCCTGGGGTGAAGGCTTATGTTTTGATTGGGATTTAGTGGAAGATTTTCTTTCTCTTTCTTTGAGTTTCCATTTCAGGTGCTTCATGCCCACTTCCTGCTTTCCCTGGAGGCTGATGGATTGCCTTGGGACCACATGTATTCAGTGGTGTCATTTCTAGGGTCACATGTAGTTTAATAAGCTGGGCTTTCTTACTGCTTTCTGATTCTCTTTCACAGGGCAGCTGATTTAGGGGATTCTCTTTCAGATTCTATTGTGAGTCAGGACTGAGGGAATATTGAAGTTCCCAAGAACTTCTTTTGACAGAATGGAGGGGATCTGTTTTGTGGTCCTTGGAAGGGCCCCCTGCGGTGCCTGCATGCTCAAAGTTTGGAGCTTTCCTTCACAATCATCCTCTTCTGTTCTATGGCACATTGAGTGGGGAATTGGACCAAGGACTGATGCATCTCCTCATGCAAGAGGCTTTTGCCAGTACCCAGAATATCCCTGGACCCATTTCTGTGGGGTTCCCTCACCCTTGGCACTTAAATACTCTGTGTATCCCAATCTGTCTGTCCGTGTTTCCCCACTTGCGTTTTCCAATCTCTCTATCGATGTGTCCCCGTCTGTCTGTCTGTGTGTCTCCATTTGTCTGTAGTTTCCTAGCTTTCTGTGTATGCCTATCTCTCTGTCCATGTGTCCCCATCGGTCTGTATATAGCCATGTGTCTCTCTGTGTGTCCCTAGCTCTCTATCTCTGTGTCCTCATTTGTGTGTCCATGTGTCCCCATCTGTTATGTAAACCCGGTTGTCCTTGTGTATCCTCTCTGTCCATGTTTCCCCATCTGTCTCTGTGTCCACAGCTGTGAATATGAGACCTAATCTCCTTTACTGTCTCCTATCTGTGTGCCCACATCACTGTCTTTCCCCAGATGTCTGTCTTTGTGTCCCCATCTCATCTGTGTTTCCCAATATGTCTGTCCGTTTGTCACCATCTGTGTGTCACCATCCATCTGTCTGTGTGGCTCCTCTCATTGTATGTGTCCTCATCTGTCTGTTTATCCCCATCTGTCTGTCTGTGTGGCTCCTCTCATTTCATGTGTCCTCATTTCTCTGTGTGGCCCCATGTCTCTGTCTGTGTGACCCTATCTGTCTCTTCCTCTGTCCCCATTTGTCTATCTCTGTTTCCCCATCTGTCTGTGTGTTCCCATCTGTCTTTCCCTGCATCCCCATTACTCTGTGTGGCCCTATAGTTCTGTCTTTGTGGCTCCTCTCAGTCTATGTATCCTCATCTGTCTGAGTCACCCCATATGTCTGTCTGTGTGATTCCATCTGTCAGTCCCTGTGTCCCCATCTGTCCGAGTGTCCACATCTCTCTGCCTTTCCTCAGATGTCTTCTTTGTGCCCCCGTCTCATCTGTGTTTCCCAAACTGTCTGTCCGTTTGTCACCATCTGTCTGTGTGTCTCCTGTCTGTCCTTGTATCTCCATCTGTCTGTGTGTCCCTATCTGTGTGTCCCCATCTGTCTGGCAATGTGTCCTCATCTGTCTCTGTGACCCAATATTTATTTCTGAATGTCCTCATTTGAATATGTGTCCCCATATATCTGCGTGTACCCATCTATCTGTCTGGGTCCACTTGTCTGTCTGTGTGTCCCCATCTGTCTGTGTGTCCCCATCTGTCTGTCTGTGTGGCTCCTCTCATTGCATGTGTCTTCATCTGTCTGTGTGGCCCCATCTCTCTGGCTGTGTTACCCTATCTGTCTCTTCCTCTCTCCCCATTTTTCTGTCCCTGTGTCCCCATCTGTCTGTCCCTGTGTCCCCATCACTCTGTGTGGCCCTATCGTTCTGTCTTTGTGGCTCCACTCAGTCTATGTGTCTTCATCTGTCTGAGTCACCCCGTATGTCTGTCTCTGTGTCCCCATTTCTCTATGTGACTCCATCTGTCTCTCCCTGTATCCCCAATTTTCTGTCTGTGTGGCCCCATCCATCTGTCCGTGTTTCCTCATCTGTCTGTATGATTCCATCTGTCAGTCCCTGAGTCCTCATCTGTCTGTGTGCCCCAACCGTCTGTCCATGTGTACACAACTGCCTCTCTGTGTGTCTTCATCTGTCTGTCCTTGTGTCCCCATCTGTCTGTATGGTCCCATCTGTCTGTCTGAGTGGCCCCATCTGTCTGTGTGTCTTCATCTGTTTCTCCCTGTGTCTACATCTGTCTGTTCCTGTGTTCCCATATGTCTGTGTGTCTTCAACTGTCGGTCTATATGTCCCCAACAGTCTGTGTGACCCTGTCTGTCCCTCTGTCCCCATCTGTCTCATTTTGTGTCCCTATGTGTCCCCATCTGTCTGACTATGTATCCACATCTGTCTCTGTGTCCCCATATTTCTTTCTGAATATACTCATTTCAGTGTGTGTCCTCATATGTTTGTGTGACCCCATCTGTCGGTCCCTTGGTCCCCATGTGTCTGACTCCATCTGTCTCTCCCTGTTTCCCCATATTTCTGGGTGTCTCCAATTGTCTGTTGGTGTAGCTCCTCTCAGTGCATGTGTCCTCACCTGTCTGTGTGAACCCATCTGTCTGCCTGTGCGACCCTATCTGTCTGTTCCTCTGTCCCCATCTGTCTGTCCCTGTGTCCCCATATGTCTGTATCACCCCATATATCTGGGTGTGTGTCCCCATTTGTCTTTGTGACTCTATCTGTCTCTCCCTCTGTGCCAACTGTCTGTCTGTGTGTCACCATCTCTCTCTTTGACCCCATCCATCTGTCTGTTTCCTCATCTGTCTGTGTGACTCCATCTGTCAGTGCCTGTGTCCCCATCTGTCTGTGTATCCCCAACCATCTGTGAAAGTGTCCCCAGATGTTTGTCTGTCTGTTTGGCTCCTCTCATTGTATGTATCCTCATCTCTCTGTGTGGCCCCATCTGTCTACCTCTGTGACCTTATCTGTCTGTCCCTCTGTCCCCGTCTGTCTGTCCATGTGTCCCCATCTGTCTGTCTGTGTGGCTCTTCTCAATCTATGTGTTCCCATCTGTCTGTGTCACTCCCATATGCCTGTCTATGTCTCCCCATTTGTCTATGTGATTCCATCTGTCTCTCCCTGTGTCCCCATTTCTCTGTTCCTATGTCCCCATATGTCTGTGTGTCCCTAACCGTCGGTCCATGTGACCCCATCTCTCTGTCTGTGTGACTCTTCTCATTGCATGTGTTCTCATCTGTCTGTGTGGCCCCATCTGTCTGTTTATGTGGCCCTATCTGTCTGTCCCTCTGTCCCCATCTGTCTGTGTGACTCCATCTTTCAGGCCCTGTGTCCCCATCTGTCTGTGTCCCCAACCATCTACCCATGTGTCCTCAACTGTCTGTCTGTGTGTCCCCATCTGTCTACCTCTGTGACCCTATCTGTCTGTCCCTCTGTCCCCATGTCTGTCTATGTGTCCCCATCTGTCTGTGTGGCTCCTCTCAATCTATGTGTTCCCATCTGTCTGTGTCACTCCCATATGTCTGTCTGTGTGTCCCCATTTGTCTATGTAACTCCATCCATGTGTGGGTGTGGGTGTGTGTGTATATGTGTGTCTGGGGTATATGTGTGTGTGGGTATATGTTTGTGTGTCTATGTGTAGGTTTGTACATGTGCACGTGTACCTGTGAATACATGTGTGTATGTGTGTACGTGTGTGGTGTATATATGTGTCTGTATACATGTGTGTATGTGTATGTGTATATGTATGTTTGTATATGTGTATGTGTATATATGTGTGAGTTTATATGTGTATATGTGTGTATATGTGTGTGTGGATATATGTGTGTATGTGTGTGCGTGCTTGCGGATGTGTCTGCGTGCGAGTGCATGTGTGTGTGCATCTGCGTGTGTGTGCATCTGCGGGTGCTCCTGCGTGTCTGTATGTGCATGCATGTGCGGCTGCATCTGCATGCAGTTACGTCTGCCTGTGGGTGCATCTGCGTTTGCGTGTGCGTGTGTGTTCAGGTGCATCTGTGTGCCATTCAGGTGTGTCTGCGTGTTCGCGGGTGTGTCTGCATCTGTGTGTGCATGCATGTTCAAGTGCGTCTGCGTCTGTGTCTGCGTGTGCGTACATGTACGGGTGCGTCTGAGTCTGCATGTGTGCGGGTGCGTCTGCATGTGGCTGCGTTTGCATATTCTTGTGTGTTCAGGTGCATCTGCATGTGCATGTGCGAGTGCATCTGCGTGTGCGTCTACGTGTGTGTGGGGTGAGTCTGTGTGTTTGCATGTGGGTGCGTCTGTGGCGTCTGCGTGTGTGTGTGTGTGTGTGGGTGCGTGTGTATGTGTGTGCGGGTGTACGTATATATGTGTATGTATTTGTGTGTATGTGTGTATGTGCATATATGCGTGCGTGTGTATGTGTGCGTGTGTGTATGGGTTCGTGTGTGTATGTGTGTATGTATGTGTGCGTGTGTGTATGTATATATGTGTATATGCATGTATGTATATGTGTGTATGAGTGTATGTATGTGTGCATGTATATGTGTGTGTACACACAGAGCACAGGGTGTGTTGAATAGGAAGGGAGTATATCTAAAAAAATTAAAATTAAGGGGTGAGAGAAGAATATATTGGGAGGAGAAAGGGAGGAATGGAATGGGGCAAATTATCTCTCATAAAAGAGACAAGAAAAAAACCTTTTCAATGGAGGGGAAAAGGGGGGAGGTGAGAGGGAAAAAGTGAAGCTTACTCTCATCATATGTGGCTCCAGGAAGGAATAAAATGCACACTCAATTCTGTGTGAAAACCTATCTTACACTACAGGAAAGTAGTGGAGAAGGCATAAGGAGGGTGGGGGGGGGATGATGGAAGGGAGGGCAAATGGGAGGAGGGAGCAATTAGAAGTAAAAGCTCTTGGGGAGGGACAAGGTCAAAAGAGAGAATAGAATAAATGGGGGGCAGAATAGGATGGAGGGAAATATAGTTTGTCTTACACAATATGACTATTAGGGAAGTCTTTTGCCAAACTACACATATATAGCCTACATTGAATTGCCTGCCTTCTCAGTGGGGATGGGTAGGGAGGGAGGGAAGTTGGTACTGAAAGTTTTAGGAACAAATGTTGAGAAGTGTTTTTACATGCAACTGGGTAGTAAGAAATACAGGTAATGGGGTACAGAAATCTATCTTGCCCTAAAAGAAAAGAGAGATATGAGGATAAGTGAAGGAAGGGGTGTGATAGAAGGGAGGGCACATTGGGGGAAGGAGTACTCAGAATGCCTCGTGTTTTGGGATGGGGAGAGAAGAAAGATGGGAAGAAAATTTGGAACTCACAATTTGTGGAAATGAATGTTGAAAACTAAAAATAAGTAAACATAAAAAAGAAAAACAAAACAAACCCAAAATGCCACAGGACGACTGAGGTACACCACTGGGGGAAAAGGATGGTGGGGTGACTAGAGAGGATTTTCATTGGAAGACAAGGGGAAAGGAACCTAATGGAAAGCTTCATGGAAATAGCACTAAGAGTTGGCCCTTGAAGGAACTGGAAGTAGTTCGTGTGGAATTAAAGTTTGCACACCATTAGGTATCCTCACAACCCTGTGAACTATGTGCTATTATCTCTCCTCTGCTAGGCAGGGACTGAGGTGGAGAGAAAGGGAATGGGCTGCTCAGGGTCACAGAACAAGATTCAGGATTCCAACTTGATCTCTTCCGACTTAATAGAAAATGCTGGATCCACGCGATAGAGCACTGCCTCTTATTACCCACAAGTCATCATCCTGTGACCTGAAGTGTGGATGAAATGCCCGTTATTCCTCTTCTTCTCTGTCTCAATTATGGATGGGCAGAGTGAATGCAACCCTTCACATCCTACCTTCCAGCTCTTGCCTTCACATCTTTGCAGAGGCTGTGCTAATGCCTGGAACACACTCTTTCCTCACTTCTACTTCTCATAACTGTTTGCTTGCATCTAAAATAGAGCTTCAAATAGTCTTGTTCTCTCTCACACCTCCACCCTCTAACCACTTTTTGTATGCGTCATGAATTCCATTTGGCAGATTAGTGAAAGTTATGGACCTCTCAAAGTTATGATTTTTAATGAAGTATATTCTTTATAGAGATTTGCAAAAGAAAACCAATTATATTGAGAGTTATCAGGTATCATGAAGAACAATTCATACACTCCTGTGCTCGGGAGATGTAAAGTTTGAACAAAATGTGGTTTCTGCCTTTTTAGAACTTCAAATAGTCTGTCTCCCCCTCTTTCTCCACCTCTCCTCTCTTCAATTTTGTATAGGTGTCACAGACAATTCCTGGAGCTTAAAGTAGCCTCTCCCCCTTCTCCGCCTTCTCTCTCCCCTTTCTGTCTCCCCCTTCTCTCCCCCTGCCCCCCCACTCCCTCTCTCTCCTATTCTTTGTTTATATGTTCATTTTCTAGGGTTTTAAATAACCTGCTCTCTCTTCTCCCTCTTCCCAACCTCCCCTGTCGCCCTCCTCTCCTTTCTCTCCCTCTTCCATTTTGGGTACGTGTCACAGACATTTCCTAGAGCTTTAAGTAACCTCTCTCCCTCTCCCCCCTCTCTCTCTCCTATTTTGTGTTTATTTATTCATTTTCTAGAACTTTAAATAATTCCCCCTCTCCCCACCTCCCATTTTGTATATGTCATGAATATTTTCTAGAGCTTTAAGTAGCCTCTCCCCACCCTCATCCACCCCTTCTCTCCCCACTTTAAATGGATAGAGGGGGCGGACCCAAGATGGCAGAGTAGAAAGACTCGCATATGCTAGCTGCGAACCCACAGCCCATGGATTTCCTCTAAAAAGAACTGCCAACAAATTCTGGAATAGTGGAAGCCATGCAGCAACACAGGGAAGGAGATTTCCATTCCAGAGAGGCCTGAAAAACTGATCCCAATGGTCCATCGTGCACTGGACGGGAGCGGAGCCTTGCCCTGCCCTGACTGCGTGACACTGAGAGGAATAGATCCCAGCAGGCTTCAGGGACGGAATCTCTGGTGACAGCGAAGGTCCCTCCACCCACAGAGGCACAAGGCAGTGAGAGAGACGTCTGGACGGGCTGAGAGGAGAGCGAGGTGTCTCCATAACTCGGGCCCCCTTGGGAGGCAGCAGCAGAGGCAGCCAGCTGCCAGAGGCTGCTAGAGCAGGCAGAAGCTCAGCAGCAGCTCCATTACAGAAGGTCTCTGCATAAACCCCCTGAGGGAACTGAGCCTGGG
>CM053775.1:22176340-22202103 GCA_028658325.1 Potorous gilbertii
TACTATCATAGCAGAGACGAGTGATGATGAGAAGCTAACACCAACCTATGTGTCCCATGCATCTCTGCCTGGCCCTTGGCTAGTTAGCATATTTGTCACTGACTTGAATAAAGGCACAGATAGGATGTTTACTACGTGTACCAGTCAAGGAGAACTGGAAGGGAGAGCTGATCCTGTTGATGACAGTTGGGGTACAAAATGATTTTGACAGGCTGGAAAACAGCCAAATCTAGAGTTTAAGTACTGTCTTACCCTTAGGTTCAAAAATTCAGCTTCATAAGTGCAAGAGGAAGGAAGCACAACTATATACAAGTTTATCTGAAAAAGATCTGTGGGTTCCAGGGGACTGCAAGCTTGATAAGACTCAATCATGATAGGGTAACCAAGAAATCTAATGCAATCTTAAGCAGCACATCAGGGAATCATAGCATCCAGGATAAAAAGGGAACAGTTTCACTGTACAGTGAGCTGGTAAGACCATGTCCTAAGGATTTTCAGTATTGTATAGAATGTCAGTTTTGGGGGGAGGTATTGATCTGTTTTGTTGATGTTTTTCTCTTATTTCTCTTATTTCTTTTTAAAATGTTTGGTTATAAGGAATGACTCTCTGGGAGAGGAGAAAGCAATGGATAGGGGAGAAATCTAGGCAATAAGATACCAATAGATTTCTTTAAGTAATTTCAGCTCTGAGTTAACACTTTTTAAGAAGGCCATTGATGAGTTGAGCATCTAGAAATGGAAAATCAGGCTAGTAACAGGGCTTGAGTTCATGCCATGTGAGGAATAACTGAACAAAATGGGAGCATTCAGCCAGGACAATAGAAGGGAGTAGGGATAGAACAGGGATTTTCAAGTATTTGAAAGACTGTTGTGTGAAAGAGAGATTAGACTGGATCTGTTTGGCCTCAGAAAGCAGAACCAGGAGGAATGGGTGGAAGTTCCCTCTCTCCCTTCCTCCCTCTCCCTCCCTCCCTCTCTCTCTCTCTCTCTCTCTCTCTCTCTCTCTCTCTCTCTCTCTCTCTCTCTTCTTTCCCTCTTTCCCTCCTCACTGTCTCTCTCTTCCTCCCTCTCCCTTCTTTCCCTCCCTCCTTCCTCACTGTCTCTCTCAATTTAGTATCTTTGTGTGTACCAGTATCATGGTTCCTCATGAGGTATTTTTATCCATCTACTTATATTATCATATGACCATGGATTCCAGTGGAGCAGATAGAGAGCAAGTCCTAGAGGCAGGAAGACCCAGATTCAAGTCTTGCCTCTGCCTTGCTATAGGGAAGTCCCTTAACCTCCCAATGCCATGAGCAGCTCTCTAAGGCAGAAATTCTTCATCTTTTGGTGTCCTAAACTCTTTGGGCAGTCAGGCTGGTGAAGCCTATAGACCCCTTCTCAGAATCAGGTTTTTTTTAAAGTAATGAAAGGAAATGCTAAGCTTCAGTTAGAGAATATTGAAAATAAAGATACGTATTTTTTCATTCCAGATTCCCTGAAATTTATCTATGGACCTTTTGGGGGCCTGTGCACTTCAGGTTATGAACCTCAGCTCTAAGACTAGAAGTTACAGAGGAGCTGCTAATCTTCCTGGGGGGAGAGTTGTCTCCACACAGAGAGTTCCCAAAACTGATGAATTCACAGGCCAACACTAAACAAACATGCAAAATCCCTACATGCCTTGGTTTCTCAATTCACCTATGGCAACTGAGTAAGAAGCCCTTTTCAAAGCTTAACTTGGGGGCCTATGGTATTGACTTCAATTCAATTTGGCGCAACACTAATCCCAAACCCTCAGCATCCCTGGAGCATTAATATGGCACTAGAAGGTTGGGTTCTATATTCTTTGCTCCACTACTAACTTGCTATGTGACCTTAAGAAAGTCTCTTTCCCCTCTTTGGGCCTCAGTTTCCCCATCTCTAAAATGAAGGGATTGGATTGCATGAGGTGTAATATCTCCCTAAGTTATGGCAACATTAATTCAAGTGTGTAGCCGTTGTAACTTTTCTTTTAACACAAAAGTTTTTAATGATTCTTTAAGTCACCCCTGAGGAAGCCACAAGAGATAATGAGATATCATGTTGGCAAGCTAGCCACAGGTCATCATCACACAAAGGTGTACGGGCCTTTTTGACACTGCTACCCTGACAATGTCTTACCTCTGTTGCCCTCCCACTCCTAGACTAAAGGTACCTGAAAATCTCTCTGCTTGTCTTACTTTTGGGACATTGGTGTTAGACATTCCCCACTCCATCCCAGTCTCACTCTCTACCCTACTGAAGTCTTGGCCTTCGGGTGCTACTCTCAATAGGACCTCCTTATATGGAGGGTAAGGAGGTGGTTGCCAACAAAAACCAAGGACCATGTTTCATTGTCACAGCAACTCTGGCGGAGAGAGGGAGGTGCTAACATCCCCATTTTTCAGGTGAGGAAACCAAGGCTCAGAGGTTGGCCCAGGGTCATATAGTTGGTGTCTGAGGCAGGTTTTGAAACGAGGTTTTCCTGGATTCCTACTTAGCACTCTAGCTATGACTCCATATGAGCATACATGCTTTCCCCTAACATCAGTCACATTACCCTCTTCATCCGTATTGGGCCCCTTTCCCTACCTTTATTTTTTTTTTTCAAACCAAACCTCAGATTTCATTGGTATAGGAAACTTCTTCTGAGGCACCTGCTTTACCGTTACAGGTCTGTGCCTTCTCAGCAGTTTCTAGCCCTAGAGAGTTCCCTACAGGCACTGAAAAGTCAAAAGTCTTGAACAGGGTCATAGTATCAATATGTGTCAGAGGACTAACTTGAACTCACGTCTTCCTGGATATCAGGATGGCCCTCTATTTACCACGTTCCACTAGCCCTCTCCCCCAATATCAGTGCTGTGGAGGTTAATGGAGCCAGGGGCAGCATATGCAGCACTCAAGTTTCCAGCCTTCCCCTCCCCCTCCCCCCACTATCATCCTATAAGTTTCATGGATACTGATGAAGGCATTGATGGCCTAAGTACTCCACCTTGGGAGGATCTGGTCAAATTAGGAAGGGAAAGATGGCTGCATCAGCAAGCCCTTCAAAAGATAATCCAAACAACTTTGGGTACAGTCATGCTGAGAGATAGGGAAAGCCCAACCCCTTCTCCTCCTCTCTTAACCTCCTTTAGCCCATGACCCTGCTCCTCATGTTTTCTCAGGGCCCACCTTCTCCCCCAAAACCTTTGAGGGCATAGATCAGCAGAAAATTGGGAAGTCTGCTGCCTCGCCCATTTTCAAATCATACATGCCACATGTGCCTTGACACATCTTCCTCCTCTTCTCACTGGATCTTGAACTCTGCTCCAGGGACTCTGGGGTTCTAATAAGTGAACTTTCACCTTATTTTGTCCAAAAACAAGTCACTCCCCACTTCCCAACCATTTTCAAGCCATCCTTCCAACTCTTTTGCCTTTATGTGTTCTCTTTTCCTACTAGAATATGAGTTCCTGGAGGGCAGGGCTGTCTTTATTATTTGTATTTATATCCCTTAGCACTGTGCCTGGAAAATAGTATGTAATAAATGTTTTTTTTTTCAATTCACTCAGACAGTAGAGCTAGCACTGACTTGGAAATCAGAGAACCTGGGTTCAGATCCCAAGTCTGATGCTTACTACCTGTGTGACCTTGGACAAATTGCTTAACCTCTCTGGGCCTCAGTTTCCTCATCTGTAAAACAAAAGGTTTGAACTAAATGGTCTCTTCCAGTTCTCTTTCCATGGTTCTATGACTACAAGGTGCAAGGATGTCATTTTGGGGACTGTCAAACAGAGGAGGCAGAGGCAGATTCTCCTGGGTGTTAGCATCTGGGCCAAAGCTCTGAAGGTTCTTCCCTGGTTACCTTTAATCATGTAGATAACTGAGGTCCAGAGAAGGGAAGGGACTTGTCCAAAGTCATATAGCAAAATGTGGAAATAATGAGCTCAACCTCTATTCTTGAACCTGTCACAGATCATGCCACATGGGAAACTGTTAGACAACAATGAGAGGCTGAAGTGGGGAGAGTGACTCCAATGCAGGGAAAAGAGAGCTCAGCACTGACTAACAAATCCAGTGGTTCATGGAGGAGGTGGCACCTGCTGGGCCTTGAAGAAAGGATAAGCTCTTTATGAGAGAAAGGAGGAAGGAGGGCGTCTCTTGGAAGGAAGGGGAACTGTCCAAGCCAAGTACTCAAATGGGACCATGTATGCAAAGCATCAAAGTGTAAACTATTATTCTTACAATATAAATACTAAAGAGAGGAAATGGGCAGAAGCAGATCCACCAGGGAACCCTAAAGCTGGGGGTGGGGCAACTGATCTGCTGCTGTGGCTGCCGGCCTTTGCAGATACAGAGGCATAATTATACCGTTTAGTCTGTGACATGGTGGTTGTGAGTCACCCACACCCGCATGACCTGACACCCTAATGATGTGCTATTTTTACTTCTCTTCCGGATAACATCCCAGAGGATCGGAAATTATGACCAGAAAATTAATCTCCTTTGAGTTTGGACAAGAAATAAAAAGAACAGGAAATCATTCTGCACTGAGGCCCCATCATTGTTGAGCTAAAAGTTTGGATAAGACATTTCAGGCATCTTTTCCCCTGCTCCCATGGGGACAGAAATGACCAGAGTGAGCAGGCTGTATTATGTCTAGAATGAAATGCCTTTTTCTGAAAGGCAAGGAACAATGAGTGGAAGATACAGAGAGGCAAGATTCAACTCAACCAAAGGGGAAAACCTCCTACCAATGAGCACTGGAAAGGTGGTAGCTTCTCTGTCCTTGGAGATTGGTCTTCAGGCAAAGGCTGGATGGCCACTTGCTTGAGGGCGTGTTAGAAGAGTCTCTTGTTCAGCTATGAGATGGTCTAGACAGTCCTTTCTAGCTCTGAGATTCTGACCAGACTATTAAACACATGTACATGGTTTTGATCTAAGACCTGTAGAGGCAGGACCCTGCTGTGCTTTATGAGGATATGTTATTAATTATTTACAATTCTTAATAATTAATAATGAGAATTGGAGGTGGTGTTCCTAGGGACTTAAATTAAGTCAATCAATCATAGAATATGATAATTTTAGTGTTCAAGGGGACTTTGGAGATCATCTAGACCTCTTTCCTCCTACCCTCTCCAGCTATAGATGAGGAATATGAAGTACAGAGAAAAGTTACACATTCCTGTTATCTAATCTCAATTGGGTTCTCCCTGCTGTTCATCAATCCTTTCATCCTTCTCTGATTGAATCTTTATTCCGTTTCCTGCAGTGGCCCTTCCAAACCTTCTCAGCTCCCTTTAAGCTCCCCATTCATCACTACCTCCCCCCTGTCTCTCAGTAGAAACCCTCACTTCAAACTTTATTGAGAAAATAAAGGCAATCTCTCATGAGCTTCCTCTGTTCCCTGATTCTACAACAAAATCCCTTGACATCATCTCCCATTTTCTCCTCCTTTTCTCCAGTCACTGGCAGTTGTGTGGCCTTTCCCCTTGGCAAAGTCAAACCCGTCATACATACCTTTGATCTAGATCTCAATTCCCTCCCTCCCTCTTCCTCCCTCTCTCTCCCTCCCTCCTTCCCTCTCTCTCCCTCTCTCTCTCTCTGTTTCCCTCCCCATCCTCTCTCTTTCCTCCCTCTCTCTTTCTCCTATTCCTTCCTTCTTCCTCCCTCCCTTGCCTTCTCTCCCCTAACTTCCTTCTCTTCCTCCTTCCCTACTCTCTATAAATATGCTCAGGTCTCCCCCATCATTTAAAAACCCCTTTCACTTGACCCCTTCTACTCACTCAAGTGATCATCCTACATCTCTCCTCTTTTAATTGCCACACTCATTAAAAAAAATCCTCTATAATCATTGCCTCTACTTCCTCCCATCCCACTCTTCAATCGTTGTTAATCAGGTATCTGACCCTACCTACTTAATCGACATTGTGTTCTCCAAGGTTACCAACAATGTCAGTTACTAAATCTTATGGCCTTTTCTTGGGCCTCATCTTTCTTAAGTTCTCTGCAGTCTTTGATATTATTGACAGTTTCTATCTTCTGAATACTCTTATCCCTTGGTTTCCATGACACTCTTCTCTCTCCCTGTTTTATTCCTATCTGTCTGACTACTCCTCCATCTCCTTTGCTGGATCATCATCATCACCATCTGTGTCCTATCCGCTAACCATGAGTCTCTACCAAGGCTCTGTCCTGGGCTCTCTTCATGTCTCTCTTATATACTCGACCCCTGGCAAACTCGTCAGCTTCCCTGGGTTCAATTCCTCGGGTGCAATCCCTGTGCAGATGACTCTCAGAGCTATATATATTCAATCCTAGCCTCTCTTCTCAGGTCCAGTGCTGCATCACCAACTGCCTATTGGACATTTTCACCTGGATATCCCATAGACATCCCCAAATCATGATACCCAGAACAGAGCTCTTGGACTTGTCCCCTAAACCTATGCTGCCTCCCAACTTCCTTAATTCTATTAAGGATATGATCATGCTTGTAGTCACCTGGGTACACCAGTTTGGAGATATCCTCCAGTCTTCCCTTTCCCTCACCATCCATATGCAATCAAGTTGCCAAGTCTTGTCAACTCTACCGCCACAATATTTTTCATAGCTATCTCTTTCTCTCCAGTCTAACACCCTAGATCAGGCCCATCAACTCTCATCTGGGCTATTGCAATAACCTCCTAATTGTATTCCCAGATTCCAGTTCCCTTGAGGAGCTCTTTTTCATTTCTTTGTATCCTTAGTTCCTGGCACAGTCCTTTGCACATAGTAGGTGCTTAATAAATGCTTGTCAAATTGAATTGATTCATCCCTGCTTCCATAAAAAAGATCAGTGTCACAACCAGGCTCCCAATTCAGGTGTCTAAACTCCTAGTCCATTAATATACTGGGAAATTTGACTAATTGCTTGTGTTATCTGTATAACACACACAACACATGCACATGTGCACATGCACACACTGACAAGGTAAGAAACCCAGCTCAGAAGCTCTGGAAAGGAGCCATCAGTAGTTGGAATAAAAGTCATGCCCACCCTCACTTTTGATCCTTGATCCTCTAAGTACTTTGGAGGCTGCAGCAATAGCATCCACTGATAGTCAGTGGTAAGATTGGATTGAACTCTAAGAGTGTATCTCTTAAGAGCTGTTGGTGATGAAAAACTCATGACTTCTTTGGCACTTTGATAAAGCTCGTTCAATTTTATAGAGAGATCTCATCCCAATAATCGTGACAAGGAGCTTATACCCATTTTACAGAATGATTAAGTGCTCTGCCCAAGACTACATGGCTACTGCCAGGATATGGATTTGAACTGAGGCCTCTTGAGTCCAAGTTCAAAGTATTTTCTTCTATATCATGTTTGGGTCTCAAATTCCATTTCTGGAATTCTGGCTTCTATCCTGTGGAGCTTAAAGCAGCTATTAACTACCAAAGAACCCACACTTCCTGGGCCCATCTGTTAAAGCTTTCCATTTTCCCCTTGATTTCTTGGCACCTACTGGTGAGGCAGTACCTCCCTCCCACCATTCTTCACATTCACCTCAGTATTCTGTCTCTCCTCCTGTCTCTCATCTCCCAATGAACCATACATCTTGAAAGAAGGAGTGGCAAACTGATGGACTGTCATATTGGCTCTCCTCAAGCCTGATCTATATGCCCATGGCTTGGTAGGTAAGTCAGAAGGAAATGTGGTGAACCCTACTGTGCCAGTTCCAGCCAGAGGGCAGGCAACATAAGCCACTATAATGAAAAGATCAAAGCTTTAGGGAACTGGGTTGAATACATGAAAATACCATTCTCTGGTATTTCCTACCAGGAAAATTTGAGCTTCCTAATCTCCTATACATACTCATTGCTCTGAATTCTCTACTCCAGCAAATGGGCCACTTGTTTGAATCTTGATACTTCCTAGATATCCTGAACCTGAACCAAGAATAGTTTTAAAGTCAAAGGACCTGGGTTCAAATCCCATCTCTGACACTTACTAGATGTGTGACCTTGGGCAAGTCCCTTCCCATCTCCGGACGTCAATTTCTGTCTCTATAAAATGAGGGGTTTAGATAAGATGATCTCTTCCAGCCCTGAATTTATAAAGGTCTCATTCACAGCTCTCAATTTATGATATTTTGATTCAAAGAATCCTAGCTCTAAAGCTGGAATGGACCTCAAAAATCACCTTACTCATCTAGGTGACACAGTGCATTGAGTGCTGGACTTGGAGTCAGGAATACCTGAGTTCACATCTTGCTTGAAACATTAGCTGTGTGACCCTGGGCAAGTTGCCTACCCTCTCTGTGCCTCTGTTTCTTCATTCATAAAAGAAGGATAATGACAGTACCTACCTCAAAGGGATGTGAGGATGAACACGTGTAAAACGCTTTGCATACCCTAAAGTGGTAAGTGTGCATGTGTGTGTATTAGCTACTACTACTATTATTAATAGTATTATAATTTTACAAATAAAACAACTGAAAGTCAGGAAAATGAAGTGATTTGCCCATACTCACAGAGTTAGTGTCAGACAGGACTTCTGGGTCATGCGAGCAATAAGATGGAGGCCTAGATGTTTTCTTTAATACCCATGACCTTTTCAACCCCTCCAAAACAGAAATTATTCTCCAAAGATAATGCAACTTCAGCTGTCCCCATGTGCTAGGATGCCTAGAATTCAAAAGAAGGCCAATAAGTGTCATAGATAAGATATGAACTCGAGACTTCCGACTTTGGAGGCCCATGTTCTTCTTGCTACTCCATTACTTTTGTACTTCTCTTTACTTGGCCCAACTTATTCTGCCCCAGGTAAGAATCACCATTCCCTTCATCTCCAGGTCTCCCCCAAGATTGACATGTGTGAGGTTGGTATAACACCTGGATCATCCACATCATTGCATGGGCTTGTCCTGCTGTTCTGGCCTGGCTTTATGTTAGAAATCTCTCTCTTCTTCAGCTCAAAGCTCAATGCAAACGGGCAGCTGTTATGAAAATCTTTTCTCAACTGTGTCTCTGCAGCAGCACCCTTCTCACATGGCTCCAAGCACACTCCCACATCCCCTTAAAGGCATGAGCATTACTCACAGAATTCAAATGGGAATCACTACAGAAACTGTTTTGTGAAGGCCCATTGGGAAGGTAACCTTTAGTTTTGACAGCTCAGACCAGCCTTTGGAAAATCCCATGGGAATGTTATAGCTACAGGGGATTCTAAATCTACAGATTCATTAGGCCATGAGGGAGGTGTACAAAATGGGAAATTTGAGTCATCTTCTCATAGGGCCCCTGCCAGCTCTAAATTCTAGGAGCCCATGACACCCAAGTTTGCAGTTTTCAGAAGATATTCCAGATTGGAGTAGGAAGATGGAGAAAGAGTGCCTATCACAATAATGATAGCCCCAAAGCTGAAAATGTTCTCAGAAACCATCTGATCCAATCTCCTCATTTTATCAATGAGGAACTTGAGGCACCTAAAGGTGATATGACTTGCCCAAGATCATATAATGATTTGACACTAACTCCTTGCTCTTCCCTCTCCTAAGTGATCTCTCAGACAACCACCATCTATAACTCCAATAACTGAGGACGAAGCATTTTATAGTGGATGGAACACTGGAGTTGGAACTCTTGGGTTCAAGTCTCAGCTCTGTAACAACCTGTGTCAATTTAGAAAAGTCATTTAAACCTCTCTGGGAGTTTCTCCATGTGTCAAAGGAGGGAAAAGGACTACATGATCTCTCTAAGGTCCCTTCCAATTTTACTTCTATAATCCTATTATTTAGTTCGTGGAATGATTATTTTCCTTAAACTACAGTCATATAATATAGTCCTTGCAAGTATGATTATCCCCATTTTCTAGAGTAGAAAATTGAGTCCTGATACAGATGAAGAAACTGAGGCAAACAGAGTGAAGTGACTTGCCCAGGGTCATACAGTGAGTAAGTATCTGAGGCCAGATTTGAACTCAGGAAGACTCTTCCTGAATCAAGGGCCAGCACTCTATCCACTATGGCGCCACCAATCTGCAACTGTGTTCTTCTTATTATTAATGGATCTATTAAAGCCTCAAGTGAGTAGGGAAAGCATAGGCGAAGAGCCTTGCAAAGGTGGGAGATAGAGCATCATGTGCTGGAAAGAGTACTGGCTTTGGAGTCAGAAGTTTGAGGTACAAATTCTGGGTTTTTTACTGTACTTCATGGAGAATCAGGTAGAGTCCCATAAAGTATCAACTCCCTGACATTCTCTTCCTTGGAAATTTAGGTTTCCTGTTCTTCTATAGACTCCCATGTATCTGAATTCTCCGATCAGCAAATTGTTCACCTCCTTGTGTAGCTGAACTTGGGCAAGTCACTTAACATGACTGGGCCAAGTTCCTTATGTCAAATGAGAGGGGTAGACTAGGGGGCTTGCAGGGTCCCTTCTACCTTGAGAAGCCTGTGAATGTCTGACACCAGACTCAGTGCTAATTTTGCTGCAACACAATATTGTCTCCTACATGAGCTAAAGAAACTGGAGGACATCCAGAGGATGATGAAGAGACTTGAGTCCAGGCCATACGAGGATGAGCTGAAAGAATGGGACATGTTTAACCCAGAGAACAGGTGACTCAAGGGGGTCATGAGAACTCTTAAGTAGATGAAGGGATGTCACATGGAAGAGGGAGCAGACTCATTCTGCTTAGGCCCAGAGGGTGGAACTAGGATCTATGGGTTGGAATGCTAGAAAGGCAGATTTCAGCTTGAGGCAAGAGGAAAGTGAACAATTAGAGATACCCCAAAGCAGAATGGGCTGCCTTGGGAGGCAGTGGGGCCCCCCTCATGGGAGCCTTGAAGTGGTTTCAAAAATGAGCACTTGCCGAAGATATTTTAGGGACAATTCTTGTTCAGGTCCAGATTATACCAGATGGCCTCTGAGGTACCTTCCAATTTGGAGGTTCTGTAATTGAGTGAATAGCTCCTCTGCTTAGGGACCATCTGGAAAGACTTGAGAATGATTCTCCATTTGACCAGAGGCTTTGAGCTTGCTGCCTACTTCTTCCTTTCCGAGTTCACAAGATCAGTCAGCCCCAAGGCTCCATCTTTTCTCTGCCCGTCTGCCTGTAATTGTGAATCTATGTCCACTAAGCCCCTTGGCTTTGTCTTGTCTGCCAACAGGAGCCAGGAGCTCCAGGCTGCTAGAGTTAAAAGGCTGGTTGCTGGATCAAACTCCTTTTGCCGCCTGTGCATTCCCTGCCCACTCAGTGACTCACTGGACTATGTGATCCATCACGAACAATCTCTAATCTCTTCCAGGAAGGTTTATTACCACTAGTGATGCAGAGCAGCAGGCTTGCCAATGTTTTTGCAAAATGGCACCAGAAGGCTGCTGGGCCAGAAACTGGTATGCAGCAACTGAGGCCTTCTTGGGCAAACCTTTAACACTCACTCCTTGCTAATGACATGAAAGCTGGCATTTTCCTATTGCTTTATAATTACCAAGCTCTTTGGCACCAATTATCTCTTTTGTTTCTCCTAAGAACTCCAGGAGGTAGACAGGGTTAGTATACTCATTTTTCAGAGGATGAAACTGAGGCTCAAAAATGGAAATTTACTTGCCCAACGTCACACAGTTACTAAGCAGCAGAGCTTGAATGTGAATGCCAATGTTTTGTGTTTAATTCTGTCCCTCTTGCTACCAGGAAGACAATCTACTGTTGAATGAAAAGTACCATCTCCATGTTACTTGACTGATAGAGTGAAGATACTAGATCAGACAGGATCTAGATAAGGGAGGGATCACTAGAACAGATCAAATGGAACTAAGAAGGCCCTTACTGAGCCTTTTAGTACAAGAGGACATGATCTTTTGGAATTTTGCTTTAGAATTCTATCATCATTAAAAGCATAGAGAGAAAAGCCAGTTTTAAAATGTCTTTTAAAAATATACATTAAACAATATAATTGATAAGCATTTACTGAGTACCTACTATGCATATCAGGCACTTTGCTAAGTGCTGGGGATACAGAAACAAAAGTGAGACAAGTTTCTGTGCTTAAAGAGTTGACTTTCTACTGAGGGAAATAACATGTGAAGATTTAAATCAATACAGACTATATAGGCTATACCCAAAACCTTAGTACCATTTTAAGCTATATTAAAACTTTAAACTGCACTAAGACTTTTGGGACACCCTGTATACACAGTAAATACAAAAAAGGGGAGGAGAAAAGATCATTAATAACTTAGGGGCAGGGAGAGACAGGGAGACTTGGAAAGGCCTCTTATAAGAGTTGACATTTGAGCTGCATCTCAAGAGGACCAAGGAATTCTAAGAGGCAAAAGTAAGGACAGACAGCATTTGGGTTGTGTAAGATGGCCTATGCAAAGACATGAAACTGGGGGATGGGAATATTATGTGCAAGGTACAACATCAGGACAGTTTGGTAAAAAGATAAGAGAATGTGATAGGGAATAATGTAAAATCAGTCCAAAAATAGAGACTGGAGCTATATTGTGAAGGGTTTTAGATGCCAAAGGAGAATTTCTCTTTTATCCAAAATCAAGAGGGAGCCACTGCAGCTTCTTGAGTAGGTGAGTGATACAGAATACATTCCATTGCTTAAGGAGTCTCAGTTTGGCATCTGCAACACAGAGCAGCACTGGGCCTGAAGTTAGGAAGACCTGAGTTCAAATGCAGCTTTAGACACTTACTAGCTTTGTGACCCTGGGCAAGTCACCTAACCTCTGTTTGCCTCAGTTTCTTCATCTGTGAAATGGGGATAATAACAGCACTTCCCTCCTAGTGTTGTCGTAAGGATCAAATCATATTTGTAAAGTGCTTAGCACAGATATATCAATGTTAGTTATTATTATTACCTATTTGGAGGTTAGATTGGAGAAAGAAGATAGATGCAGGGAAACCAACTAAGAGGCTATTGCAAAAGTTCAAGGGAGATATGATGAGGGTTTGAACTAGGGTGGTGGCTGTATGAGGAAAGAGAAAGGAACAGAATTGTTATGGAGATAAAATTAATGAGATGACAATCATTTATATATTGGTGGTGGTGGAAGGAGTGAGGGAGAATGTAGGGTTAAGCAATGACTCCCAAAACACTATTAAAAAAAAGCGCTAACACCATTTGATACCAAACACTGCCTTTCTGTGCTCAATTCATTGTCTCTAAGATGCGGAGATGCTGTTTGAACTGTTGACAGGTAGAAATTCATTACTGTGCCTTCTCTGGGTACCAAGGTTCAGGAAAACCTTTGAGTTTTCAGGAAAAAATCACAGAGTTACAAACCCAGGGACTATATAAATACAATTACAAGATACTTTTCACCCAAATAAAGTCACATCTAAGTAAGTGGAAAAACATCAGTTGCTCATGGGTAGGCCAAGCCAATATAATAAAAATGACAATTCTCCCTAAATTAATTTACTAATTTAGCACCATACCAATCAAACTATCTGATAATTATTTTCTAGAGCTGGAAAAAAATAATATCAAAATTCATCTGGAAGAACAAAAGGTCCAGAATATCAAGGGAACTAATGAAAAGAAATAGTAGGGAAGGTGGCCTAGCTCTACCAAATCTCAAATTGTATTATAAAGCCGCAATTATCAAAACCACTTGGTACTGGCTAAGAACCAGAGGGGTAGACCAGTAGAATAGGTTAGGTATTCAAGACACAGTAGTCAATGAATATAGCAATCTACTATTTGATAAACCCAAGGACCCCAGCTTCTGGGATAAGAACTCACTGTTAGACAAAAATTACTGGGAAAACTGGATAAAAGTGTGGCAGAAACTAGTCATAGACCAGTGCCTGACATTGTACACAGGAATAAAGTCCAAATTGGTACATGCTCTAGTATAAAGATTGATACTATAAACAAATTGGTGGAGCAATGAATAGTGTATTTATCAGATTTATAGAGAAAGAATTTTTACTAAAGAAGAGATAGAAAACATTATGAAGTGCAAAATGGATAATTTTGATTACATTAAACTGAAAAGTTTTTGCACAACCAAACCCAATGCAACCAAGATTAGGGGGGAAGCAGAAAACTGGGAAAGAATTTTTGCAACTAGTGCATGTGATAAAAGGCCTCATTTCTAAAATATATAGAGAACTGAGTCAGCTATTCAAGAATACAAGTCATTCTCCAATTGATAAATAGTCAAAGGATATGAACAGGCAGTTTCCAGAGGAAGAAATTAAAGCTATCTATAGTCATTTGAAAAAATGCTCCAAATCACTATTGATTAGAGAAATACAAATCAAAACAACTCTGAGATACCACATTACACTCATTGGATTGGCTAATATGACAAAACAGGAAGATGATAAATGTTGGAGAAGATGTGGGAGGGTTGCAATACTAATTCATTGTTGGTGGAGCTGTGAGCTGATCCAACCATTCTGGAGAACAATTTGGAACTATGCCCAAAGGGCTACAAAAATGTGCATACCCTTTAACCCAGCAATATTGCTACTAGGACTGTGTCCATAAGAGATCATAAAAATGGGAAAGGGTCCCACATGTACCAAAATATTTATAGCAGCACTCTTTGTAGTTGACAAAAACTGGAAATCAAGGAGATGCCCATCCATTGGGGAATGGTTGAATAAATTGTGGTATATGAATGTAATGGAATACTATTGCGCTATAAGAAATGATAAACAGAAAGACTTATGTGATCTGATGCTGAGCAAAAGGAGAAGAACCAGGAGAACTTTGTACATAGCAACAACCACAGTGTGTGAGAATTTTTGTTGGTAGACTTAGAACTTCATTGCAATGTAAGGACTTAAAAAATTCTCAATGGTCTCCTAAGGCAAAATACCTTCCACATCTAGGGAAAGAACTATGGAATTCAATCATAGAATGTAGCAGATCATTTTCTTTTGTATTACGCTTTGGTTTGTTATATGATTTCTCCCATTCATTTTAATTAGTCTGTGCAACATGACTATGGTGAAAATGTATTTAATAGAAATGTATGTTTAGAACCTACATAAAATTGTATGCCACCTTGGGGAGGGAGGGGAGAAGTAGGGGGAAAGTAGGGGGAAGGAGGGAAAATATCTAAGTTATATGGTAGTGATTGCAGAACACTGAGAATAAATAAAATAAATATGTTTTTTTAAAAAAATAAATAAAGATAAAATTTTAAAAGATCACTGAGTTTCTCTAACTGGATCAGTGTTGTGAAATATTTTTCAAATAAAAGACAATGGAAGGAAAAAGAATAATGCATTTGACTCAACTATAGTGAATAGGCACATTTTTTTATCATTCAAAACTACAGACAAAATCAATGGTTTTAAATAGCCAAAAACTGAAAGACTTTAAACAACAAAAAGCAATATTTCAAAAATTAAAACAGCTAGGGATGTCAGGCAAAGGCCTTATTTCCAGAATTTATCAAGAATCAGAGTGTTTATACAAAAGAAATAATATACACTCCCCAATCAAGCCTTATTTGAAGAAGGTGAAAAGACATTTAGAAAGTAACTAATATAAAAATTTGACAACCAAATTAAAAGATGTCCAAACTTGATAAAAATCAGAGGAATTAAAACCAAGATAATCTTAAGATAACACCCTATCCTAATAGAATGACCAAAAAAGAAGAAAAAATAAAGTACAAAGTTACAGACTTTATGAGAAAAGGGAAAAACATTGTTAGTGGGACCAAAAACTGGTGAAATGTTTTGGACAGCAATATCACATCATGTGAAAAAGGTCACACACCTACACCTATCTTTAGACTTAGTAATTTCATTGCTAGAATGCTTTCCCCCAAAAAGCATAAAAACAAGAAAAAAGATTTATCTGTACAGAAATATTTGAAACTGCTCTATTTGTGATAGTAAATACATACACATATTCAAAACTCTGTGTGTTCTACATCAGAATAACTGAATAGATTATGATATATTAATATAATAGAGCATTATAGTGCTGTAAAAACAACAAATATGAAGCATACATGGAAATATGGACAGACCTATAGAAGAAGTAAAGTAAATGAGTGGAATTTTAGTTACACACACAATGACTACAGAAAAAGAAGAGAAGCAGGAAGAAAAAAGGCCAAAGAGTGGATCTTGAGGAAGCTCTAGAAGGGAATACATTTATAGCATCATATATGCTTGGTCTATCAAATCACAGCATCCTAGGATATTGTTTTTTAACTCAAGGCAATTATTTAACAAACATTTGTTAAATGCCTACAGTGTTTCAGGCCCTGTGAAGTGCTGAGGATCTGGAGATAAAAATGAAACAGGTCCTACCCTCAAGTATCATACATTTTGGAACTGAATACTATTGTTCCATAAGAAATGAAAAACAGATGGATTTCAGAAAAATCTGGAAAGATTTGCACAAACTGATATTGAGTGAAGCGAGCAGACCCAAGAGAACGTTGTACACAGCAACAGAAACATTGTGAGATGACCAACTTCTCAGCAATACAATGATCTAAGACAGCTCCAAAAGACTGATGATGGAAAATGCTATCCATATCCAGAGCAAGAATTCTGGAGTCTGAATGCAGAGGGAAGCATGCTATTTTCTCTTTTTTTGTTGTTTTTACTTTTTCTTTCTTGAGGTTTTCCCCTTTGGTTCTGATTCTTCCTTACAAAATGATTAATGTGGAAATATATTTAATATGATCATATATGTATAGCCTATATCAGAATGCATGCCATCTTGAGAAGAGGGGAGGGAAGGAAGGGGGAAAAATTTAGAACTCAAAATCTTGTAAAAGCGAATGTTTAAAACTAAAAATAAATAAATAAATTTAAATAAAAAGAATCATACATTCTACTCTGATAATTCTTTTGGTTTTGTCTTATTAAAAACTAAGAGTCTGGGATAAGATTAGGCCCTGAGTTTTATATTTTCATATGATTGTTCATGTAGGAGGGTGATCAGTGGAGCTAATAAGGAAGTAAGGTTTTGGGCTTTTTATTCTATTTCCCAATTGAAGGGTGTGAATGTGCCTGTTAGACCCATTCTGAATTCAGGATGGATGGACTAGGGATGAATTGGTTGGCTCAGACTGTTGTGATAGGCCTCTATGTTAGGTTTCAGTGTCAATCATCGCTTAGGTAGTCAGGCTCCACCCCCAATTTGCAAACCTGTAAGTGCTGACCTGGGGAGGGCACCCAGAGGGGGTGCTATACTGTAGTGGGTGTTACTGGGACATATTTGGGTCCCTATTCATTTGCAGGGCATCCATGAGGTGCTCTTTTTCCATCCAAAACTCTCCTTCTTGAATTCCCTAATATGTCAAGGATCCAATGGAGAAAAAAAATTGTAACAATTATTTTATTTTAGACTCTAATTGGACAGTTAGTTTTCCAATGTAATCTTTGAAGTCCAACCAGTTTGAGTCAACTTTTACATGGTTGAATATTTATGTTCCTCTACTGTATTGTTGTATCCAACTACTATGATCATGAATTTTTCAGCCCCAGAATACCAGCTATTTGTCTAGATCAGTGGTATCAAACTCAAATAGGAATGAGGGTCACTAATTTGTATAAAAGGATCCCTGTGGGTGACATATTGACTTAGTTTAAAAATGTAATATCATCTATTTTTATTGTATTTTTATTTATTTTGTTAAATATTTCCCAACTATATTTGAATCTGATTCTAGCTGTACTTGGCAGTATTGTGGTCCACAAAAGGCCCACAGTGCATGGTTGACAACTCTGATCTAGAGTATACTGTGGGGGTTCATCCCCATTTTCATGGTTTATTTTGTTTTGTTACTTTTAAGTAGACCTATACTGTTTGCCTTACTCATACATGAGTCCACATAACTTGTCTGAAATCCTTCCAGATTACAATTCTACCAAAAAAATTTGCTTGTTGACTTCAAAACCTTGATCAATCAGTCTCAAGTGCTTAATCCCTTTTTGAAAGCTCCAAACTTCTCTGACCCCTGGAGTTTTGCTGAGTTTATTAAGTTAACCTATTTATCCTAATGCAGGGTGAATTCAGACTTCCAATTGGATTCTCTATGTGTTGCAGAAATTTTTCAATTTTCATTGCCCTATTTGTTTCAGACAATTGCATTATTGTCATCCATTCAGACTAAGAAGAACATTCTTAGATGCCAAATTTCTGGCCCCAACCCTGAAGAAACAACGGCATAACCTCTATGCCCAAGGGATGATGTAGATGGACAAGAGAAACACATTGTCTGAATGGTGGGTGTTCCTGAATACCAGGTTTCTAGAGGAATGCCACAAGTTCCTGACCCCAAGTTTCCTGGATAAAAGAAGGATAGGTTTCTGGGTGATATCATTCTTGCTTTACTTTGCTTAGAATTCCAAGTTCAAGAAGTCTAGACTCTTGCTTCCTAGAGAGACAAGGGGAGTTCCTGGACTACCAGCTTCTTGGAGAGTAATCATGAACACCCTATTCCCTCCATGACTGGAGGAGGTACATCAAAGGACTAAAACAACAATACAGGTGAGCAAAGGACCTGGATTTTGTTCTCTACTATTACTGTGAATTATTCAGGCAATATAGATCTGATGGAAAAGAGGTTGACTCCCTAGCAGCTCCAAGGGCTTTTCTTTTCGATGGGAGTCCAAGCTCTCAAGGAAGTATCATAAAGCTGTATTCCTATATAAGTCCCTGAGATGAAAGTGAGAATTACCAGCATATCAGAGGGCTGCTTGTCTAGCAAATCACAAACGCATTTCCTTTCAAAGAGAGTCCAAACCATAAGATAGTACTATGAGTCTGGAGGACTTCAGAGCCCTGCTGAAAGGTGGGACTCACTAGAGAAGGAAGACAATTGTATAAATTGTTCATGGGCTACAGTGGACCCTTTATGTGTTTTCTATATTTTCTGTGGGGTAGAATAAAGGCTGTCCTATATCTGATATGTACATTATTACTGTAAAGAGCTTTGGGCTCTATTACACACATCTCTGGAGACTTAGACACAAACTGTGTCAAGACTGCAAGATTTCCCAGGAGCAACTCTGGGTGAAATCAAAATGAGTCCCAAACAGAGGGATTATCTGGGGACCATACCAAAGATTAAACTCAGTCTATCTAAACCCAAATGTGAGCTTCTATTTGGGAATGAAATTGTACCTTCACAACTGGGGCACTCTACTATGGGTAACATTTGTTTCTGTTGATGATTATTCAATATGTTACTTCATTTATTTTACTGTCACATGGACTATATAGAAATTTTTAATAGTTTTAGGGTATAGGAAAGACCAGGGGGCCAGAATGGAGAGAAGTTCTGGTGAGAAAAGAATGGTACCCATTGTCACCCAAGCCTTTGGCCACCAGGGACTGTGATGAGAAAGTGACCAAAGTTGGGCTATTTGGTATGCCCTCCTCTGCAACAATTCTACTAATGATGTGATGAAAACATAGGCTGCATTAATTTGAACAAAACCCCTCCAAAAGATTGGTCCTAGCTGGCACCATATAGTTCACCTCTGAACTATATGAAGGCTATCTTGAATTGATGGCTCCAGTTTCCCATTTATGGGGCAGTACCACACCTGATCAGGGTCTAGTCAGGGTCTTGCTGGACAAGTCTCAAACTGTTGGTTGAACCTTCTCCTGTCCTGGTCAGGTTCCAGATGAGATCAGGTTGGGGCACGTGGACGTATTCTGTTGGATAAGAAGCAGGGTGGCCAAGCCAATCAGCTAGAAAGGACTGGAGGCACACAAGGTAATGTCCAAAATGGAAGGAAGGTAAAATCCAGAGATTCACAAAAGCAGAAAAATAGTGGGAGGAGGTTGATGAAGGTCAAGGTCTGGATTTGAGGCTGTGATTGTTCAGTGTCAGAAGACAGATGAGAGGTCCAGCTAAGCAAAGGATGGTAATAGGATTTGTGATACTCCAAGACGACACAGATGCATGGCCACGTTCTGACTTGCCCTGTTTTCTCAGCTTGCTCAAATCCCCTTGAGCTGGGAACTCCTCATGCTGTTGCTACCCTCATTAGCTTCCATGGAATGTATGGGATAAAAGTCTCACTTCCAATCTTGACAGTTGGAGCCTTCCCCTTACCCCTTCCAGCTTCATTAACCTCCATGGAATTTATGGGATGGAAGACAGGTGTCTCTGTTTCTGCTCATGTGGCAGTAATTATTTCCATTTAAGGAGACTAGGTCTCTAGGGAAAAAAGTCAAAATGTCCCAAACCTCAACAACTATCATATATTATTTCATGTCAAAAGCTCCAGCTCTGTAGAAGGGGGACTTGAGTCAGAGAGGGGAGTAAAAAAGGCTACTTTGAATCATCAGGAGGCACACTCAGCCCACAATCACACACACAGCAGGGAGACCTGTCTGCATGAAAATAAAAGCACACAAGAGCACATATGTAGTATTTAGCTAGTGTCCCCGGCGCTCCTCATACACTGCTATCTCTAGAATACAATTAATCAATCGTTCATAAAAGCCAGCAGCAGAGACAACTCCAATACTGGCGATCTGTTCATCTGACCATCTGCCTCCATGTTAGATGAGGCAGGTGAATTCAGCATGATTATCATACAAAATGTAGGCAAGGCTTGAGGAAGGTTTTGGAATTAGGGACTCCCACCACTCACAGGGGTCTTGAGATCCTCTTACCTTGCTGTATATTTGTGCTTCCTTGGTGTTCCACTGCACAGGATTCAGGAAGTAGTCAATTTCTGTAGTCCTAGGAAGGAGGAAATGGGAGAATTCTTCTCATTTGTGCACAGAGGGAGGAAGCAAGGGAACTGGCCAAAGCTGATCAGATCACAAAGGGAAGCAGCTGAGAACAAAATGGCTCTAGATTCCAGAAACAGAGCAGAGGTCAGAAAGTGACTGAGGCTCTTCCAGTGTCCACTCTCCAAAAACAACACCTGGGAGGAGGAAACAGCTCCCTCTTTCCATTATTCCATTTTGGGGACAAGTATTGAAGTCAGAAGACCTGAATTTAAATCTCAGTTCTTTCCCTAATTGGGTAGTCTTGGGCTTCTCAATTCTCTCATCTATTAAATGGGCACAATGCTCCTTTAAGGACCTACTTCCCAGGGTTGTGCAGAAAACACTTTGTAAACCTAAAAGTATTAGTCATGGGAACATTTAATAGTTTTATACTTCAGGCTAGTCAGTCTCCTTTTCTTAGCCTGTTTCTCTTTTGATCCTAATAATAGCCACCTGGAAAACTCTCTGGGGTATTCTGATCAGAGTGGACACTCCTCCACTTCCCTTGACCTCCTTTCCTTTTTCCTTCCCTTCTTCCTCCCACTTCTCTTCCCACCCTCCCCCCGACCCTAGGCCAGAGTTATGGAGCACACAGAGAGAAACAACCAGAATAGCTGAGAAATCCCCAGGTGTAACCACAAAGTCCCCATAGAAATGGTACCTTTGTACCATTATATAGTCTTACCTAGCTTACAAAAAGAGTAATATATTCAAAGGTTCCTGGCATTTGTCTATGCTGGACTAGAGCAATTTTTTAAAAAACAATGGCAGCTCTGCTTGAGTCTTATGTATAAAACAGCAGACCCTACTCATTAGGAACCACTCAGATCAGTTTGCAGTCCTGCCTGAGCTAACCATCTCCTGATTAGAATTGGAACAAAAGGAACTTGAAAGGCTCTCTCACAGACTGTCACATAAGCTGGGTGAGTTTCTCCTTGAGTCTTAGTAGAGAGTTCTCTTTCTGTAACATATAACCTTTTATTTTTTAAAACACCAATAAATCATATACATGCTTTAGACCATTGACAAACTTTAATTTGACTGCAGCTGCTTTAAATCAGGTTCTTGTCCAACATCCAGTGAATGAGCTGACCTTTTAATGAAGGACCTGAAGCATATCCACCTTGACATTCTTACAATCAGAAGAAAGAAATTTCATCTACATGGAAGAGTAGACTCACAGGTACTGCTTGGAGAATCAATGAAAGGGTTAATGGAAGGATTTTTTTTTTTTTCATCAAAATCCCTAACGCTACACGGAATATTAAATGCATGGGCATTTGGTCATCAAGTATTACATTACTAATGATTATTTCCAGAGAGATTACCATGAAATTAATAGCAGCTTACATGCCAATATTAATTGCTATGGATGAAGTGGCTCAAAAACTCTAGGAAAAACTTGACCAGACCTTCCAAATCAGATGAAAATACATTCTGATATTTCATGACTTCATTGCAAAGGTGGGAAAAAGTTAGGGAAAGAAAGAAAGACAAAAAAAAGGAAGGAAGGAAGAAAGGAAGGAAGGGAGGAAGGGGGTGAGGAAGGAAGGAAGAAAAAAGTCTCGAGTTTATTAAAGTTTAAAACTGGACCAAGGTCTCTGGGATAGGCCAGGGGTGGGAAACCTGTGGCCTCAAATGGCCACACTTGAGAACATAGAGAGTCACATGTAGCCTCATGGCCACAGGTTTCCCACCTCTAATAGGCTGTATATGGAAAAGATAGAGACCAAAGATGGAGATTCCACAAAAACCTCACACCTGTATATCATGAGCACTTTCTTCATAAAAAATAATGGTTAGAAGCTGAACATCCAAAGCATCAACAACAAACAAACTTACAAAGAATGAAATTTATTACATTATAAGAGATAGGAAAAGATTCACGGACCTGAGTTCTGAGTCAGCTGTTTGTGCCTCACCGGACGGTCAGTTCATTAGAGCTTAGATTAGAAATTTTAACAAATAAGAAGTTATAATAAGAAAAAGACATGGCACACCAGTGAGAAGGTTTGACCATAGATTATTTAAAGAAGATGAAAGTAAAAAATAGCAGAGAGAGAAATGGTATCAACAGGTAAGGATAACAACAGTAATAGCTAGCCTGTATCTATTGCTGCAAGGTTTGCAAATGGCTTCACAAATATGACCTCATTTGGTTGTCACAACCATCCTGGGAGGCTGGTGTTATTTTTATCTTCATCTTTCAGATGAGGAAACTGAATCAGGTAGGGGTTAGCTTGCCCAAGAGCGCAACTGGTAGGTATTGTAGGCAGGATATCACAAGTCTTCCCAACTCAAAGCCCAGCACTCTATCCACTGCATGACCTACCTGCCTATGACTCCAATAGTGTCATCCAGAAATTTAACCAATGTGAATTAATTGCTATCACAAGAAGACGAAAAGAGCCCAGAAAGTGCCTCAACCAGCAAACATCTGACTTCCTTGCCAGTCGGAGAGGGGTGACTGCCGAAGACAACACCTGCTTAGAATGCAAACTTAAATCTTATGAGGAAAGATGATGGATAACTGAGCAATATCATTTCAGAAAACAAAGAGAAGCAAAGGACAGTAAAAGCAGGCTAATGAAAACTTGGTGATATGTCTAACTAAATAAAGTCATCCCAAGGGCACTCAAGGATGAAAATGGAAAGAGAACTACAAAGAAAAGAAAAATGGAAAAGATTTGCAGAAACTATTGCAACACAAGGACAGTGGAACCACATCACATTTGGACTTTAACACCCTGAGACCTCTCTCAGCACTGGGAGCCTTCCCTCTGCTATGTTGGTCTCCTCCCATTGGTAAATGCCTTCTTTGACCCTCCATTTTGGGATGGTCTCAGGATGTCAATGCTTCATTCCCTTCCCGCTTGTGTCTCTAACTTCTAGACTTTGCCACCATGACCTAAGATTCTTTCTCGTTCTGGGAATTCTCTAAGAGGCTGGGACCTCCCTCTACCATGCTGTGCCCGTTCCCCATTGGGTGAGTTCTTTGCAGGGGTCTTCATTTTGGGGATGAACCCAGGCCAGTCGTGATTCTTCTCCTCCTGGCTGGGCTTCTCATTCTCTGGATTTCATCATGCCCCTGTTCTGGTACCTCCTCCTTCCCCCAATCATATCTCACCCCACCACCGCTTCCTTTTATGTGTTCCCTTTTCATTCCTCTCTGCACTGCATTCCAGCCTTTCTCTAATATACCCCGGTTCTTTCTCCAGAAGCCTCACTGAAGCCCTGGAATTCACACACACCCTCCAAGCCTTCAGCCTCTCCCTCAGTTGGATGGCCCTACCCAGAACCTCTATTTAAGGAGGATACCCAAGCCAGCCATGTCTCATTCCTCGCCAGGCTGCTTTCTTCTACCATGCTCCTGTACTGAGCACCTTTATATCTCCTTTTCATCTTCCTTTTTTATGTTTTCCCTTCATTTGAATATAAGTTCCTTGAGGGCAGGGACTGTCACTTAGGCTTATATTTGTGTCCCCAGCAGTTAGCACAGTGCCTGGCACATAGTACATGCTTAATAAATGCTTGTTGTCTGTTGCCTGCTTGCCTTAACATCACAGTCCCAGAGACTCTTATAGAGAAAGTAAAAATCGCACCAAAGGGAACAGTCAGGCAAAGCAGCTGTATTGGATCACGTGTATATATAGAGGTGATACAATTGTGAGGGTGCTGAGGGACTGATTCACAAGGTCTCTCAAGGGGAAGCATATCCTGAGAATTTGGGAAAAGTTTCAGATATCAACAACTGATAACCCATAAGCCTATTCTCCCATGTAGACAAAATGGCTGCACAAAAAGAGGCAATGCACAACGTAGGTGTTAGTGAGGCACAAGCAGGCTTACACAAACAATATTCAACAATTAACCCTATCTTTATCTTCTCACAGTTGGCTGAAAATAGAGAACGCGAGATCCCACTGTACTCATTGTTGGTTTATTATGAAAAAAGTATTTGGCTTGGTAGAAGAAGACTGGGCTTTAATAGTATCTTTGGTTGCAAGGTGTCTCCCATCCATGTGTCAAGATCATGCATGATTCTTTGAAAGATGTAACAACAGAAATAGTCTTGCTCAATTAATCTCTGATAATCAACATCAGGTGAAGCACAAAAGAGGGAGAGGCCTGCTCACCAAAGGTATTCTGCCAATGCGATGGAGGAGATCAAGCATAGGGTGAAGAAGGATTCTCTGTAGATGGCAAGGTCTTTCAGATGCTGCTGTCTGCAGATAAAATTATTTTGATTGCATCAATCCTCAAGACGTTTCAGGGACCCTGAAAGAGATCTGTATTTATCCAAAAGAATGTGGCTTGTCCATCTATACAGGAAAGAGCAAGTGGAGGAAGAATTTCTGTTACTGACTCTCAGCTCTTCTCCCAAGCCCAGTGTCAAACTCTGCTGCTACATACAGCCCCTTCCCTGAGACAAGATGGTAAAGGACAGAGTCAATGGATTTGGTTGTCTGATAACCAAGGCTGTATTTGCCTCAAACAGAGTGCGCATTGTGACCCCTTCATTGACCTCAATTACCTAGTTCATATGTTTTAATATGACTCCACCCAAGGGTATTGCCAAGGCTGAGAGTGGAAAGCTGGTGACCAAGGGAAAAGCCATTACTGTCTTCCAGGAGCGTGATCCCACCAATATTAAATGGGGAGATACTAGAGATGAATATAGAGTAGGATCCACTGGTGTCTTTACCACCGTGGAAAAGGCCAGGACTCACTTGAAGGGAGGAGATAAGCATGTCATTATCTTTCTCTCTTCTGCTGATGCCCTTACCTTGGTGATGGGAGTGAGTCATGAGTTGTTGTTTTTTTAAATTTAATTAATTTTTTTTGTTACATTTTAAATTCTTAACTATCTCTCACCCCGCACTGTGCCTTAGAGAAGGCCATCATGTGATGAAGATTCATAAATATATGCAAAAACATACTGTGTATACTTCTATTTATCTTTTCTTTCTATGGAGGTATAGAGCATCTTCCTTCACAGGTCCTTTGTAGTTTATTTGAATATAACACTCGGAATAATTTGCTCATCCACAATTGTTCTTCAAA
>CM053775.1:22202603-22235143 GCA_028658325.1 Potorous gilbertii
ATTAAAAAATTTCCCTGCAGTTTAAAAGCCATTTATAAAGACTGACAGAGCTGAGTCAGTGGTGATAGAGGGTAATGCCTGGCCAGGCTAACACCTTGGCCAGCAGCCTCCCTCCCTCATGATCTTTTGTGGTTCCCGGTGACCTCTTTGATGTTCCAAAGGAACCCCCCGTCCAGTTCATTGGCACGCCCTCACTGTCCCATAGGGGTGTGATGTGTTATTTATATCACTTATTGAACATTTGTGCCCCATGTGTATAAAATGGAGCATGCACATCTGAAACTGTTCATTGCAATAGAATTAACTAAGCAGGACCTTTGTCACCAAAAAAGGACAGAGAACAATTAAATATGAAAACAGATACTTCTCTAGTTATGTAGAATCTTAAAGCAACTTTGGTAAACTTCTCTCAGCAAAAGTGCTCCTTAGGCAACTTCATTTGAAAGATACTAAAAATGCTAAATAAATACTAAAAGTCTATCCACTCTGGGCAGAGATGCCCCCAGTATCAGAATCCAGGCCATACTCGTGAACATCACTGAGGAGACCAGTGTCATTCACCACTGTGGGGATGTAAGAAAGCTCCTGAATGCTGGGTTTGAAGGCAGCATAAGGACGAAGAAAGCAAGTCTGTCATGGTTATGCCACCCAACCCCAGTTCAACAAATGAAGAAGGACCTGTATTACCATGAACTTGTCTTCTGTATCTCTGGTACATCCCTCTATACTCAGACCATTCTATAAAATGACATGTGACGTGGCCCCAAGATTTCATAGAACTTGTTTGGAGGAGGAGGTACAGGCATAGCACCGAGAGTTTTCCATAGATTATTTGTTGTGGAAATTCTTTTGAGTTCTTATCACTAGTCTTACCTCTTTAGAAATTTAGCACTCTCAGTTCCAAAGAAATACTTAATTTAATGATACAGTCTCCGCAACATGAAGATTTGTAGCTGTACTGTCTTGGCGATGGGTCTGACCTTGGTTTCCCAAACTTTGCCCTTGCCCAAGTTTTTATGGGTACAGTATATGTCAATACTTGAGATGCACTCCATGTTCAGAAGATTTTGTGTGGAACTTAACTCCATAAGTCCTAGGATGTTGCCTGAGACACAGAGAATAAAGGATGACAGAAATACCACGTAAGTGACAGAGTTAGGATATGAAGAACCTTTACCCTAGGGAAAGTTAACCTTTGCGCTGTAGGGACTAACTAAAACTCACATATGGGGGATGGAATCTGCATTGATGAAGGGACCTTTGAGTGCACCCATTAATATGTTACAGATTCTTCCATTATCATAACTGCATTTTCTCAATTATGCCCTCCTTCCAAGTTGGTCCATTAACAAACCTATGTTCCATCCCTGTATCCAGTAATGGTTTGCTGTGGACAAAAAAACCTGATGGCCAACCTGCTGTCTTTATTTTGGCTGATCTGTAACGAACATCTGACAACATACCTCTGGCACCACTTGGATATTCCTCTAAATGCTGCCACACCCTTCCTGACTTTAGAACCTTGGATAACAGGGCATTCTTTATTTCCTTGAAACTCCTTATTTTCTCCCAACTGAATTTTTCTGTAGAAAAAGTTGGCAGTGTAATCCGTCGTATGTTGTCCTTGATCTATTAAACTAATGTGGCTGGTCATCAATATTTTTTCCAAAGTATTGTGATTTCTAGTAAATCTTGACTGAGTTTTAAACCACTGTGTTTAACGACATGTCTCTTATTCCTTCTTCTTTTGGAACATGAGATCTCTTTTTTAATTAATTATCATTGACTCTTGACAGTTACAAATAGACCATTTTTTCTGCAGAGATAATTATGTCCCTTTGTCTTATTAAGCCTCAATTTCCAGTCCCAATTAAGTAAAGCCCAATGGGCATCATCAGAGTGACTCTATTCTGAATTTTACTGTGAATATTTCAAGGATGACTTTTATATAACGCCAGTTAATTCAGAATTTTAGATATTTCAGTTCCACTGACAAAGAAGATTATTAAAGATACGAGAAATCTTGAGTTGTTCATAATCAATCACTTTATTTAGGGACCAACAGAGATGAAAGCCAACAAAAAAGAAAAGACTGAGTGCATCTAGGATGCAGAAGATGCAGAGTGCATCTAGGATGATCAGCGTCACACAGAGGTGTCCTTATCTTGCTGGAAACAGGCTGCAGGATGTTATTCCTCCTTGGTGTCATGCTGTCTTGCATTCTGTAATGCAGAGCCCACCTGTAGCCCCAGGAAAGTGACATTGTCTGACAGGAACTCATGAGGAATATCTTACAAGGACCTTCATTAGAGAGACTTGCTCCTGATGCTGTTGCAGCTGCAAAATGAATAGATTAAGAAATACCTCCTGACCCGTTGAAATGTGAGGCTCTACAAAGCTGGAAGTTAGTATATATTCCTTCATGGAAAAGGCCATTTTCCAGGGTCAATTCATGAAGTATAAGAAACTATATTAAGTTGGGACTTGTTTAGTAGTGTCTGCTTGTATCATGTCCTTTTGAATGTGTAGGACTCTAATGTCACAGGGTTTAGGGGTGAGGATAAATAATCCAAGGGTATTTACCTGCCTAGAGAATGCCATGCTTCTAAAAGTCTGGAATTCAAGTCTCTCATTTGAAAATCTTTGTAGAGGGCTGAGATTTTCACTCAGAAAGTCTAGAATGAGCAGTAAACAAACCTTGAGCCCCAACATGAAAGCCTTTGTAGAACGACTGAGATTATTACTCAGAATATCAGGAATGACCAGTACAAAACCTTGAGCCCCAACTTTCAGTTAGCTCGGGACTTTTGGGTTATCACTCACTTTCCCAGGGGAGGGAAGTTGATGCCCTCCCTCTTAGGCTTTTTGGTCCAGATTTAGGGTTTTCACTGAGCTCTGGCCCTCTATTTATATCCATCAGTACATGGGAGACAACCATCGACCCAACAATATTGACATCTCAACAACTGGTCTGGGCAGAGGCATTTTTACCAAATTTGGTAGTACTGTCCCATTTTGAACAAAAATGGTAAAATGCCTTTTTTAACTGAAACTAGTCATACTGGCTTTTGAAAACCAACAGTAGCAATACTGACTTTTTTTAACCAAAAATTGTAATACTGACATTAAAATCTAGTATGCCTTTAATTTTCTTCATGCATGACACTCTACAGTGAGGTATGCCCTTGCCAATCAATCAAACAAGCTGTATTTGTGGTAGGTTAGTGATTGGAAGTACATAATAAAGAAGTGAAAGAGCTTTCTTGCCTGCAGCTTATGCTCTCTTGGGATAATGGAATAAGCTGATTTTCTGTTGGGAAGGTAATGACATAAATGAGAGGCTTAGAACCAGATGATTTTTAAGGTACCTTCTCACTCAAAATCTATGAAAACTGTGCCAGTAGTCAGCACAGCTAAGTGGGAAAGCCACATACAGATTTAAAAGGAGACCATGGAAGACATTTACTGTGCTGTTCCTATGCAAATTTATAAACCCAGAAAAGCAGCAGTTGTGGCTTCCATATCTAAGGAAGTTGAATTCAAATAATAAATCATGAAGGGACAGAAACAAAGACATGATTTTGTCACATTAAAATTGACCACTGATGACGAAAGGATATTGATAGTAAAACAATTCCCAAACAAGACTTAGACCAACAATGACAATATGGGGAGTCATGACTCCATGTCCAGACCTCTTACTCCCTGCACCACCAGGTCTTAATGACTTTCACGCTGATGTCGTAGGGTTGTTGAAGTGTTCGCGTAAAGCAAATTGAAATCTTTCAACCATTATAAAAGTGTCTATGATGATGACGACGATGATGACGACGACGACGGTGATAATTACACTAACGTTATCAGGCTCCCCCACAAGGACCTGACTTCCAGGCTTCTGTGATGTCATCTTTTTGTAGGAAGTCTTGCCCATGGGGAGAGATGGCTGCACATGCCATAGTGATTGAGGGACATGAAATAGTGGGGCCTGCAGGAGATCCATGTTTGGGCAAAGGTTTCTCGTCCCTCTGAACCAACACAGTGGGTGATGACCCATCGAACTTGAGCCTAGAGCAAGAGGTTGCTAACAATCATGGTCTACTGCTTCTCTTGTGAGGAGAAACAAATCCTTTCTAAATTGTCCCCCTCAACCGTGAGGACACTGTTTTTATGTACAGCTTTCCAGCTGGTATCACTTTCTCTTTCTACATCTTATTTCAGTACACTGTGGACATATGCATGGCCTTGTTCCTACTTCCAGAGTGGAAGTTCTTCTAGGAAGTACTGGTCCCAGTCCACCAGGTCTTACATCAGAGTCCACATAATGCATCTGTGGCCAACCTCTGGTAGAGCATCCAGAGCTCTTATTGGGCTCAGTCAGACACAGAAATTTGACTTTTTTTGGTGATGTCATTGTGGTCCTCTTCCAGATTGAAAGAAAACAACCAACCAACATACTGCAGGAGCCTCATCTTTGGGCTTCTTCGTCTGTGTCCTATTCTAGGACACAGGCCGTAAGGTGCTGAAGTCCCTGGGACACCCCACAGGTCAGGCTATCTAGATAGCAGCCCAGTGGATTTACTAGTCTCAGGTCATCTTTTGCCCAGAGATTGCCTCAGAGTCAACTTCCACAGTTCCATGTGCTAACTGCTCTCCCTGCCTGTGAGATGCCTGTGGTGGCTGAGCCAAGCAATCATCCAGGCAGTTCTAGGGGGGCCTGCAGACTCAGGAGCAAGGCAGGCTTCAGGTGATTCTCCAACCCACCAGGGCCAACGGTGTTGTTTCCATGTCCATCCTCCCTAGCAGTAGTGTCCCCATGACACATAACATGCTGGGGATGACTATAGCCATACACCCTTTGCAGAAATGCCACCAGTATCAGAATCCAGGCCAAGGCTGTGAACATGATTGGAGAAACCAATGTCATTCACCACTGTGGGGATGTAAAAAAGCCCCTGAACGCAGGATTTGAAGGCATCATGAGGAAAAAGATAGCCAGTCTGTCAGGCTTATACCAGCCTCAGCTCACCAAATGAAGAAGGATCTGTGTTACCATCATGCTAGTCTTCTAGGTCTCTGGTATATCCCTGTATACTCAGGTCATGCTGTAAAATGGCATCATGTGACATGGCCCCAAGTTTTCATGGAGGTTGTTTGTGGGGGAGGGGTGGGGGGAGACACAGGAATAGTACCCAGAGCTTTCCTTAGATTATTTCTTGTGAAATTCTTTTGAGTTCTTATCACTAGCTTTGCCTCTTTAGAAACCATTCCTAAGGAAATTCAGCACTCTCACTTCCAAAGAAATGCTTAATGGGAATGATCAGGGTGACAGAGATCCAGTCTGCTAGGCAGGAGGATTTGTAGCTTCACTGGCTTGGGGATGGGTCTGAACTTGGTCTTCCAATCTTTGCCCAAGGTTTTATGGGTACATATATGTCAATAACCTGTGATATGTTTGTGTTCACAATCTTTGTAGAGGGACTGAGATTTTCACTCAAAAAGTCTAGAAGGAGGAGTAAACAACCTAGATGTGGATGAGACTGTGGGGAATATTCCTCTCCTCTCTGCCTGGGCCTAGATTTCAGCCACTGTTAGTGTCCCTGTCCTTTCTATGTATACTGTGCAATTGTGCTCTGTACACATCCTGTCTGTGGATAGATTTCTGCTATGTTTGCCAGAGCGCACCTATAGACTCCCTATTGTGAACGATTGAATTCTGACTGGGTTTTGGCTGCCCATTCCCTTCCTTGACCAGTGACATACTTTTTAGCTACTTTGGCCTCTTACTGGCTGTCCTTTTCCTCCATTGCTCTTTCTAAGGTTTGCACACTGTTGGTAGATGAATGTGAGGGAATGTGGCTCAGAGTGCCATGTAGGACCCCTGGCATGAAGGTCTGTGTTTTGATTGGGATTTAGTGGAAGATTCCCTTTCTCTTTCCCTGGGTTTCCATTTCAGGTGCTTCTGCTCCACTTCCTGGTTTTCCTGGTGCCTGCTGGTTTGCCTTGAGATCACATGTAGTCAGTGATGTCATTTCTAGGGTCACATGCTGAGCTCAAGAATCTGGATCACTGACTGCTTCTGCATGGCCTTTCTTTTTTCTTTGGGACTCTCTTTCACAGGACAGCTGATTTAGGGGATTCTGGTTGAGATCCTATTGTCACTCAGGACTGAGGGAATATTGACAGTCACAAGAACATCTTTTGATGGATATGAGGGGATCTGTTCTGCAGTCTGTGGTGTAGTAACATGGTGACAGCCAACCCTAAATTGATGGCTTTGTTTCAGATTCAATTTCTTTTGCACTATGACACAGTTTGTGGGTAATTGGGCCATCTGTAACGCTCCCTGTAACCTGGTAGACTTTTCTCAGAAACCAACATGTGCCCAGATCAATTTCTGTGGGGTTCCCTCACCAGAGCCACTTGGAGGACCTCCTCCTGTTGCTGTTGGCACATTGGATGGTTTCCGTGTCCTCTTTACTGGGCAATCAGGCCCATTGCTTACGTTGAGTTGAGCAGAATCCTTCCTCTGTGGTCCACCTATAGGCCCTGACAGAGCATCAGTTTTCCTGTATCCAAAGTCTCTCTGGGCCTATTTTTTTTAACCAATTCGTTCCTGGGTTGGATTTGTTTTTGTACTTTCTTCTCCAAATCAGTGAGGCGTTTATGTGGGGGATTCTGGCCTAGTAGCCGGGTCCCACTTGCACCAGGGGCTGTCTGCTCTCAAGTCCTTGATCATGAATCACTTTAGAGTGTTAGTGTTGGACCCTAGGGTGGGAACCCCTGCTATGAATCATTGCTTCCCTCTTAGCCTTTTGTGTTGCAGATCCCTCTTCCCTTTGCCTGGGTCTAGATTTCAGGCCATTCAGGCCCCTCTGCTGCTCTCCAGGTTCACACTGGAACTGTACAGAGTCAACAGGCCGTCTGAATAGACTTCTGGAGAGTCTGCGAGAGCCCATCCTCGCCCCTACCCCACTGTGAGTGATTGAATCCTGGGTGTCTTCTAGCCATCAATTCTCTTTTCTTTATCAGGGGCACACATATCAGGTCCTTTGGCAAGGTTCTGCCGCTTCTAGTGTACTTTCCAAGGTCTGCAGACTGTTGGTGAATGGCTGTGAGGGAATATGGCCAAGAGTGTGATGTACGTGCCCCTGCTGTGAACGACTGTGGAGTCTTTGTGATTCTTCTGGGGTCAAGGTGCAGGCATTGACTAAGCCTATGTGTCCCTGTATCCAAAGTCTTTCTGGGTCTATTTTTTTTCACCTATTTGGTATTTCTTCCTGCACTTTCTTCTCCAGGTCCTGTGTTCCCTCTTGACCAAGGGTCTGTCTACGCTCCAGTGATTTTGAAAGGATCATTTTAATGGATTGCTACTAGAACCTCTGGTGGCCCCCCTCTGTGAATTAATGCTTCCCTGTAAGCATTTTCTTTTCCAGATTCCTCTCTTGGTTGCCCGTGTCTGGATTGCAGCCCATTCTGACCCCTCTGCTGCTTTCCATGTATACGCTGGAAGTGTCCTGGGTCAAAAGACAGTCTGTGCATGGATTTCTGAGGAGTCTGCTAGAGCTGATCATCAGCCCCCCACCCCCACCCCCCACCAAAGGGAGTGATTTAATTCTGGTTGGATTCCCAGTGTCCATTCCATTTTCTGGACTGGGACATGCTCAATGGATACTTTGCAAGTTTCTGGATGTGCTTTTCCTCTGTGGGACTTTTTATGGTCTTTGGATTGTTTGGTGGATGGATGTGAGAGAATCTTACCAAGAGTATGATGTAGGTTGCCCTGCGGTGAAGGACTTTAGCAAGGATGGGATTTGGCGGAAGTTTCCCTTTCTGTGTTCCTGGGCCTCCATTTCAGTTGCTTCTGCTTCACATGCTGCTCTCCCTCTAGACTGATGGGACAAAGTGTAACCAGTGGAGACATCTCTAGGGTCACTGCTAAAGCCCAAGTAACTGGATCAATGATTTCTTCAACATGGGCTTTCTTGTAGTCTGAGACACTTTCTTCCTATAGCACCTGATTGAGGGGATTCTGGTTGAGATCCTATTGTCAGTCACGATTCAGACAATGTTCAAACTTGCAAGAGCATCTTTGAGAGATCTGTGGAGATCTCTTTTGTGGTCCTTAGAAGGGCCCCCACTCTGACTGCCTGCTCTAAGTTGAGGGCTTTGTTTCAGATTCATAATCTCTTGTTCCATGGCATTCGAAGTGGGGATTTGGCCCTTCAGCCAATGCTCACTCTCACCTAGGAGAGTTTTCCAGTAACCACAGAGTCCTTGGATCAAATTCTGTAGTGTTTCTCAAAGGAGCCCCCTTGGAGCACCTGCTACTTTGTGTGCTGGCATCTTGGTTAGGTCCTGTTTTCCCCTTCCTGGGCATTCAGCATCATTGCTTGCATTCTGCTGAGCAGAACCTTTCCTGTGTGGTCGTCCTATAGGCCCTCCCGTAGCATCAGTGTCCCTCCATCCAAAGTCTCTCTGGGCTCATTTTTAAAAATCAGTTTCTTTCTGGGATGAATTTGTTTTGGAGTTCACTGAGGAGTTCATTTGGGGGATTCTGGACAAGGAGTCGGGTCCTTCTTGAACCATGGGCTGTCTACTCCGTGGTCATTGTTCAGGGATCACTACCATGGGCAGCTGCTGGAACTTAGGTTCGGAGCCCCTGCTGTGAATGCTTACTTTCCTCTTAGCCTTTTGTGTAGCAGATTGCTCTTCTCTTTTGCCTGGGTCTGGATTTCAGGTCATTGAGACCCTTCTGCTGCTTTCCATGTCCACAGTGGAACTATCCAGGGCCTCCAAAGCCAGGAACAGGGCAGGTTCCAGGTGAGTCTGGAACCCACCAAAGCCATCGTGGACATTTCCATCTCCTTCTTCCATGGCAATAGCATCCCCACGACAAAGAACATGTTGGGGATGACTGAAGCTCTCTACCCAGGGCAGAGATGCCCCCAGTGTTAGAATCCAGGCCATGCTCTTGAACATCAGTGAGTAGAACAGTGTCATTCACCACTGTGGGGATGGAAGAAAGCCACTGAACCCTGGGTTTGAAGGCAGGATGAGGAAGAAGAAAACCAGTCTGTCATACTATGCCAGCCTCAGTTCACCAAATGAAGAAGGAGCTGAATTACCATCATCCTAGTCTTCTATGTTTCTGGTACATCCCTGTATATTCAGGTCGTGCTGTGAAATGACATCACTTCACAAGGCCCCAAGATTTTACAAAGGTAGTTTGGGGGGGGAGGGGCCAGGAGGAGACGCAGCAGCAGTATCTAGAGCTTCTTTAGATTATTTCTTGTGAAATTCTTTTGAGTTCTTATCACTAGTCTTACCTCTTTAGAAATGTTTCCTAATGAAATTCAGCTCTCTCAGTCGCACATAAATGATTAATTTTAATGATCCTTGTGAGAAATATCTACTCTCTTCGGCATGAAAAATTGTAGCTGCGCTGTCTGGGGAATAGATCTGACCTTGACTTTGAAACTTTGCCCAATTTTTTATGGGTACGTCTATGTCAATAAGCTGTGATATGCACTCAGTTCAGAAGTTTGAGTGTGGAACTTCCTTCCCTCGATAAATCCTAGGATGTTGCATGAGACACAGGGAATCAAGGATGACAGAAATAGCTTTTAGTGGCAGAGTTAGGATATGAAGAACCCTCACCCTCGGGTAAGTTAACCTTTGTACTGTAGGGACTAACTAAAACTCACAGATGAGGGTTGGAATCTGCATTGTTGAAGGGAGCTTGTATGTTGGGAGCACCCTACATTAGTATATCACAGATACTTCCAGTATCATAACTGCATTTTCTCAATTAAAGCCCTCCTTCCAAGCCAGTCCATTAACAAACCTACATTCCTTCCCTGTATCCAAAAATGATTTGCTGTGACCAAACGACCTGGTGGTCCACATTTTGTCTTTAGCTTGGCTGATCTGTATATAACAATCATCTGACACATACCAATACTAGTACCACTTGGACTTTCCACTAAATGCTGCCACACCCTCCCTCCCTTTAGAAACTTGGACAACAGTGCATTCCTAATTTCCTTAAAATTCTTTACTTGCTGCCAACTGCATTTCGGTGTGGAAAAAGTCGGAGTAATCCTTCGTTCCTTGTACTTGATCTATAATGTGGCTGCTCATCCATATTTTTTCTAAAGTGTTATAATTTCTAGGAACCCTTGACTGAGTTTTCAACCATTTTATTGTTTAGAATGACATCTCTTACTCCTCTCCTTCTTTTGTGACATGAGGTCTCTTTTTTATTAATTACCATTGACACTTGACAGGTACAAGTAGACCATTGTCTCTGCAGAGACAATTTTGTCCCACTGTCTTTGTGTCCCCATCTGCCTGTCCATGTGTCCCCATGTGTCTGTCTGCTTGCCTCCATCTCTTTCTGTTACTCGATCTGTCTCTCCTTGTGTCCCATCTATCTGTGTGTCCCTATCTGTCCATGTCTCTCATATCTCTTTGTGTGTCCCCATCTATGTGTGGCTCCACATCTGTTTTTCCGAGTGTCTCCATCAGTCTGTACATGTGTTCCCATCTGGGTGTCATGGTTTACCAATCTTTGTTTCCCAATCTGTACATCTGTGTGATCCCATCTGTTTATGTGTCTCCATGTGTCTGTCCATGTTTCCCCTTCTGTTGGTTTATCCCTCACCTGTGTGTCCCTGTTTCCCCACCAGTCTTTAAATCCTCATCTGTCTGTCCATGCATCCCCCCATCTCTCTGTCCTTGTGTCTCCATCTCTTTGTATCCCCATCTCCCTGTATGTTTGTCCCCCTGTGTCTGTCTGTGTGTTGCCATTGCTATGAGTGTTCCCATCTGTCCATGTGTCTCCTGTCTGTCTTTGTGTCCCCTCTCTGTCTGTATAACCCTCTTCTTTCTGTCCATGCTTCCCCAGCTGTGTCTATGTCCTCATGTCTCCATGTGTCTCCATGTATCTGTCCGTGTTTCCCCCTCTCTACTGTGTTTACCTGTCTGTCCCTGTGTACCCCATCTGTCTGTCCATGTTTCGCCACCTGTCCATGTCTCCTCCTCTGTCTGTCCGTGTGTCCCTATCTGGCTGTCCATGTGTCAGCATCTGTCTATATGTCCCTATGTATCTCTCTGTGTGTCCCAATCGGTCCCTGTGTCCTTATTTGCCCGTAAGTCTTCCGTCCATGTGTCCCCATTTGTCTTTGTGTCTCCCATCAGTCCGTGTGTTCTACTCTGTCTGTCCATGTGTCCCCATTGATCCATGTGTCCCCTCTCTGTCTGTTTGTGTCCCCATCTCTCTGTTTCTGTGTCACCATCTGTCCCTTCCTAGAGGCTCTTGGGAGACGTCTAGCTATGGTAGCTGGCACCTTGGTTGGTTCCTGTATTTTCCCTCTCAAGGCACTGAGGCCCATTACCTGTGTTCCTTTCAGCATGACCCTTAGTCTGCAGTGCCTCTCGAGGCTGAGGCAGGGCATCATTGTCCCTGCATCCAAAAGCTCTCTGGGCCTATTTCTTTTAAGCGACTTGTTGTAAGCAGCCTCATAGGGTTGAATTATTTTCTTGAATATTCTTCTTTTCTTTCCTTGAGGCGTTTACTTGGGGGATTGTGGTCTAGGTCCTGGGGTCCTTCTTGAAAAAACTGGGCCATCTACTCTCAAGATATCATTTTAGTAGTTTGCTACAGGCAACTCAGTTGGGAACCTATGCTGTGAATCATTCCCTAGATATTGTGTTATTTTTGTGCAGATTCCTCTTCTATGTCCTGAGTCTCGATTTCAGACCATTGCAGGTACTCTGGTCATTTCCATGTATACACTGGAACCCTCTTGGGCCGATAGGCAGTCTGTGGATAGATTTCTTGATTATCTGCTACAGGTCATCCTCTGCCCCCACTGAATGACTGAATTCTGGGTGGACCCTGGCTGCGCACTCCCTTTTCCTGACCATGGGCATACTTTGGGGGAATTTTGGCCTAGTTCTAGCTGTGCTTTTGCACCACTGTTCTTTATCAGGGCTGCACACAGCTGGTGGATCTCCTTTATGGAAGGTAAACCAGAGTGCAAACAAGGATCCACTGCGTGAGAGGACCTGGCCCATGGATGGTATTTTGGGGAAGATTTTTTACTCTTTGCCTGGGTCTGGATGTTGGCCCCTTCCAGTGCCTCTGTCCTGTATATGTACACTGTGCTATTGTCTTCAGCAGACATACAGTCTGTGGATAGTTTTCTGATACGTTTGCCAGAGCACACCCACAGGCTCCCTACTGTGAACAATTGAATTCTGTCTGTATTTGGCCTATCCATTCCCTTCCTTGACCAGGAGCACACTTTGGGTGGACGTTGGTCTACTACTGGCTGTGCTTTGCTTCTGTTGGTCTGTCTACTATTTGCACCGTGTTGGCAAATGGGTGTGAGGGAATGTGAATCAGAGTGTAATGTAGATTCCCCCCTGGGTTGAAGGTCTGTGTTTTGATTGGGATTTTGTGGAAGATCCCCTTTCTCTTTCCCTGAGTTTCCATTTCAGGTGCTCCTTGTCCACTTCCTGCTTTTCCTCAAGCCTGAAGGACTGCCTTGGGACCACATGTAGCCAGTGGGGTCATGTCTAATGTCATGTGTAAAGCCCAAGAAGCTGGATCGCTGACTTCTTCTGCATGGCCTTCCTTTTTGCTTTCTGACTGCCTTGCTGGGCAGCTGATTGAGGGGACTCTGTTTGAGATCCCATTGTCAGTCATGAATCAGGGAATATAAAAGGTCATGAGAATTTCTTCTGAGAAATCTGAGGGGATCTGCTCTGTGGTCCTTTCACGGACCCCTGCTGTGCCAGTGTCTCCAAGTCTGGGGCTTTCCTTTCCAACCATTCTCATTTGTTGTATGGCACACTTAGCAGGGAATTTGCCCCACCACTTACGCACATCTTCATCCAGGAGGCTGTTCCCATTACCCAGAATGTCTCCAGATAGATGTCTTTGAGGTTCCCACACCATTGCCCTTGGTACTCTGTGTTTCACTATCTGTCTGCATGTCTCTGTGAGTCTTTAGCGTCTGCTATAGCCCAGCCTCAGCCACCCACCATGAGTGACAGAATTCTGGAGGGATTCTGGCTTTCCCTAACCAGAGGCAACCTTAGGGGGTATTCTGGCTTCCTTCTATCTTTGTTTCTCCTCCAGTCTGCATTGGTAGGCCTTTAAACTGTTGGTGGATCCAGGTTAAGGATTATAGCCTAGATTCCATGGCTGACCCCCTGTGGTGAAGACCTGCCCTATAGATTGGGTTTTCTGGAAGAATCCCTTTCTGTCTTTCTCTTTCTCCATGACAGGTGCTTCTGTTCCCCTTCCTGCTTTCCTTGTAGATTGAAGGATTGCCTTGGGATCAGTGTAATCAGTGGAGACATTTCTAGGGTGACTTCTAAAACCCAAGTAACTGGTTCAGACTGCTTCAGGATGGGCTTTCTTGGTGAACTCCCTGACTCTTTTGTGCAGGGCAGCTGCATAAGAGGATTCGGGATGAGATCCTATCATCAGTCATGATTCAGGGAATATTCAAGGTCAAGAAAACATCTTTGCTAGATTTGAGGTGATCTGCTTTGTGGTTCCTGGATGGGTCCCCACTGTGACTTCCTGCTCCAAGTAGAGGGCTTGGTTTGAGATACATAATTTGTTGCTCTATGGAATTCCAAGGGGGGAATGGGCCCTTAAAATGATGCTCCCTCTAACCCAGGAGATGTTCCCAGTACCCACAATAGGCTTGGATCTATTTCTGTGGTGTTCACTCAAAGGAAGCCCTTGGAGGAACTCCTCCTGTGGAAGCTGGCACCTTGGATGGTTCCCATGTCCCCCTTACTGGACAATCAGGCTCCTTGCTTGTGATTACTTGAGCAGAACCCTTCCTCTGTGGTCCATCTGTAGGCATACATAGCGTCAGTGGCCCAGGATCCAAAGACTCTCTGGGCCTATGTTTTTAACCAGTTTCCTCCTGGGTGAGATTTGTTTCTGAATGTTATTCCCCTTTTGTCTGAGGAGTTCATTTGGGCCATTCTGGCTAGTTGTCATGGCCCTGTTTCATCAGGGGCTGTCTGCTCTCCAGTCATCCTTCATGGATCACTGTAGTGGGTTTTTGCTGAAACCACTGCTGGGATCCCCTGCTGTGAAGCATGACTTCTCTCTTACCTTTCCTGTTCCAGAATCCTCTTCTCTTTTCCTGGGTCTGGATGTCAGGCCATTCAGACCCCTCTGATGCTTTTCATGTACACACCGGATCTGTGGTGGGCTGACTGGCCCTCTGTGCATAGATTTCTGGGGTGCATCCCTAGAGCGTGCATAACAGGATCCAAATGCTCAGCTTCGACTTTTATCACCTCTGTAACCTGCCATTATGTTATCTTTCCAGATTCAAACAAGAATTTTTTCCTTCAGCGATTCTGTGCTTCTGCCTTACTGCATGCACAATGGCTTGTTCTTCCTGCCACCTTATGCCTACCTTTTAGGTTAGACCTGTGTTTCCTAAAAGCTTCCTTCTTGCTTCAAGGCTTGGCTTCCCCCAGCCCAGCCTTTGTGGCCCAGGTGCTACCAGTTGCATTTACCACTTACTTTTCCCAATCTCTCCCCACCTTCCAGCCCCAAAACAAACTCTGACTCTGTTAGACACTCTCTCTGCAGTAATCAGCTCCTCCTGCTCTTGGCTCTCTGAGTCCTTTGCCTGGAACTCAGCTTAGATCCCATCCAAAGAAGCTTGGAAGATGCTGAGCCATGTTTCCGGTTTGCTCACTGGGATCTGATAGGCCTTAACAAAAAAATCCAAGTTGGAAAGTTACTGGATAAACTTGCTACAGAAATGTTTGTTGTATTAACAATCATTATGTACCATCAGAGGGAGGATCATGGAGGGGGTAAAAAGCAGGACTTGGGGAGTCTGGGGACCTGGTCTTGAACTGATCTTGCACTGGGCAAGTGGTTTCCCCTCTCTGTCTCTGTTTCATTCTCTTTTGAGGTTAAAGGGCTGGGATGTCCTTTGCCAGATTCACACCTGTGATCCTATGATGTGATGTTGTTTCCATAGGACATTTCTGTGTTTCCCACCCCCATAAAGCAAACTCTTTAGTCATATGTTTTTGCCTCTCTTTCCTTTCAGCAATTACTATTAAAAAATATTCCCCTGCAATTTAAAAGTCATTTATAAAGACTGGCAGAGGTGAATCAGTGGTAATAGAGGGTAACCACTGGCCAAGCTAACAGCTTGGTCAGCATCCCTCCTTCCCCCTGGCCCTTTGCGGTTCCTGGTGACCTATTTGTTTTCCCGTGTTTCTTTGCCATACATTCAGTGACCCATAGGGGTGTCATGTGTTAGTTACTAGGTCTGAGCCCTGTGGCTCTCCCTGGTACCCACCTCCTTCCCTCCCTTCTGCACCCTATGTTCCCCTCCATCTCTCCACTGGCCCTTTGCTCTCCAGGCTCTTCTTTTCTCCCCACTGTCTGGCCCAAGCCTTTGGCTATCCAGTTCTGAATGCTCTACAGACTCCCTCCTTGCTTATTCAGCCACCTCCGGCCCCTATGTATCCTGTGTGAGAGGCCCTTCTTGCTCTCCATGCAGTCAGGAGGCCTTTTGTCCCTGGCCCCACCTCCACCATGGCTGTGAAGACAGGGCACCTCTGTCAGGTTCTTCTCGAACCAATGAGATGTTCCATTGACACCCTCCCCCCCAAACCTTGGCCCCACACTCTGTTGGGTTCTGTTGCTGGGGTGATCTCTGGGTGGGGCTCTCCCTCTCTCTCCTCTCTGCAGGCCTGTGTCTGGATTTGAAGACATTCACAACCCTCAGCTGCTTTCCGTGTACACGCTGGAACTGTCCTCGGCAGACAGGCAGTCTGTGGATCGATTTTTGGACTGTCTCTCTGAGCTCATCCTCAGCCCCTTACCTGTGAGTGACAGAATTCGGGGTGGATTCTGGCTGGCCATTGTGATTCCTTGAACAGGAATACACTAGTGGTAGCTGTGTTTTTCCACCATTTCACTTTGTCAGGTCTTTAAACTGTTGGTGGATGAAGGTTAGATTTCTGGGGTGTCTGCTAGAGCCCAGCCTCAGTCTTTGAACTGTCAGTGATTGAGGTCTGGTTGGATACTGACTTTCCAATCCCTTTTCTTCCCCATGGGGACACTTTTTGGGTATTTTGACAAGGTTCTGGCTGTGCTTTTGCTCCCTTGAACTTTCTAAGGTCTGTGAAAAGTTGCTGGAGGGAGGTGAGGAAATCTGGTCTAGAGGGTAATGGAGGTTCCCCTGCTATGAATCCTGTGGCATGGCTGGCATTTTGTGGAAGATTCCCTTTGCCTTTAAAGGGGTCTCCATTTCAGATGCTTCTGATCCACTTCCTGCTTTCCCTTTAGACTGAAGGATTGCCTTGGGACCAAGTGTAATCAGTGGAAACATCTCTAGGGTCATTGATAAGTCCAAGAAGCTGGTTCACTGACTGCTTCTGCATGGACTTTTTTGTTGGGTTTTCTGACAGTCTTTCTCACTTGGCAGCTGATGTAGGTGATTCTGGTTGGAATCCTATTTTCAATGAGGAGGGAGGGAATATTGGAGGTCATTGGAACATCCTTTGGAAGGTTTGAGTTAATCAGTTTTGGGGGCCCTATAGGGTCCCTTCCTGTGATGGCCTGCTCTAAAGTGAGGGCTTTGCTTTGGATTAATGATCTGTTGTGCTATGGCATTCTCAGCAGGGAATTAGCCATTGCACTGATGCTCTCTGTGACCAACGACATTTTGACATTAACCACAATGTCCTTGGATCAATATCTTTGCTGTTCCCTCATTGGAGCCACTTGGAGGACCTCCTACTGTGTCTCCTGGCACCTTGTATAGCCCCCTTGTTCCCCTGACTGGGCATTCAGGCCCATAACTTGTGTTATTTTCAGCAGAGCATTTCCTCTTTGGACCTCCTATCGGCTGAAAAATAGCATCAGTGTCCCTTCTTCCAAAGACTCTCTTGGCTCATTTTTTAACCAGTTTGTTTCTAAGTTGGATTTCTTCTAGCACATTCTTCTCCTCCTCTCCTGAGGAGTTCATTTGGGTCATCATGGTGCAGTCCTGGGGGTCTCTCTTCTTTTCAGGGATCATTTTAGTGCATTGTTGCTGGAAACTCAAGTTGGAACCTTTGCTGTGAAGCATTCCTTCCCTCTTAGGCTTTTCTGTTACAAATACTTCTTCTCTTTGCCTGGCTCTGGATTTCAGGCCATTCTGAACCCTCTGCTGGTTTCCATGAAAACACTGGATCTGTCCTGGGATGACAGGCCATCTGTGGAAAGATTTCTGGCTTGCCTCTCTAGAGCCTCCAGCATAGGATAGAAATCTTCAACATTGCTGTTGTGGCCTCAGTTACCTGGCATTGTGTTACCTTTCCAGCCTCAGTCATCACTATTTTCCTTAAGAGATGGTGTGCTTCTGCCTTACTGGACAGTTCTTTGTTCTTCCTGCCACCCTGCGCCAGCCCTTTAGCTTAGACCAATGTTTCCTGAACGCTTCCTTATTCCTTCAAGGCTTGGTTTAACCCAGCCACCTTTTTGCGTCCCAGTGGCTCCTGCTTACATGATGCCTTTCCCAGTCTTTCACCTTGTTCCAGCCTAGACTCAGAAATCAGACCCAGTCTGACACGCTCTCACCAGCATCAGCTCCTCTTGCTCAGAGCTCTCTGATGACCTTGCCTGGAACTCTGAATAGTTCCTATTCAAAGAAGCTTGGAAGCATCTGAACCATCTTTCAGGTTTGTCTCAATGGGATCCGGTAGGCCTTACCAAAAAACAAAATGTTGGAAAGTCATAGGGATAAGCCTCCTTCACAAAAGTTTGTTTTCTTAAAAATCCTTATTTATCATTAGAGGGAGTATTGTGTAGTTAATAAAAAGCTGGACTTGGGGTGTCAGGGGACCTGGGTTTGAATTTAGCCTCCCTTAGTAGCTGTGTCACACTGCACAAGTCATCTAACCTGTGTGCCTGTTTCCTCCTCTGTGATGTCCCTATCCAGCTCCACACTTGTGCTCCTATGACTGGGACATTGTTTCCATAGGACATTTTGGGGTTTCCCTCTCCCATCAAGCACACCCTTGAGTCATGTAGTTTTTTCCTCTCTTTCTTTTCAGAAATTCGTATGGAAAAAATTCCACCAAAAATAGAAGTCATTTATACAGGCTGGCAGAGTTGAATCATCAGTGTTAGAGGGTAACCCTTGGCCAAGCCATCACATTCACCTACCTATGGATATATAGATATAGATAGATAGATGGATAGATATAGATAATTATAGAAGTAATGGATCATTCCTTCCATGGTTAAATACTTTCCCGTTACTGATTGGGATTTGCTGGCACAAAGTGATAGCTTCCCTTTGAAAAGAATCAGTTAGGTTACTCTCTGCCTTCCCACCCCCACTTGGTCTCCTTTCCCCACGATCCTCAGGATCCAATATCCATGGACATTTGATGACCCAAACTCCTTAGAATGTGATTATAGAATATCTAAGAATTGTGAGACTGCCTTCCTGTCTCTCCCATTGTTACCCTTTTAAGACACTTTGCTCAGACCCTGGAATGTGTAAATGACTACCTTTTCCCTGGAAAATGGAAATGAACTTCATTCAATTAGCTTGAGCTTGATGCTCAAGTGTGGGATAAGGAACAGATCAGTGGTCAACCTGTATGGCACTTGACTAGGTCCACCCAGTCTAACCTTCTCATTTAACTTAGGAGGTAGCCCTGGGGCCCAAAGAAGATAACTTGCTCAGGAACCCACTGGTGACAGTCCCCAGAGAACAGAGACAGGCAGGATGGACCCTCTGGGTCTTTCAATTCCAAATACAATGAAAAAGTGAAATAAAGTTGATGAGGAAATTGGACCAGATAAGGGAGAAAGATATGTGACCAGGGAGGCATAGAACACCTCTGACATATTAATACAAGCTTTGCCTAACCTCACCCAGAAGGGACAGAAGTGCCTTTTGCAGCAGGAATCTGTAACATTTTTCAGACCCATTCCTGTCCTGCTTTTCTCCCTATACACATTTCCTTTTTGAAAAACATTCAACAATATTTAAATTACCAAAAGTTAACTGGAGCCAGATTGAGAAAGTTTATACAGAGTAATCATCTAAATTCATTGCCACATCTGAAATTCCCAAGGTAGGTTAGAAAGAAGATAGTACTTGAAACTTGACTTAGGAAATACTTGCTAATAATTAGAAATATTCCCAAAGTGAAATACATTGTCTCAAGGCAAAATGGCTCCCCAGGCTCAAGAACTCTGGCAGCAAAATCTAGCTGACTTCTTGCTGGTTTCCTGCAATGGAGGTCCTTGTCCAGGAGTTGGACTGAAATGGCCTCAGAATTCCCCTCCACCTTTTTCATTCTGTTCCCACTTGTAGCCCATTAAACATGCAGACTGTTTGCAAAACTGGGAGACAAGCTATGGAACTCCCCTGGACATCTCTAGAGTGTTCCCTGCATGACATGATATAACTATATGTATAGCCCCTAAAAGAAAATTGCCTCCAGTCTTGTGTTGGCTCTCATGTTAATGTGAATCCATGAAAAACCTTTTGTATTCCTTCCCAAAAGAACACTGAAATAGAACAAGTCCCCATCAATATGACCACCTCTCCACCAACAGACAAATGCTGATTCCTTCCACTGAGGGGTGGTCCTCTTAGGCTTGCTTTGTGTTTCTTGGCACCTCTGGCACCTTGGTGAAGACTCAGAACACTTTCAGACAAAATATCCTTCAAAGCAGAAAATATATAGGATTACAAGGGGAACTAATTATGTTGAAAAAAGATGTATTTGTTTTTCCTCCAGGAAATGAAATGAAAGCCCTGAAATGCATCAGAATGATGCTGCCCTAGGAACTACTGCGTTGCAAGGTAAATGAGTTCATAAAGACAGATTTCCTTAGTGATGGTTTCACCTTCACTTCCAGTCACAGATATTTTTATGGGATGGATGTGAATGTCCCTGTAGAATGCCGACCAGAAGCATTCTTATCCATCTTCCCCTCTGTCTCCTCTCTCCACTCCTCCAGAGTATAGCAGTGCTTTGAAGACCTATGAGTCTATGTCACTATGCACAGATCAGAGTATTTATTTTCACAGCAGGGGAAATGCAGCTCTACTCTCATTTCTACTTATAGTTTACTGAGAGCAGCACAGTAAACTTTCCATGTGAGTGTTTCTTGGATAGTGCTTTTCTTTTCTTTTAGTGCTTTGGATCTGTGATGTCATTGATGTGGAGAACTCTCAGGATGAAAACTTACTCCACAGATGAACCTCACTCAGCAGGACTTGGGGAGCTTCTTGGTGAGAGACTTGGCTGTTCGAGGAGGCAGGTACCAACCAGACCTGAAGTCACTTTTCTGATTGCCAGCCTGACTCCTCTATAAAACATTCCATGTTCCTTTTGTCTTCTCCTTAAAGCACGTATTTGAAAGAAATCAAAATGCAGTATCTATGAAAAAACGAGCCTTTTTGCCCTCAGTGGTGTTTGGTTTATTTTAAGAGTGTCATCTAGGAAAATAAACCCTAAAGTAGAAAATAGTGATGCTTTATTACTGGTGCAAAACTGGAGCTTTGTAAACATGTTCTCTAAGTTGAATTATGTCACTGTTTCCCAATTTTGTCTCTCTTCCCATGATTTTATGGGGACAAAACTAATGGGCTGCTAATTTCAATGGATTTGCTGGAAACATGTCATTCATTATATCATTCCATAGAATGTTGAATTCTATGGCAAAGAAACTGCAGGCTTGACAGTTAGGAAAAGAAAGCTGAAAGTTTAAAAGGAATTCACTGCAATTTTCATGAACTTCTACTGTCAGTTACGACTGAGCCAATGTTGAGGGTCACAAGGGGTTCTTTGAACAGATTTGAGGAGGTCATTTCTGAGCTCCATGGAAGGGCCCTCTGCTGTGAATGCCTGCTCCAAGTTGGGGGCTTCCTTTCAGATTCCTCCTCTTTTGTTTTATGGCATTCCTGGTGGGGAATTGACCCTTCCACAGAAGGTCTCTCTAAGCCAGGGGATTTTCCTAGTAATCCCACCAAGCTTGGATCAGTTTCTGTGGTGTTCCTTTAAAGGAGCTCCTTGGAGGACCTCCTGCTTTCTCTGTTCCTGTGTTCCCCTTCCTGGACATTCAGGCCCAATGCCTGTGTTCAGGTGAGCAGAACACTTCCTCTGTGGCCCATCTACAGGCCCTGATGTAGCACGAGTGTCCCTCCATCCAAAGTCTGTCTGGGCTCATTTTTTTTAACCAGTTATTTCCTGAGTTGTATTTGTTTTGGAATGTTCTTCTCTTTTTCATGAGAGAGTTCATTTGGGGGATCCTGGCCTAGTACTGAGGTTCTTCTTGAACCAGGGGCTGTCTACTCTCCAGCATTGTTCATGGATCACTTTAGTGTGTTGGTGCTGGAACCTCTGGTGGGACTCCCTGCTGTGACACATGGCTTCCCTCTTAGCCTTTTGTGTTGCAGATTCCTCTTGTCTTTGCTTGGGTCTAGGCCCCTCTGCTGCTTTCCATATATACCCTGGAACCGTCCAGGGCCAATAGGCTGTCTGTGGATATATTTCTTGGGTGTCTGCTACAGCCCATCCTCACCCCATCCCCACTGTTAGCAATCGAATTCTGGGCAGATTCTGGCTGCCCCTTCCCTTTTCCTGACCAGGGACACACTTAAAGGGTACTTTGGGAAGGTCCTGTGTACACTTTTCCTCCATAATACTTTCCAAAGGTTAGGGACTTTTGCTAAATGGATGTTTGGGAATCTTGTCAAAGAGTTGCCTAGGTACCCCTGCTGTGAAGGCTGGTGGCTTGGACGAGATATTTGGAAGATTCTCATTCTGTTTCCCTGGGTCTTCATTTCAGATGCTGCTGGTCAACTTCCTCTTTTCCCTCTAGACTGAAGGAATGCCTTGGGAACACATGTAGTCAGTGGTGTCATTTCCAGGGTCATGAGTAATGCCCACGTAGCTGATTCACTGACGGCTTCTGCATGTGCTTTCTTGATTCTTTCTGACTCTCTTTCGCTGGGCAGCTGATTTACTGGACTGTGTTTGAGATCCCATTGTGAGTCATGACTGAGGGAATATTGCAGGTTACAAGAACTTCTTTGGACAGATTTGAGGGGATCTCTTCTGTTGTCCTTGGAAAGAAGCCCTGCTATGTCTGTGTGCTCCAAGTTGGGAACTTTGCTTCAGGATCATCCTGTGTTGTTCTATGGCACAGTTAGCAGAGAATTTGCCCCACCACTGATGCACCTCCATATCCAGGAGGCTCTTCCCAGTACCGAGAATGTCCTTAGATCCATTTCTGTGGAGTTCCCTCACCATCGACCCTTGACAACTCTGTGTGTTCCTATCGGTCTATCTGTGTGTCCCCTTCTGTCTGTATGTTCCCATTTGTCTGTTCGTGTGTCCCCATTCCTCCGTGTATCCCCATCTATCTCTCTGTGTGTCCCCATCTGTCTCTGTGTGTCCCCATCTGTCTCTGTGTCCCCATTTGTCCATGTGCCCTCATGTCTTGTATGTCCCCATCTGTCTGTGTCGCAGTTGTATGTTTTTGTGTCCCAATCTGTCTGGCCATGTGTCACCCTCTGTCAGTGTCTCCCCATCTGTCTGTGTGTCCCCTATGTCTCTCTTTTACCCACTCTGTCCATGTGTCCTCGTCTGTCTTTCTGTGTGTCCCCATCTGTCTGTGTTGATCCTAACTGTCCGTGTGTTTCCATATCTTTGTATCCATATTGCTCCATGTGTTTCCTCTCTGTCTATGTGTCCCCATCTGCCTGTTTGTTCCCAGCTGACTGTCCATGTGTCTCCATCTGTCTGTCTGTGTATCCCTGTTTGTTTGTCTGTGTTTCCCCTTCTGTCTGGGTTTTGCAATCTGACTATCCACGTGTACCCATCTGTCTGTCTGTGACTCCTTTCTGAGTGTCCGCATCTGTCCCTGCGTCTCCTATAGGTCCGCGTGTTCCCTGTCTTTGTGTCCCTAGCTGTCTGTCGGTGTGTCCCCATGTCTCTGTCCGTGTTTCCCCATATGTCAGTGTGTCGACATCTGTGTATCCACATCTGTCCCTGTGTCCCTATCTGTCTGATAATCCACATCCGTCCGTGTGTCTCCTATGTCCCCATATGTCCCCGCCTCTATGTCCGTGTGTCCCCATCTGTCTGTCTGTGTGTCCCCATCTGTCCGTGGTTCTCCTAAGTCTCCGTGTGCCCCCGTATCTCTGTGTCCTCTTTGCTCTATGTGTCTCTTATCTGTCTGTGTCCTCATCTGACTGTTTGTCCCCAGCTGTCTGTCTGTGCATCCCCGTTTGTGTGTCTGTGTGTCTCCATCTGTCTGGGTTTTGCAATCTGATTATCCGTGTGTCCCGTTCTGTCTGTAAGTCCCCATCTGCTTGTCCCTATGTTCAAAATCTGTCTGTGTCCCCATCTGCATGGGTGTCCCCATCTATCTGTCTATGACTCTTTCTCTCTGTGTGTCCCCATCCTTCCGTGTGTCTCCTATAGGTCCGTGTGACCCCATCTCTCTGTGTCCCTAGCTGTCTGTCTGTGTGTCCCCATCTGCCTGTCCGTGTTTCCCCATATGTTTGTGTTTCCCAATCTGTCTGTCTGTGTGAACCCATCTGTCTGTCTGTGTGGCTCCATCTGCCTGTGTATGTTCTATCTGCCTATCCGTCCCCAACTACATATATGCCCATCTCTGTCCGTGTGACCCCATGTGTTTGTCCATGTGTCCCCATCAGTCTGTATGCCCCATCTTCCTGTTTGTCTTCTATCTGTCCTTGTATCCCCATCTGTCTGTTCTTCTGTCCCCATCACTCTGTTCTTGTGTTCCCATCTGCGTTTCTGTCCCCTTCAGTCTGTCTGTGTGCCCTGTTCAGAGTGTATGTTCGCATCTCTCTGTTTCCCCATATGTCTTGGTAATGTCAGTGCGTCTGCTCCGTCTGGGTGTCCCACATCCATCTGTCCACGTTTACCCACCTATCCTTGTGTCCCTATGTCTCAATTCGTATGTCCCCATCTGTCTGATAATCCACATCCGTCCGTGTGTCTCCTATGTCCCCAAATGTCACCATCTATCTGTGTTTACCTGCCTCTATGTCCGTGTGCCCCCATCTCTCTGTCTGTGTGTCCCCATCTGTCCGTGGTTCTCTGTGTCCCCGTTTCTCTGTGTCCTCATTTCTCTATCTGTCTCTTATCTGTCTATGTGTCCTCATCTGCCTGTTTGTCCCCATCTATCTGTCTGTGTGTCCCTATCTGTCTGTCCGTGTACCCCTGTTTGTCTGTCTGTGTGTCACCATCTGTTTCTCTGTTGTCATTTGTTAGTATGTCTTCTATCTCTCTGTGTGTCTCCATGTGTCTGTTCTCATGTCCCCTCTCTGAATATCCCTCTTCTGTCTGTGCATGGTTCCTCATTTGTCCATGTGTCCTCATGTTTCTATCCTTTAAGTGCTGGTGACAAAGGGAGGATGAGGATAGTGTCCATCAGTAAGTATGGGTCATGCCAGAGGAAACCTGTATTCTGTGGTTTCAGGTCCCTCTTAAATCCAGCCTCTGATGGGAAACTTTTAATCAGTTTTAGGATTTATGCCCCTACCAACATTGTGAACTTGTATATGCAGGGTGATAGGAAGAGGGAAGGAGAGCAGGCAACAGGGAGAAGTGGAAGAGACAGAGGTAAAGAGGAAGGAAGAGAGGGAGAGGGTAGGGGAAATGAAAGATAGGATGCCCTTGTCAGGTTAAGGAAAGAACAGGCTGATGGGTCAGCCTTGACAGTGCCAGTGAGACATGTCAGTGAAACACCATAGTGAGTGGGAAATGGGACCCTGGGCTAGAATACTGCAAAATGATCCATTTTCATAAAATGGGAAGAGGGTAGAATCTGGACAATATAAGCCAATGGGTTTCACCTCTCTCTCCTCTCTCCTTTCTCTCTCTCTCTCTCTCTCTCTCTCTCTCTCTCTCTCCCTCTCTCTCTCTTTCTCTCTCTCTCTCCCTCTCTTTTTCCCTGTCTCTCTCCTCTTCTCTTAAGGTTCTAGCACACATTCAAATACCCACCAGATCACTTCTAGGGTGACATCTCACTGAAGTATTTTGTGGAGGAGAAAGAGGGTCCTGGGCTTGAATAATTCAAATGGCCTGCTTTTCCAAAAATGGACAAGAGGGTAGAGTATGGACATGAGAAGTCAATGGACTTGATGTCTCTCTTTCCCCAGATTCTAGAATATATTCAAGTGGTAATGGAAGATACTGTTCAGCAAAGGAGGGCCAGTTTAGCTAGTTTCATCACACACAGTTCATTCCTTTGAGACTTGAATGAGTCACTTCCTTGATGGGGAGAGTCGATAATAGAGAGGCAGAAGGAAAGGAAGAGATAGGGAGAGTGGGAGAAGAGAGACAATGGAAGAGAGAGGGAAGACCCAAAGAGTGGGGAGGAGGAGAGAGAATGGGAAAGAGAGGGGGCAGGATGGAAAGAGTTAGAGCGAAATGGAAGGGTAGAAGAGAGAGCAAATGGCGGGGGGGGGGGGAAGAAGGAGAGAAAGAGACAGGATTTTTGAAGAGGGAGTGGTTGGATGGAGAAGGCAGGGGATGAGAGAGGGAGAGACAGATAGCTCCTGGGAAGAGAGAGGTGAGGGACAGAAAACCAAGGCAGACAGAAAGAGGGAAAGAGAATGAGAAGCTGAGGGCATCCATTGAGTTCAAGTGACGAGTCCTGGGTGACTTTCTTTTCAGGATAATGAGAAAAGAGGCAAACTGGACACAGTAGCCACCACCATGGAGGGATGAATCCATGAAACAGCCTGGTGAGTGGAAAAGGGGGGTCTTGGCTACAATGCAACACATGGCCCATTTTTCCTGAAACAGGGCCCAGGGTACAATCTGAATAATCACCAAGCCAATGGGCTCAACTTCCCTGTCTTTCTCCCTCCAAATTCTGGAACACATTCAAAGAGTTAAGGAAAGTTGTGGTGGCCACAGCACAGTCAACAAGATTGGCTTCCTTAAGCTCCCACCAGACCCCAATATCCCGGTCCTCCTTGAATTTCTGCAGGTCCCTGCTATTATCTGACAATCTATGGGAAGCATTTCTCCCCTGTTGTCGTCCATCCTCAGGGTTACTATCCATGCTACTTATTACCTTTGGAAACTTGTATGAGATGCCTATAGGAGAGAGAGAGGGTGGGAAGGAATGAGGGAAAAGAGGGGTCAGAGAAGAAGTAGAGAGAGATGAAGAGTAGGGAAGAAAGAAGTGAAACGTGTAAAGAATGGAAAGAGAGAGAGAAAGGGTGGCAAGGAGATTGGGAAAAAGATGATAGTGGTTGGGAGGGAGGGAAAGAGAGAGGGAGAGGATGACAGGTCAACTAGATGGGGGAAGGGAAAGAAAGGGGAGAAAGGGAAGGAAAGAGAGGGGGGAGGAGGGTAAATAGAGAGGGGTTGTGAAGAGCATGGCCAGGGACAGAAAACTCAGAAGAAAGAGAGGGAGGGAGAGAATGACAGCAAAAAGGTGATGATCACCTGATAGGCTACATACAGTGAGTTCAAGTCACCAGCTCTTGATGGAACTCAGTGTCAGGATGCGTCCCACCTCCCTGACATGGCATCCATCTATCTCACTCTTTTTTGTCACACAGGCTTTGTGTTCCTGGCACGGGTTCTGCTACTTCACCTGTTCTCAGGACTGGTTGAATTTCTAGCCAATGTGGGAGAGAAATTAATTGGAGATGGGGACAGAACAAGAATAGAGGGAGAGCGAAAGGGAGGGAGGGAGAGAGGGAAAGAGGGAGGGAGGGAGAGGAGGAAGGAAGGAGAGGGTTCAGTGAGTTCACGTGACCTGCTCTGGGAGAATCCCCTTGTCAGGTTAGTGACAGAATAGGCAGATAGTTCAGCCAAGTAAATGACAGTGAGACATAGTAAAATATTTGTGGAGTGAATTGATGGCCCTGGACTAGAATACAGCAAAAGGACAGATTTTCCTTTAATGGGAAGAGGGTACATACCAGTACATACCAGTAGGCATTACTTCTCCCTCTCCCATGAGTCTACAAGACTTTCTAATACTGGTGAGAAAGGGAGGGTGAGGATAGTTTCCATCAGTAAGCATGGGTCATGTGAGAGGAAACCTGTATTCTGTGGTTTCAAACCCCTCTTAAATCCAACGTCTAATGGGAAACTTTTCATCAATGTTAGAATTTATGCCCCTACAACCATTGTGAACTTGTATAAGCACTTGGGTGAAAGGAAGAGGGAAGGAGAACAGTAGAGAGGGAGAAGTGGAAGAGACAGAGAAAAAGAGAAAGGAAGAGAGGGAGAGAGGAGGGGGAGTGAAAGATAGGACATCTTTCCCAAGTTAAGGAAAGAACAGGCTGATGGGCCAGTCTTTTCAGTGCCAGTGAGATACCTCAGTAAAACACCATGGTGAGTAGGAAATGGGGCCCTGGGCTAGAATACCGCAAAATGATGCATTTTCCCAAAAGAGGAAGAGGTTAGAGTCTGGACAGTATAAGCCAGTGGGTGTCACCTCCATCCCTTTCCCTCTCCCTCTCCCTCTCCCTCTACCTCTCCCTCTTCCCCTCCCCCTTCTTTGTCTCTCCTCTTCTCTCAAGATTCCAGAACACATTCCAATACTGGCCACCAAATCAGAGTGAAGATAGTTACCCACACTAAGCCTAGATCAGGTCAGAGTAGTCATACACTCTGTGGCCTCAAGTACCTCATAAAACCTGACCTTCTTTGGGAAACTTTTCATCAGTGTTATGATGAATTCAACTTACTGCCACTGTGACCTAGAATAAGTCACTTGTGTAAGTGGCCAAGGAAAAAAGGAGAAGGAGAAAGGGAGGGAGATGGAGTCAGGGAGAAGGTGGAGAGAGAGCAGTAAAGGTGGACAAAATAGAGGAAAAGTAAGGGAAAGAGGCAGAAAGGAGAGGGGAAAGAAAAGGAAACAACGAAGGAAATAAAGAAAGCAAGAGAGAGAGAGAGAAAGTGATGGCCAGAGGGAGGAAGAAAAGATGTAATGAAAGAAGAAAGAAAGAGAGGGAAAGAAAGAAAAAAATAACTTCACACAACTCATTAATTAACATCAACAGGACTGGGTTAACTCCCTTCTCAAGTTTATGAAGGAGCAGGCAGACAGACCAGTCAGATCACTGCCAGGGTGACATCTCAATGAAGTACTTTGGTGAGTGAGAAAGGGGGTCCTGGACTTTAATAATACAAATGACCCATTTTTCCAAATATAGGCAAGAGGTAGAGTCTGGACACTAGAAGTCAATGGGCTTGACTTCTCTCTTTTCCAAGATTCTAGAATATGTTCAAGTGGTTGTGGAAAGTACTGTTCTGCATAGGAGTGCCAGTCTAGTTAACTTCAATACACCCAGTTCATTCAAGGGAAACCTTGCCCTCCCTGCCTTCAAGTATTTGATAGCATCCAGTTGTCTACAGGAAACTTTTATTCAGTGTTATTAAACTTAACTACCTTTGAGACTTGAATGAGTCACTTGCTTGATGGGGAGAGTCAATCATAGAGAGGTAGATGGGAGGGAAGAGAAAAGTGGTGGGAGAGTGGGAGAAGAGAGATAATGGAAGAGAGAGGAAAGACCCCAAAGAGTGGGGAGGGAGAGAGAGGAGGAGAAAGAGAGAACGGGAAAGAGAGGGGGCAGAAGGGAAAAAGGAAGAGGGACATAGAAGGGTACAAGGGAGAGCAAATCGGGGGGAAGAGAAGGAGAGAATGAGAGAGGATTGGTGAAGTCAGAGTGGTTGGGTAGAGATGGCAGGGGATGAGAGACGGAGAGACAGATAGCCCTTGGGTAGAGAGGGGTGAAGGAAGAAATGCCAATGCAGACAGGAATAGGGAAAGAGAATGAAAAGCTGAGGATATCCATTGAAGTGACCAGATGTTGGTGAATTGCTTTTTAGGATAGTGAGAAAAGAAGCAAACTGGACTTATTAGCCACTACCATGGAGGGATGAATCCATGACACAGCCTGGTGAGTGGGAAAGGGCTCCCTGGACTACAGTACAACACATGGCCCATTTTTCCTGAAACAAGGCCCAGGGTACAAACTGAATAATCACCAAGTCAATGGTCTCAACTTTCCTGTCTTTGTCTCTCCAAATTCTGGAATACATTCAAAGAGTTAAGGAAAGTTGTGGAGGCCGCAGCACAGTCAGCATGGTTGACTTTCTTAAACTCCCACCAGACCCCAGTATCCTAGCTCTCCCTGAATTTCTGCAGGTCCCTGCTAACATTTGACCATCTATGGAAAGCATTCCTTCACTGGTGTCATCCGTCCTCAGGGTTACTATTCATGCTACCTTTGTGACCTTGTATGACCTGCCTGTAGGAGAGAGTGGGAGGGAAGGAATGAGGGGAATACAGGAGTTAGTGAAGTAAGCAAGGAAGACCATGAAGAGAGAGAGAAGGAGAGACAGAAGAGAGAAAGGCAAAGGGAAAGGATAGAGAAAGAGATAAAAGAGAGAGGGTGGAAGAAGAGAAATAGTGAGGGGTTTATGAAGATAAATGCCTAGGAGAGAGAAGGCTGAAGATGAGAGAGAGGGAGGGAAAGAAAGACAGAGCAAAAGAGAGTACCTGACAGGCTACAATGAGTTGAAGTACCCAGGCCGTGGTGAACTCAGCGTCAGGGTAGGTTCCACTTCCCTGACATGGCTCCCTTTTATCTCTTTTTTTTCTCACAGTCTTTATGTTCCTGCCTCCAATTCCTCCCCTTCCACTGCTCTAGGGACTAAAAAGTGCAGTGGGAAAGGGGACCCTAGGCCTGAATACTGCACATGGCCCATTTTTCCTAAAATGGGCATGAAGGTAGAGCTTGGACATTATACACCAGTGGGCTTGACTTCTCTCTCTTTCTCTAGATTCTAGAACAAAATAAAGGAGTTATGAAAAGTACTGGTACCACTAGGAGGGTCAGTATGGTTACTTCCTTAAGCATTTGTCATATCAGAGTATCCCTGCCATACTATCTTGGCTCCAAGACTATCTTGGCCTAGTCTATATAGTGGTCCTTGCTGAGAAGACAGGCCCAGTAGACGAACAGGTCTCTAGCAACAGACTTTTCTCTTTGGCAAGTAAAGCACACTCAAGAATGCCAATCCAAGTATGGTTTTTCTGTTAGTACCTATAGCTATAAAGAGCAGCCAGGGAAGGGATGAGTCACATATTGCTCAAGACTTAGAAGATTTCCAAGGTCAAATTCACCTGCCTCTTTGACCCGTTCTAATTTGGGAACAGGACTGCCAGAATACATCAGAGAGGAGGTGCCATGCCAATCTGCTGCCCTATTACAAGGTGATTGACTGGTAAGTAATGCTGTAGCAATCCCATTAACCATCCACTTTGAGCATTTTGGAGGCTCCCCTACTGGAAATAAGTGGTGTGATTAATATCTTTGAAAAACCAGGATCTCACATGAAGGTATTATTTCTGTTGAATAAAACTAATTACAGCATATTAATTTTGATTGCAGGCTGATTAGGAAAAATAACTCTTTTGCAATATTACCTTTTTTCCTATATGAAGAATAACAGTCTCTCATCACAGTCATTTCACCTCTTAGAAGCGTCAGTAATTCAATTTATCTTCAAATATTTTCCCAATCCAGACACGAAACTGTGGACCCTCTACATTTCATAATTTAAAAAATCTCAGTAATTTGAACTTTGACTTCTAGATTGGACCAAGCTGGACCAAGAGTCAGAAAAGTACAGCTTTGCCTCAGGCACGTCGCTTAACTTCTCCAAACTTCAGGGTACTCTTTTGTAAAATGAAGGGGCTGGATCATATGACTTTCTAAAAGTGTGCTTCAATTCTAAATCTATGAGCCTAAGTATGAATTCGTGGCCTAGAACTTTCAGTGGGTCCCTAGCTTTTAAGATGAAATCTAATTTAAAGTCTTTCACAGTTTGGGTCCAGCCTTCTTTTCCAGACCATTTCACATGATTCTGCGTCACATATTCTATATTCTAACGAAAATGAGGGGCTTTCTGGTACCAAACTCATCATCCATCTCCCAGTCTGGTCTGTTGTCCTGTGTTTCCTGCATGGCCAGTCTTTCCCACATGTTAGATTCCTTAACTTTTTTTTCCCAGGCTCAGCTTGCATACTGTCTCCTATGGAAGGAAGTGTTGCTGATTCCTCTCATTTTTCCCCATCTGTTACTGCTTGAACTAGATTTAATTTACTTTTCTCTGCTGATATTGAATTTCCCCCAAAAAATGTAAGTTCTTCAAGGACAGGACCTTGCATATTGGAGGAGTTTAATAAATGCTTGTTGAAAAAAAAATTCAGTTCCCTAGCACTTACAAAGAACTTCCTTCACAGTAACTCTGGAAGGGATGCATTGTAAATTTTGAAAAATTATATTGAGAGGGAGGGGCAGCAAGAGAGAGAGAATTTGGAACTCAAATTTTGTTTAAATGATGTTGTATATTTTTAAATTGTAATGGGGAAAATATTTTTTAAAAATTTAAATTATTTTATTTGTTTTCAGTTTTCTCCAATCACTTCCATATATCTTAGATTTTCTCCTCCCACCTCCTCCTTGCCCCCTCCCTCCCCACTCCCTTCCCCAGATGGTGTGCAATCTTATATAGGTTCTACACATACATTCCTGTTAAACACATTTTCACCTTAATGATGTTGCATAGAAGAATCCAAATGAATGGGAGAAACCATAAAACAAAACAAAACATAAGAGAAAATGGTCTGCTTCATTTGGCAATCTAATTCCACAGATCGTTCTCTGGATGTGGAAGGCATTTTGCCTAGAGTCCACCGGGAATTTTTTAGGTCCTTGCAATGCTGTGAAGGACTAAGTCTACCAGAAAAGTTCTTCACACACTGTGGTTGTTGCTATGTACAAAGTTCTCCTGCTTCTTTCACTCAGCATCAATTCATATAATTCCTTCCAAACTTCTCTGAAGTCTTCCTGTTCATCATTTCTTATAGCACAATAATATTCTATTACATTCCTATACCACAACTTGTTCAGTCATTCTCCAATTGAAGGGCATTGCCTCAATTTCCAGTCTTTGGCCATGACAAAGAAAGCTGCTATAAATACTTTTTGTACATGTGGGACCCTTTCCCATTTTTATGATCTCTTTGGGTTACAGTCCTTAGAAGCAATATTTTTTTTTCAGGGTTCCAACTCTTTTTTAAAATTATTATTTTATTTATTTTTTTAATGTTCTACAATCACTACCAAGAAACTTAGATTTTTTACTCCCTCACACCTACCCACCACCACTCCCCTCTGTCCCCAAGACAGCTACAATTCTATATAGGATCTACATATACTTTCCTATTGAATACGTTTTCACTAGTCGTGCTATGTAGATGAACTAAAATAAGTTGAAGAAATCATATAACAAATCAAAACTTAATACAGACACACACAAACATGATCTGCTACATTCTGCGAATGAATTCCATAGTTCTTTCTCTGAGTGTGGAAGGCATTTTTCCTTAGAAAACTATTGGGAATTTTTTTTTTTAATTCTTGCATTATTACGAAGTT
>CM053775.1:22253314-22272539 GCA_028658325.1 Potorous gilbertii
CATCTCTCTCATTTCTTTTCCCAGTTTTTCCTCCACCTGTCTGACTTGATTTTCAAAATCCTTTGAGCTCTTCCATGGCCTGAACCCATCGGATATCTATTTCAGATGTTTGAGATACAGAGGCCTTGACTCCTATGTCTTTACCTGATGGTAAGCAGTTTTCTTCCTCATCAGAGAGGAAGGTTGGAATCATTTGTTCATGAAGAAAATAACCTTCTATGGTCTTATTTTTTTCCCTTTACTGGGCACTTTCCCAGCCAGTTACTTGACTTCTGAGAGTCCTCTCCACCCCTGGCCTAGGTCTGCCCAGCTAGTGCTTGGGGTCTGAGATTCAAATGCTGCTCCCCAGCCTCAGGGCTTTCAGTGGGCGGGCCTGGCTGCTATTCAGGGTAAGATTCAAACAGGTTCTCAGGTGGGGGCAGGGCCACCTCCCAGACTCAGTTCCCTCAGGGGGTTTATGCAAAGACCTTTTGTAATAGAGCTGCTGCTGGGCTCCTGCCTGCTCTGTCCACCTGCTGCCTCTGCCGCTGCCTCTGCTGCTGCCTTCTGAGGGGGCCCGAGTTATGGAGACACCCCGCTCCTCTCTGAGCCGGTCTCTCTCACTGACCTGTGCATCTGTGGGTGGAGGGACCTTCGTGGCTGCTGGAGATTCTGTCCCTGACGCCTGCTTGGATCTGCTCACTCCTCTCCGTGCTGCGTGGCCAGGGCAGGGCAGGGCTCCGCTCTCGTTTGGTGTGTGATGGACCTTTGGGATTGGTTTTTCAGGGCTCTCTGGAACGGAAATCCCCTTCACTGTGTTGCTGCGCGGCTTCCACTCTTCCAGAATTTGTTGGGAGTTCTCTTTAGAGGAAATGCATGGGCTGTGGGTTCAGATCTAGCATAGGTGAGTCTTTCTACTCTGCCATCTTGGTTCCACCCCCACAGTGCTTGACACTTAAAAGTTGAATAGTGACTAAGCTTCCCCTCATTAAAAAGAGTCAGACAAAATTAGTGACATCTCAAAAATTAGTGATATCATAAAAGTTCTGGAAGTGACATCATCCTGAAGAGATATGTTCTTACCTAAAATGTTAAAAAGATATGTCTTCAATAGATCATGGATGTTACATTATTACTTAAGACTGGGATGACCTAGGATAAGTCATTGTCTAGGCCTCAGTTACCCGATTTTGATCTCTCACATAAAGGGGACTGTCCTACATAACCGTGAAGATACCTTCCAACTGGATTGCCTTACCTTTTGCTTGGGGTTTCAAGGATGAGATAAGCAAACTACGTAATCTGTCTAGACCTCAGTTTCCTCAATATGTAAAATGAATGATGATCTATAAGGACCCTTCCAACTCTAATATTCAATCATTTTAATCCAATCCAATTCCCTCCAGTGAGTGCCTATGTGTTTGGCACCATGGTAGAAGATAATGGGTATGAAAGTATTTCACAACCATAAAGGACAGATTATTATTGTAGCTGGAAGATAGACATTTTCTCTCCTTGTCAGATATTCAGGAAATCACAAAATGTCCCTACTATTCTCTGATATTGCCCTTCCCCCCACACTACCCCCCATTAAAGACATAGGTATGAGAGGTGGTAAATGGTGATGATGCCAAAAATTCCAAAATAGAGATATTGTTTTAAGCAATGCCCTCAGCCAAGAACTACCATCTCCCTTTGTGTCAGAAGATAATTTGCTAACCACAGCTGTGCTTCACAACCCAGTTTTATATGTTTGGGCCATCACCTAACATCTAGGCATCTAACCTCAGGATCTCAGGCAACCTTCCAGAGCAACATTAAGAGCTATGAATTCTATTTCCTTCTAGACTGTGTACTGGAATTTGAGGAACCTGGGGAAAAGTACGAATTGTGTTTTATTCGCCTATATCAAAGTCCTATTCTTGGAGTCACTGGAGTCTCTCGCTAGGGACTCATAGTTGCTTTCTCTTCTTAGCATCTCTGTACTGCAACTTAAGCACCTGTGTTTGCTGATGATCTGTGACTCTAAGGAGAGTACATATAATTCTGACTGCCCTCACTCCATAAAACAGGATTTTCAGGAGGCTGAATTGGAGAACAATTTTAAACCTTTGACCCTTTGCTTTGTAACTTCTGAGAACATAGATGATTCCAAAGGAAGATTAGTGACTTTGAGAAGCATCAGTTTTGCATCAAAAGAAACAAAATGTGTCATGCTTTCAGGTGACGTGCTGCGCAGATGTGATTCGTGAAATACTTGAACTGAATTTTGAACACACAAATGCTATCAATAAGTGGATTGACAAATTGGAGTACAATGTATAAACTGGAACAATGAGGCTTCAAACATAAGTTTGAACTAAGCAACATTCTACCACAAATAAATATTTCAACTCAGAATTTAAGTTATTTCTCCAATGACAAGTGAATGACTGAGACTTTCCCTATTGGTATTTTGGGTTTTGGTGAGGCAAATGGGGCTAAGTGACTTTCCCAGGGTCACATAACTAATAAGTATCAAGTGTCTGAGGCTGGATTTGAACTCAGATCCTCCTGACTCCAGGTCATGTGCTCGATCCACTCAGCCACTTAGCTGCCCCTCTCTTTGATACTTAAATTTTGTTCAGTCCAGTTCAACAAATGCTTATCAAATGCTTGTTATGGGCTGGATATTGGGAACAAAGTGATGAAAAGTCTCTGCTCTCAGTGAACTTACAGTCTACTGGGGAGAAGGAAGGACACAAATACAAAGATAATGAAATACAAAATGAGTAAAAAAAGATCATTAATAATTTATAATCATCTTTAAGTTGATTACAAATCAAAGATGGGACGTTATTTTGCCCAAGACTACGTTAGCTTGTTTTTCTTAAGTGCTCAGAAGTACGTTAGGGTAGAGTGGAGATAATACAAATAGCATTTATGTACTACCTTAAGTTATACAAAGTGCTTCACATGTTATCTCATTTGTTTCTTCTATAGGGTAGGTTTATTATTCCCAATTTACAGATGACACCATTGAAGTACAAAGGTTAATCAACTTGCCCAAGGTCACACAGAGAATTAGTGTCTGAGGAATTGGAACTCCAAGTCCTAGAATCTATTCACTGTGCCACCTGGCTGCTTAATAGTGTTGCAAAATTAGGTACCAGTTCTAATTCTACCATGACTAGATGTGTGACCTTGAGAAGGTCATTTCCCCCTTTCTGTGCCTCAGTTTCTTCTTGGCTGCAATGAAGCTGGTTTGACAGAAAGTCTCTAAGTTCTCATCTAGCCCTACAATTATATAAGTTCTAGAAGAATCTATGCAATGTCAAACAACAGGAGGAATGACCACAGCACATTATGTGGATCCTGTATAGAGACATACTTTAACCCTTAGCATGGATAAGGATTACCCAAGTTGAACAGACATGGATGAGTTGTGATCTAGATTGGGGTGGGCATGAGGATGGGAAATGCCCATCTCAGTAAAATCAAATTCCCACTGATGTTCTGGAGGCTTCGGGGGAGTGTGACTCCTTGGACCATGAAAAGGTTGGGTTTTTTTATTATTTAATTTAAATTTTAAAAAATGCATCTTATTCTTAGGAAAATAGTTTCCCTTTTTGCAAACTGGGAGTAAGGAGGGCAAAAAACTTCATTTTTCCATCTTTTATACTTCTTTCCCCTAAGACTTATATCTAAAGAAAAGCATAGAAGCACATTTTGCCTAAGTAGTAACAGAGAGGTTGGTGTGTTCTAAGTTTGAAAATACTGCAATCTGTGTCTTTAGTGCTCCAGAGTTTCCAAAGCACTTTCTCCACAGGATTCCCTTTGATCTTCTGACCAGCCCTGTGAAGTAGATGGTGAAGGTATTGTCATTTCTTTTTTACAACTGATGAAAAGCAGACTTGGAGCTTTGAAATGACTTGATAGACAGGTAGCCTGGCACAGTGAAAAGAAGGTGAGACTTAGAGACAGAAGCCATTGGGTTCATATCTGCCTCTATCACTTAGCTGTTTGACCTTGGGTGAGTTACCTAATATCCCCAGGTCTCAGTTTCTTCGCCTTTAAAATAAGTTTGAACATCCAAGGTCCCTTCTGTCTCTAATCTAAGATTTATAAAGGTCTTCTCATGTCCTGTTCAATGTCCTTTCTATAAACAAACAAAAGATACAGACTTAATCAGAGACTGAGTAATAACATTCTGAACAAGGAGGGCAGTCAAAGACCAAATCAGAAAAATAATTAATGACTATGTGAAAAACAAGGACAACAATGAGACAACATAACCAGAATTTCTGAGATGTAGCAAAAGCAGACCCTAGAGGAAAAACCATCTCTTTGAATATAGAGATGAAGAAAATAGAAAAAGATTAATGAACTGAATAGGCAATTTCAAAACTAGACAAAGTCAACAAACAGAAAACAAATTTAAAAAGAAGAAATCATGAAAATGAGGGAAGAAACTGATAAAATTGAAAAAAAAACAAAAGACAACCAACCTGATCAACATAAACAAAGCCAGGTTTTGGAGAAGTCCAATAAAATGAATAAACCTTTAGCTACCCTTATTCAAGAAACAGGAGGAAAACATCACTGATTGCCACTGCCAACCCCCAACCAAACTAGAACTACACAAATAAATTTCTGAATGGTCAACTACATTAAAAAGATTACTTACTCTTTTCCTAGAAGTCACCCATACTTCCAAAGAAAAACAATCAGGCATGACTGATAGCATCTACTTGAAATATAACAATGACAAAGATAGGCACTGTGGTTCAGTGTACAGATAGAAGGGTCCAGAATCAGAAAGAGCTGCATTTAAATCCTACCTCTGGCATCTATTGGCTACATGATCTTGGACAAGTCTCTTCCCTTTCAGAATTCCAAGCAAGTCTCTGGGATTCAAAGCTGCAGAGAAGGCAACAATCTGCGGTAGCAAAGCATGCTCTTTGTCAAGAGCTCTCTACACCACTAAACATATAGATCTGGTAAAGTCACCATCATCATAGCTGACATTTACATGCCACTTTATATGCAAAATATCCCATTTGAGTCTCACAACAACACAACAAGAGGAGTATTAAAATATTTAAGTCAAAATGCTCCAGATATATCTCAGATTCAATGTGGGCAAAACAGAGTTCATTCATTATCTTTCCCTCCAAACCCAACCCTCTTGCAAATTGTTCTATTACTAGTTTTCATCATCAGAGTTATGCTTCACTCTGCACTATTCTACACCCCGCATGGTAAAACAAGCAATGGACTTAGAGAAAGGAGAACCTTGGCTTCCAATATTGCCTTCACCAATCCTCAATTTCCCCATCTGTAAAATACGGATAAAATCACTGGCAGCTAGGTGGCAGAGTAGAGGGAGCAGTGGGTCTGTGGTCAGAAAGACCAGAATTCAAATTCAACCTGAGACGCTTACTAGCTATATGACCCTGGGCCAATTATTTACCCTTTGTCTGCCTCGGTTTCTTCAACTATAAAATGCAAGTAAGAATAACACCTACCTCCTAAGAACACTGAAATGATACTTGCAAAGCCATTAGCCCAGTGCCTGGAATACATGCTGGTTCCTTTCCCAATTTCAAAAAACTGTTCTAAGTAGCAAGTAAGAGCCTGTTTTTAAAATGTTCTGCAACTTAATAGCTGCAAGCCCTTGGCCAAGTCATCCTCCCTCTTGGAGCCTCAGTTTGTCATCTCTATGATAAGAAGTTTGGATTAGGACAGCTCAATGGGCCTCTCAAACCTCAGGATGCCACTGTAAAATTGCAAAGCAGAAAGGCTGGTTTTACCTTAAAAACGCTTGTGCTTAGTCTGTTGAGCACAGAGAACACATGACAAATCCACATCATATACCCATGAATGGAGCAACTTCAGGTCAATCACCTGAGAGCATTTATAGACCCTCTCTTCTAGCACAAGCTGCTGAGGTCAGTTGTGTTAGACCCCTTTATCTACTCCTTAAGCTAATGCAGCTAAAACTTTTTTACTCACACACACACACACACAAACGCACACATATATACCCTCATACACACCCACCCATCCTCATACATACACATTTACACACACACACACATACCCTTATTCATACCCACCTACCATCATGCACACAGATTTATACACACATACATACATATATCCTCACACACAAATACTTACACACCTATCAACCCACCCTCATACACACATACATACCCCCAAACACATAAATCCTCATATGCACCCACCACACACATACATACGCACACATACATATGTACCCTCATATACATCTACCCTTATGTACACATATTCTCACATATACACACTGACCCACACATACATTCACATACTCATCCTCATCAACACATGCCCTTATACACAGTCTCATATATACACACACACCTTCATACATATAAATGCACATATACTCATTCATACACATTCTCAAACCCACTCACACAAACATACTGTCCCCTACCCTCATATATTCTATCTCTCTCTCTCTCTCTCTCACACACACACACACACACACACACACACACACACACACATACACACACGAACACTGACAGCAGGTTTCTCCTTCTCCTTTCCAATAATCTAAGCTGACTGGTATGACTTTAAAGTAGAATGGTGAATATTTAATGTACCTTCTTTGCAATGTCACAGCTAAGTGAATTCAAGATGTCCATGTTTTCAGTTATGGAAACTGTTGTCTGCAGCTCGATATTTTGTACAACTGGTGCATTTCTTTACTGCTGCATAAGCCCACTTAATTGCTTTGCAGAAAGGAGGATTAATCCAGTGCTTAGGACCCAGCCCTGTTATGCTCTCATGTGTTTGGAATCAGACTTTTCTGTGGTAACTGATCTCCCTCAAAACCTTCTTGCATTCTATTTCTGCTTAAAACACAGGCCACCTGAAGGCTGACATCAGCAGCTTGCTATAACTGGATTAGGAAGGAGAGAGGGACTCTTCTTTACCCTGTCCTCTCAAGATTGGAAGCAATGACCGTCAGCTGCAATTAGCCCTTGACGTGTGAGCTCACTTGTTTCATGAAGATGCTAAAGGAGCTGTCTGTTCAAGAAGATATTTGTCCCAGTGTCCATGACTTACAGGCTCCAGTCAAGGTTCTGAATGCAGCTATGTGGAAGGTGGGTCACTGATCTATTCTCTCCACCCCATTCATTCACTGAGTCACCTTATTAAATGGCTACTCTACTCAAGGAACTAGGGATGAGATAAAAATTAGAATGTAAACCTAACATAATCTCCCCTAGAGTAGTCACAAGGACATTATTTTTCATTAGATCCCAAGCATCAAACGTGATGTAGATGCAGATTTTTCCAAATGATTATTTGACCTACACATAGCCCGCTCTCAACAAAGCAGCTTATGATCTGTTGTCGAAAGGGGCTCTTTCTTGTACACAAGCAGAAAAGGTGGTAACAACAAAGAAAGACACAAATTGCTCTAGGAAAAGTGGAGTAGGGAGAAATCCCTTTCAGCTATGCAGATCAGGAAAGGCTGCACCAGAAGCTGAATATAAAAGGAATAGGCCTTCAGAGAACAAAGATTAGTAAAACAGTATTTTCCAAGGATGCAGGATAGGCCTACTAGGATGAGGTTGGGAGAAAACTGGTCATCTGGGTTTGTCTGAAAGCACGAAAGAGAGTAATGGAAAATAAGGTTGGAGATCTATGTCAGAGCCAGGACAGAGGGGGACCTTGAACGCAAGGCCAAGGATTTGGTGTTCAATTACAGTGGTGATGGGGACCCAGTGTGGGATTTTTAGCAAAGGTGTGTCAGGGTCAGACAAGAGTGTGAGGAGGTTTCTTTATGTGAGAGATAGATGGTAGAAGAGAGAGACTAGAGGCTCAATGTGGAGTCCTGCCATGTTAATGGTGCTGGCTCTATCTGGGCCTAAAAGCAATCAGGAAGCATCAGCTCTGACTGAATGCTTTGTTATTCTGAGATCTTATGAATGCAAGATATGAATGCCCTGGAGAGTGGCCTCTGGCTAGCTCAGAGATGCCCTTTCATCACATGGAATAGGAAACTTTCTGCCATGGCAGAAGGATGAACCAAGAGCACAGGGAACAGCAAGACAGATTTAAAAAGTGCCATTCAGTTAAGGGCTTGTCTTTTCATCAGCTTCAAACAAAATCACTTTTCATGAAGTCTGGAGAAGGACCTGACACTTACAATGTATGTGTAACTCTGCTGACAACTAAGCAGGGAAACACCAAAGTTCATTTCAGTGAAATACTCCAGAAGACCTGGCTTTTAATTCTGATTGGACAAGCCTTTCACTCTCTCCCTGGGTCTCAGTTTCCCCATCTGTAAAATGAAAGAGGAAGGGGGTTCCATCTACATCAGGAGTTCTTAACAGTTCTTATGCCATGGACTCCTTTGGCTGGCTGTAGATTGACCCAGAATAATATCTCTAAATATTACAGAATAAAATTCATACAATTATAAAGAGAAATAATTATATTGAATGACAGTGATTGACATATTTTTTTTAAATAGCTAAAGTCACAGGCACTAGGCGAAGAACCCTTGAACAAGATGATCCCTAAGGCCCTTTCCAATATTTAATTCTTTGCATTTCTGACCTTTTCTAAAACTAGGTACCAATAAAAGGGATGTGGCTCTTTTCTTTCAATCTCTGCAGTTCTCAATTGTGGATTAACTAAGAGAACACATTTTCCCTGTCTAGATTCTTGCTGTCACCTACCGTCTCCTCTCTCAAGGAGTTCCGTACCAGGCCTATTGTGCCTCTACCATAATTTGTCCTTATCGTGGGCTACTGCCATGTTCAGCTGTTGCTAACTGAACCCTACCATGCCCGCTCACAGAGAGCAGGGACTGTTTGTTTTCATTTTTTTGTCCTTGTACTTTCAGCATCTGGCATATAATAGGTTTTTCATAAATGCTAACTCAATGAACCATTGAGTCACATCTTAGATTTTACAGTAACTGAAAATTTTTCCATCCCTTTGATCTTGGATTCTGAAATTTCCCTTTCTGATCTAATAAAAATTATTATTCATCAAGTTAATCTTCACCCTTATCCTGTCCTCCACCTTTCTTTGTTCTCAGAGTCCACTCACTCCAATTTCTGGCCTCCTTCATTTGTGGTTTTGACACTAGTTTGCCATTTCAGCAGTGGACTGTACTCAAGTCCCTCCTTTTCCCGTTCCCTCCTGCTAGTCCTCACGTCTTGCCTTGTTTCCACCATGCATTCTCTCTGATCTGCCCTTAAACGACTGACTACTGCTGAAGTCGCACACTGGTGCCAAGTAAATCCATTACAAATGACCAATATCCTGACATCATTTTTGTCCTTCCTTCACTACCCCTCAATCAAACTGCTGTGGATGTTGTTCCAAGCCTTCTTTCCCTCTGTGAGCCACCTGACAGCCCACCAGTGACAGCTCTCAGCTGATGACCTCCCTGCACAGCTGAAAATATAGAGAGCACCCATCCTTGAGAGCAGAGAATTGTGGGGCTTTGTCCTGATGATGCTGGCTACAATCAACAATATTCTTCCTAATCCCAGTCAACATCATAGTAAATGAATTCAGTTCTTACGCGACCCTTGATACTATGTTTTAGAAAAATCCGACAATAACAAAATCCATGGGGAAAGACCACAGGATTTGCCAGCAGTTCATATCCTAGGGAACTAATACTACTTGGCCTCTGCAATCCACTTCAGGCAATGATGAGCTTACCTGCCTGTTTGGCCTGTGGATGGAGAGAAGTAGAACTCTCTTTGTCTGTGTCTCTGTCTCCCCTCTGTCTTGTCTCTTCTCCTCTCTCTCTCTCCTCTCTTTCTCTGTGTGTCTGTCTCTGTCTCACCTCTCTCTTTCTCTCTCTGTGTCTCTCTCACATCTGTGTGTGCCTCTGTCCTTCTTCTCTCTGTCTCTGTGCATCTCTCCTCTCTCTCCTCTCTCTTTCTCTGTCTGTGATTCAATCTATCTTTCTGTCTCTCTTTGTCTCTATCTCTCCTCTCTCACCTTTCTCTTTCTCTCTCTCTGTGTCTCTCCTCTCTCTCTGTCTCTCATCTGTCTTTCTCTCTCTCCTCTCTCTGTCTCTCTCTTTTTTGTCTCCGTCTCTTTCTCTTTCTATCTCTGTATCTCCTCTCTGTCTCTCTCTATCTCTCCTCTCTGTCTCTGTCTCTCATCTCTCTCTGTCACTTTCTGTCTCTCCTCTCTCATCTCTCTCTCCTCTCTCTCTTTTTCTCTCTCTCTCCCCTCTCTCTTCTCTCCCTCTCTGTCTCCTTGTCTCTCTGTCTTTATCTCTCTCTGTCTCCCTGTCTCTTCTCTCCTCTCTCTGTCTCTTTCTCTTTCCCTCTGTCTCTGTTTCTCCTCTCTCTATGTCTCTCTCTCTCCTCTCTGACTCACTCTCTCTCTGTGTGTCTCTTCTCTGTCACTGTCTCTGTCTCTCTCTTTCACCCTGTCTCTCCTCTCTGTGTCTCTCCTCTCTTTGTCTTTCTGTCACTCCTCTCTCTGTCTCTTTCTTTGTCTCTGTTTCTTCTCTCCTCTCTCTGTCTCTCTCTTTCTCTTTGTCTCTTTCCCTCTGTCTCTGTTTCTCCTCTCTTTCTCTGTCTCTCTCTCCCCACTCTCTGTCTCACCTCTATCATTCTCTCTTTCTCCTCTCTCTGTCTCTGTCTTTCATCTCTCTCTATCTTTCTGTCTCTCCTTTCTCTGTCTCTTCTCTGCCACTCCTCTCTATCTCTGTCACTCTTTCTCTCCATCTCTCTCTTCTCTCTCTCTTTTTCTTTGTCTCTGTCTCTTTCTGTCTATCTGTCTCTCCTCTCTCTGTCCCTGTCTTTCTCTCTGTGTCTCTCTCTCTGCCTCTCTGTGTCTCTGTATCTCTGTCTCTTTCTCTCCTCCCCCCATCACTCTCTGTCTCTCTCTCCCACCTCTATCATTCTCTTTCTCTGTGTGTATGTCTCTCCTCTCTCTCAACTCTCTCTTTCTATCTCTCCTATCTGTGTCTCTCTCTGTCTCTCTGTGTCTCTGTCTCTCTCCTCTCTCTGTCTCTCTTTATCTCTTTTTCTCTATCTCTCTCTCCCTCACCTCTATTATTCTCTTTCTCTCTGTGTGTGTCTCTCTGTCTCTCCTCTCTCTCACCTCTCTCTTTCTCTCTCTCTCTCCATGTGTATCTGTCTGTCTCTCCTCTTCCTCTCTCTCCCCTCTCTCTGTCTGTCTCTGTCTCTCTTAGCTCTCTCTCTGTCTCTATCTCTTGTCTTCCTCTCTTTCTCTCTCTCTCACCTGTATCACTCTCTCTTTCTCTGTGTGTGTGTCTCTCTCTTGGTCTCTCTTCTCTCTCTTTCTCTTTCCCTCTGTCTATCTGTCTCTCCTCTCTCTGTTTCTTTCTCTCTCTCTCCCCTCTCTCTGTCTCACCTCTATCACTCTCTTTCTCTCTGTGTGTCTGTCTCTGTCTCTCCCCTCTCTGTATTTGTGTCTCTGCTCTCACTCTCTCTCTGTTTCTTCTCTCTCTCTCTCCTCTCTATGTATCTCTGTGTCTGTCTCTCCTCTCTTTATTTCTGTTTCTCTGTGTGTTTCTGTCTCTCTCTGTCTCTTCTTTCTCTGTAACTCTTCTATTTCTCCTGTCTCTCTCTTTCTCTCTCTCTGTTTCTGTCTCTCTCTCCTCTCTCTCTCTCCATGTGTGTCTGTCTCTCCTCTTCCTCTCTCTCTCCTCTGTCTGTCTCTGTGTCTCTCTTCTGTGTCTCTGTGTCTGTCTCTCCTCTCTGTGTCTCTACTCTCTGTCTCTGTCTCTTCTCGTCTCTCCTCTCTATCTCTTTCTCTCTTTCTCTTTGTCTCTGTCTCTTTCTCTTTCCCTCTGTCTCTCCTCTCTCTGTCTCTCTCTTTCTCTCTCTCTCCTCTCTCTCCCCTCTCTCTGTCTCTGTCTCTCATCTTCCTTTCTTTCTCTCTGTCACTCTCTTTCCCTCCTCTCTGTCTTACCTCCCCCCCATCTTTGTCTCCCCTCTGCCTGTCTCACCTCTATCATTCTCTTTCTCTCTGTGTGTGTCTCTGTCTTTCTCGCTCCTCTCTCTGTCTCTCTCTGTCTCAGTCTCTCCTCTCTGTTTCTCTCTCTCTGTCTCTTTCCATCTCTCTGTGTCTATCTCCGTTTCTCTCTTTTTCTCTGTCTCTCCTCTCTCTGTCTCTCCTTTCTCTCTGTCTGTGTGTCTCTGTATCTGTATTTCTGTCTGTATCTCTTTCTCTTTGTGTCTCTGTCTGTCTCTCCTCTCTGTGTCTCCTCTTTACATCTGTCACTTTCTCTTTCTCTCTTTCTCTATGTGTGTCTCTGTATCTCCTCTATCTCTGTCACTCTCTGTCTCATCTCTATCACTCTGTCTTTGTCCTCTCTCCATCTCTCTCTTTCTCTCTGTGTGTTTCTGTCTCTCTCTCTCCATGTTTGTCTATCTGTCCATCTCTACTCTTCCTCTCTCTCTCTCTACTCTCTTTGTCTGTGTCTCTCTTTCTATATCTCTGTGTCTGTCTCTCGTCTCTCTCCTCTGTCTCTCTCTGTGTGTATCTGTCTGTCTCTGTGTCTCTGTGCTTCTCCTGTCTCTCACACCTCTCTCTGTCTCCATGTGTATCTGCCTGTCTCTCCTCTTCCTCTCTCTCTGTCTGTACGTGTGTGTCTGTCTGTCTCTCCTCTTCTTCTTCTCTGTCTCTCTCTCTCTCTCTTTACGTGTGTGTCTGTCTCTCCTCTCTATTTCTCTTTCTCCTCTCTCTCCACTCTCTTTCTGTCTGTCTCTGCTCTCTTTCTGTTTCTGTCTCTTCTCTCGCTGTGTCACTTTTTCTGTCTCTCTCATCTATCTCTCTCTCTGTCTCTCTGTCTCTCTCCCCCCTCCCCACCACTGAAAGGAAAGGACTGAACAGTGGTCCAAACTAGGCTATAGCTATAGGCCTCCCTGACAAAAGCAAAAGCAGCTGGAACTGTGGAGTGAGAGGGAGAGTTGTACCTGTCATGTTAACTGCAAAATGTCCTGAATTTCTAGGATGAAACAAAGGAACTAACCATACCAAAATGAAAGCTTTGCTAGGAAAGAACAAGGAGATGTCCCAGATGTAGTCTGAATCCAATTAGTGCAGATAATCACCAGAAGTGGTCTCACATATGCCAATGTGCACTATTCAAAGTTAACATTGTGTAAAATGTTGTCATTGGTCCCAGCCCAATGGAAATATACAGGGAGAATCTGAATAATGCAATCACTTTATGGAATTCATTATTCACATTAATCTGATGCTAGCTATCATCATTTCAGTCAGGCTACAAGGAGGATGAGGATACACATTTAGTAAATGCCTACTTTATGCAGAAATGCAATGTGTCATAAGAAATAGAGAGCTATCCTTGGAGTCGAAAAGACCCGTGACACAAACGGGTAGTGTGTCCTTAAACAAGTCACTTAGCCTCTAAGTGCCCCCAGACAATGTGAATGCTCCAAGTTTCAGGTGAGATGATGATTTTCATCTGGAGTGAAAATTTTCACACAGATTTCACCACTGATGAAGACACAGATTAATAAACAAACAAATGCACTGATGCAATGGATGAAGGAGGGTTGGGGAAATGCAAAGATGAAAAAGGACAGTGGAAGGTGGCCACTACTCTCACAGAACTCACGTCCTAAGAGGAAGATGACACTTTGGAGAAGTGAACACTGATAAAGAGAAGACAAGGGGACATAGTCTTGTCTTCAAGTATTCAAAAGTCAGTGATGTGAAAGAAGAATTCAATATAACTTCATTAGATAATAGATTTAGAGCTATCAGGTTACTCAAAGGTAATCTAGTTCAATTTTCTCATTTTATAAATGAGGAAACAGGTAGAGAGAAGGGGAGTGACTTGTACAAGGTCTCATAGTATCATATTCAACATTTAACCATCTCTCCTTCCTCTCTTACACTTGAATATTTTCACATCCAATTTCTTTTGGGTAGATTGAAATTACTTAACCTAAGAAAACTATGTGACCCTGGAATAAGTCACTTAACTTCTCTGTGTTTCAGTTTCAGGGGATAATATTGTCTATCTGCCAGGTAGATCAGATGTGAAGTGTTTTTCTTACTAGTACTGCTACTACTACTACTGCTACTACTACTACTACTACTACTACTGCTACTGCTACTACTACTAGTACTACTACTACTGCTACTACTACTACTACTACTACTGCTACTGCTACTACTACTAGTACTACTACTACTACTGCTGCTACTGCTACTACTGCTACTGCTATTGCTGCTACTACTACTACTACTACTACTACTGCTACTACTGCTGCTACTGCTACTCTTACTCCTACTCCTACTGCTACTACTATTACTACTGATACTACTGCTACTGCTAACTGCTACCACTACCATCACCACCACATATTATGCTGATTTGAGGCTTTTGTAAAGGTTGACTTGTTTAAGAACAATAGATGATTTCATACAACCACAGGACTTTAGGAGTGAAAGAGACCATAAGTATTACCTAAGTCTAAAGTCCGGATTTTGCAAGGGAAAGCTTAAATGCTACTTCTTTGTGAACACACATCACCCCCACGAGTATATAAGCTTCTGGAGAGCAAAGGCCACCTCACTTCTGAATTTGCATCCTCGATGTCTAGCACAAAGTCATACTTAATAAATACCCATTGATTGATATAAGCCCAGCCTCTTGACTCTTAGGCTAATACTTTTTCTCCTCCAGTTGGCCTTTTTGCTAATTGCTAAAATCTGTTAACAAACAAGAAACGTGTTGTGCACCATATAACAAACAAGGGACAAAGCTGGATTCCAGATTGGGTCTGGAGGAGGGTGAGCAGGCTGGCAGGCACTTGGGAGCTGAGCTCAAAGGGGGCAGCTGCTGTGGCCTCCTCTGCCCCCTACTATGGCAGAATGTTGAGACCAGGGAGGCCCTCGGGTGAAGAAACCAAGCTGGCACCAGGCCTGTTCTGCTAGTGGTGAAACCTCCCCAGTTTTGACACAGACACTGGGTAATTCCACCTGTATCTTGATTGTGTGGTTGCCAAGTATGTCTTTAGAATGGCTTTCCTACTGGGGAAGGCAAAATTCAATTAGTAGCACACTGGGCTATTCCCAATGCCTGGGATGCTCTCTATTCCTGTATATGTATACATGAGTACACATTCACATGTGTGTATATACATGCAGTGGTCGGTACATACGTATGTGTACAGATATATTTTCTTGTGTGCTCATATATACACATACAAACACACAGATGCACCGTGTATGCCCATCTGTGATCTTGTTCAAGTTCTTTGAGGGCAAGGGATATATTTTGCCTTTTTTGTGTCCCCAGGGCTTAGTACAGTGCTTTGCACATAGTAGACCCTTCAATGTTTACTAGCAGACTGGGTAGTATTCACAGAGGGCCAAGGGTTTTCTAAAAATTGGAAGTGCCCAGAAGTTTCACAGGCTGCCATGGGGTTAGTCAGATACACACACACATACACACACATATATATGTACATACAGAGATAAGCACATACACGTGCATGCATCCATACCTTACTGGAGGTTTTCTGACAAAATGTGGATGACTGCTTGTTGTAATGTTATTAAAATTATCATTAATATTAATAACTGTTGTTGCTTAGTTGTTTTTTAGACATGTCCAACTTTCTGTGACCCCATTTAGGGTTTTCTTGGCAGAGATACTAGAGTAGTTTGCCATTTCCTTCTCCAGCTCATTATAGATGAGTAAACTGAGGCAAACAGGGCCCAGGGGCATATAGCCAGGAAGTGTCTGTGGTTGGATTTGAACTCAGGTTCTGCTAACGTCAGGTCTGGCACTCTAAGCACTGTAACAAGTATCTGCCCTAATATTAGCTAATTAATAATTATTGCTGTTAATATTGAAAATTCATAACATTTAGCACTTTGAGTTCTATAAAGTATTTTATATACGCTATCATTTGGGCTTCAGAACAACCTGGGAGATTATTAGTACAGGAATTATTGCAGTTTTATGGGCTGGGAAACGGAAGCTCATAAGCAGTTTAGTATGAAACACTTCTTTGTTCTAGATACTTTACCTTAGTGTCTGCAATACAAGTGGCACTATATAATCACTTATCACTGCCCTGCCCCCTCCCCACCACATACCTATACTCATCATTATGCTGCTAAAAATGTTTGAAGTAGAATTTGAATCCAGATCTTCTTGATCAGGGGTGGGGAACCTATGTCCTTGGGACCACATGTAACACTCTAGGTCCTTGGGGGCAGTCCTTTTACTGAATCCAAACTTCACAAAGCAAGTCCCCTTAATAAAAGGATTTGTTCAGTAAAACTTAGACCCAGTCAAAGGGCCACCTCTGAGGACCTAGAGGTCCATATGCAGCCTTGGGGCTGCAGGTTCCCTACCCATGCTCTTGACTTCGCATCAGTCACTCTTGGAGGTTATAGGGAAGCTTCTTGTTTGGGTCTAGGTTGGAATTGGGGGTCTCCCACGTCAGTTGTGATTCTGGCAATGGCCTGTCACATACAAATGCAAAGTGAGATGTAATCAGAGCAGAGGGTCAAATTAAGCTCTTTTTATGGGCCAAGGAAGGAAAGCTTCTCCCAGCCATGGGGAAGGAGGGCATATGGAGAAGGGTGTATGTGAGGAAGCTCATCGGAAAGAGAGTTGGAAGAGACCTGGAACTTCAACAGCCTACCAAAAGGTCACTGTGTCCAATTTCTGAGAAATGTGCTTGGGAAACAATAAACTTGCCTTCCTACATAGAACACTTTACGCTAGGTCAGAAAGTGAAATTTCCTTCCTTTTTGGCAGAGAGGGGGGACTGGATGTATGGATTGTTACACTGTCAGACTTAGTTGACCTATTTGGTTAGTTTTGCTGAACTTTTTAAAAAATTATTTATTATAAGGTATGGTCCTCTGAGGAGAGGGAGAAGAACTATATTGGAAATGAAGGTAATGGTTGATGTGAAAATCAAACCATCAACCAAAACTAAGCCTAAAATTAAATAAAAGGCTTCCCTCCAAAACTGAATCAGTAAGATGCGCTATGATACGTAGCCTTGGCAACAAGAACTTTTGCTCTCAGAAGGAGACTCCTGCCCCACCCCACCCCACTCCACTCCAACTTCCTGGGCATTGTGACAAAGGTAGTAGGTGAAGTTGCATTGGCAACTGGAATTCGATTGTCCAGTATTTCTGTTGGACTCCCTGCTGGGCTTAACTTCTTGTTCAGGTGCTTTCTCAGTGAGTCAGTCTTAAGTAGGAGGTAAGAACTGTACTAGAGGGCTGGTGGGTGAGGAAGGACTACTACGAGCTGAGGGGAAACTGAGGCCCTACTTGGAGTACTTGGTGGGGAAGGGAAGGGAATGAGAGGGTCCCTAACCAAGTGAAACTGTGACTCAGTCCTATATGGGGGGGGGGAGGCTATACTTAGGAATGGGTGCAGCTAAGTGGTCTAAAGTCAGGAAGATCAGAGTTCAAGGCACAATGGAGAAGGAAATGGCAAAAAAAATCCCATGGGTCACTTAGAGTTGATAACAACTGAACAACATACTTAGGAATGCCTAGATTGTATGTGTGTGTGGCAGGGGTGGAGGGGGAGTAACTGGGGGAGGAATAGTCAGAACTTAAACTGAAAAGGATTCCTAACCATACACCAATTACCTGACAGAAGCTGCAGCCAAAGGCAGATATCACCATGGCATATGCCTATCTATTCAAGTATGTCATCATTGGTGATGTGGGGGTGGGCAAATCGTGCCTACTGCTGCAATTTACTGACAAGAGGTTCCAGCCGATGCACAACCTGACCATTGGTGTGGAGTTTAGATCCTGCCTCATATCCATTGAGGGCAAGCAGGTCAATCTCCAAATCTGGGATACAGTGGGGCAAGAATCCTTCCACTCCATCAGAAGATCCTATTACCATGGGGCTGCTGGGGCCATTCTGGTGTATGATATCACTTGGAGAGTTACCTTCAGTCACCTGACAAATTGGCTGGAAGTTTCGTGTCAGCATTCCAACTACAACATGGTCATCATGCTCCTTGGCAACAAGAGTGATCTGGACATCAAATGAGAAGTAACAAAGGAAGGAGGAGAAGCTTTTGCCCTAGAACACGGATTTATCTTCATGGAAACTTCAGCAAAGACGGCATCAAATGTAGAAGCCTTCATCAATATAGCCAAGCGGATTTATGAGAAAGGATTCTTTGACATGAGTAATGACCCCAATGGCATTAGAATAGATCCTTAGTGTTCACCAGCTGCTGTGTTGTGTGCAGGGAATCAGAGAGCACAACACTCTGGGGGATGTTGCTGTTAAGCAGGTCAGTGCTTAAAGAGAAGCCTGAATGGGGCCAGTCAAATTATCTCTACCAATGTCCAGTGTAACCATTTAGGAAGTGACTTTATAAAGACTGTATTCTAAAATTTTTGTACAACTTTGAAAAAAAGTTAACTTAAAGAAAATTGTATCTATATCTGTTTAGCATGATCATTCTAAATGTCTCATGCCCTTGAAACAAATTCAACACTAGAAGTCACCTGAGGATGATACCAGTCTGTTTCCCAAGTACTTCTGCCAACTTGATGTCTATAAGATCTTGGCTTTGCAGCTAGAAAGGACATCAGATGTCATCAATTCAGTACCATAATTTCAAAGATGAGATGAAGAGGTCCCCAGAAGTTTAAGCCCCTCCCCCCCAAAAACAGTATTAAGTGAAAAGAGCCAAGCTGCCAACCCAGACCCCACCTTGGTTCCCATCAAAGCATAGTTTGTATAACTTCTTCAAAAGTATGTTGATTTTCAAGGTTTTGCTGTCTGCAGAGAGTGCCCCTTAAGCTGCTTAATTTTTCCTTTTTGCATTCTTTGACTCATTTGCATAAATTCTAAACTGTTTAGATCTTGAAGACTCTGTATACCTCCCAAAGAATTTCTGAGGACTGGGTAGAAATTGAATTAGAAAGCTGGTAAACCTGTTTAACATGTTTGTCATCTTGTCATTGAGTCCTAGGCAACTGCCCCTAGTCTGTGCCTGCAAACTTCATCTAGGCATGGGTGTTTTAACAGGTTTTAATGCCATGTGTTTTCTGTTCATATGCTTTTCATAACACTCCTTGAGAAATGTTTTTCATTATTTGCATTGATGAATACTCTCTGTAAGAGCATAGTAAAGAGTGACAATAACAGCTGAGTGACCAGATGCCTTTAAATGGCACCCATAGTAATACATTTTCAAATGGTACC
>CM053775.1:22273039-22304797 GCA_028658325.1 Potorous gilbertii
AAAAAAAAATACTGTTTTCTGGAATTATTTAACTATAGAATTTCTAAGCAGGGATTTTTATGCAGAGTTGTTTTTCAAGCTGGTTGTATAATAAACATTTATACTTTTCTGTGGTAAATCTATAACCAAACCATTTAGCATTTAGGAATTAGCTAGGAACTGGGAAAACAAAATTCAAAGACAAAATGAGAAGCTCCAGCCATGAAGAAGCTTACATTCTACTGGGGAATACATCATGCATAAACAGATGTGTATGCGCACATATACATACATGGGCATGCACATGTATATCGTGGCATGTATGTGTACATACACACGTGTGTTTGTATGTAAGCATACATGTGTATATGTGCAGACAGAGTTTTTGCTCTGTTAGGCATAGAAAATACAAGGATAAAGTGAAGACAAGTTTGTTCCTTGGAGAAGCTTACATTATCTTACGGAATACAATGCATATAAACACATTGAATGCATCTGTATATGCAAACATATATACATGTATATGTAAGCATGAATGTATGTGTGCATTGTGTATACATGATCAAATGAGAAAATATCTGTAAAGTGTTACCACAGTGCTTAGTGCATAGTAATACTTAAATGTTTATTTCCTTCCTCCCCTTCCATATATGTGGACACACACACAGACAAACACACACAGGGAGTAATCTGTATAAGGGGTAAGAAAGAAGAGAGAGAAAGAAAGTCTCCCTCAAACTGACAAATAAGCTGATCTTCGAGAGAAGCCAGAAGCAATGCGGGCCAACACCTTGCCAGATCTGGATAGGGGCATTGCAATAAACTCACCAGATTAAAAATCACAAAGTGGAAAAGTTGGGGTAATTTATTCAGTGTGGTCCTGACATCCCCTCAACACCCCCCTCCATACACCTTGGCTTAAAATGAATTTGTGGGAATTGGATGAAATAAATCCTTCATACAAATGCAAGAGAAAAATAGTAATTCCTACAAACCCTAGCAGTACCTTCAGAGTAAATGAAAGACATAGCGAGGGGGAGGAGGTGGCATGGGGATCTGGACCATTAAAGGAAGAAAGAAGCAGCAGTTTGAGTAAGGGAGGGGATGGCCTAGCTCAACAGGGGTCACTGTGATGCTGTTAGGCTGCTGCCTTCCATATTCCTTCCTCAAGCAGAGCTCCTCAATAAATCTGTGAACAGAATGCTAACAGTGATGTATTAGCCTCACAAGAAACCTTCCTTAACCAATGGGCTGAGCAAAGGTGGGTGTTCACTTAGCCGGGTGTGTTGGTGTTACAAAGTTTTTCCTTAGGTAGACCAAGCGCAAACCTGCCTCTTCGAGGTCTGTTGTAGCTCCTAGTTCCTCTCTCTAGAGATAAGCAAAAAACAAAACAACCAAAAAACCCCACCTCCACTAGATTTGGAGTCAGAAAGACCCCAGTTCCAACTCCAGTGCTTCTACTTGCCACATAGGTAACTCCACTAGGCAATCCCTTTCTGGGCCTCAGTTTCCCCATAGGTGAAATAAATGGATTGGCCAGGATGACCTGTGAAGTTTATCTGAGCTTTGAATCTATTAGTCTATGAAATCATAACAGAATTGAATGACCTTTGAGGTTGAGTCATTCCCTGGCATAGAATGAAGTCCTTGCCCCTTGTTGCTAGGTCAGGCCCTAGCCCAGTGCAGTCAAGCAAGACATGTTTTGTCCCTGTTTCTTCAGTCAAAGAGTGAAGGGGTAGAATTTGAGACAAGAACTGATCAAGAAGCAAGAAGAGCAGCCTCGAGTTTGACACTTGCATCAGACTATCAATGAGCATTTTGAGTGCCGAGACTAACTGGGACAAGCATTCAGCTAGGCAGTGAGAGATACAAATAAAATCAATCCAGCAATCCCTCCTCTCAAGGTAATGTTTTAAAAGATTAGACAGTAAGTTTGTATAGAAATTTATCTAAAATAAATATGAAAGGAAGTGGTTTAATCCAAGGTCATTGAAGAGGGAGAACAGTGATAGATGAAAAGAGCAGGAAAGGCTCCACAAAGAGAGGAATGATTCCAGGATGCCAAAGATGGTTTGAGATGAAGGGAAGAAGAGGGAGCTCATCTCAGATGGCCTCAATTTTCTCAATAAAGGGGTGAAGACTTTGGCTAAGAAAGAGGGAGAGATGTGAGAAGCTTAAAAAAAATAAAAACATATCTAGGAAAACCTTGATGGGGAATGAGCTAGGGGATAATTTAGGGAGAAATAAAAGCATTGCCTTGCAGTGGTGAGAGACACAATTAGACTATACGGATTTGAAATTAGACTATGTAAATTTCCAATGTATCCAGTTAACACAATTATGGAACTTCCTCCAGCTCCATTCAAACTCCCTCTCCAAGGCCTAGTGGAGCTCCTAGTTCCTCTTTCTAGAGCATATGAGTATGAGAAGAGGAGGCAGACAGAGGAGAGTAATACAGCACTGAGGTTTAGAAGAATATGAGGAGCAACAGGAAAAGGGAACAAAGGATTTAAGAGGACAGGATAGAGTTGAATTGGCTAAATTTAGGGTCAAAATTAGAAAGGGAAGGAAATGAAGTCAAAACAGGGATAGTGGCCTGAGAAACCACTGAGGACTAGAGAGATCAGAGGTCTCTGTGTAGGTAAAGAATGTATTAGGAAAGGGATAGGGAGACATGGAATGTAGAAGCTCGCAATCAGATAGAAGAATGTCAGGTTGTTTTCATTATGGAAGTAGAACCTTTTACGGGGAGTGGTAAATAGTGGTTATGACCATCTTTCTCTGCGTGGCCGAGGGAGACTGAAGAAATAAGACCTAGGATTTAAGGAGCCTGGGCATTGGGTAGGTTAGGGTCTCTATAGGGGCATCACCATGAAAAGTGAGTTTTCTAGTATAAGGCCAAGAATTAGGAGGAGGAAGATGGCAAGCCATCCCTGAGAAAGGAGGGCAAGTGACTCAGCCAGTACAGAGCAGCCAGCATCATTTGGAATAAGTGGAAAATGTTCATATTACAAACTTTAAAGGGGAGGCCACTGAGGGACTGTGATAGGGAGAGTCTACAACTAATGAAAGGCAGTGAGAAGAAGACTATTCCAACTCATCGCCCCCACAGGATGTGGGTGTGGCTTAGAGTTATGAGGAGTGAAAGTTCAGACGATAGTGTAGAGAAGGGCTAAAGAAATAATGCCATCAGTGGGCCTCTGGTGGTCTCTGTGAGGGAAAATATAGATGGAAGGATGAAGAGAGAAAGAAGGCCAGGATGAAGACAAGTTCACTATGGAAGATGAATCTCTGTGGTCACAATGGAAGGCGTTGGCAGAGCTAGAGTAACATATAGATGGGATAGGGTAAAGGAAGAGAGGGATGAGTGGGAGGAGGGGCATTAATCGTTCTCCTATGTGGCCTCTGGCTGATGCTCCTCTGTCTAACTAACCCTGACGTCCTAATGAAGTTAAAAATAACTCAAGCACAGAAACAGTCTCATTAATGACACTGACTAAATACAAATTAATGGAATGCAAAATAACTTTGTCATTCTAGGTAAATAGAAAAAGCATAACAAATCTTTGTTTTCCTTTTCCTTTATTATCGTCGATTATACATAAACACTACCTGAATGATTTGGGTGTTACATAATCATAGACTGTTGCTTGTCAATCTTGAGAACACTTAAACGTTTTCCAACATGCAGTGCCAGTGATAGATTTCAAGCTCTAAGCCCAAATAAGGGGAACAATTCTGATCACAAAGTTCACACCTGCAGCTGTGGACCTCTGACAGCCTCCAATGACCAGGAGGGTCAAGGCCTTCCTCCTTACGAAAGTTGCCTCCAACCAGGCTTTCAGCTTCCCTACAAATTCATCTCTTTTTTAAACTCCATAGTCCAATGAAAAAAAAGGCCCCATTCACTGACCTCATGCTACCCATTCCTGCCTTTATCCCCGACCCAGAGAGTCTATGTGGTATTTTGGCTGTTTCAAATTCTTAAAGCCAGTCGAGAACCTAACCGGGCCATCCTGTCTCCAACAAATATTATATGAACAGTAGACTGAAGGAGAAAGTCACATCATTATGACATATATTATACACACATATCTATATCTACAGTACACACGGAATGTGTGTATCTTTCTACGTATTTCCATATCTTTATCTACACATCTATTTCTCCATATCCATATTGTATTTAAACTTACGATCAACTCTATTAGAATATCTACAATTTTACATCTCTCCCCACCCTCCTGTTCACAATAAGTAGAACATAAACAGTTCCAATTTCTGCCAGTTGAATTTTTTTTTAAACCATCCCTCATGGTCAGACTCAGGGGCCATCTCCTCCACGAAAACATGCTGCTTGATCTCCCCAGGTAGAAGTAATCTCTCTCTGCTCCCTATCCTCATAGCCCTACACCTTCTAGTCACATTTGGTGCACAGGCTAAGTCATGTGCCCAAACATTGATAGTACAAAGGAAGAAGGATAAGTGCACACAGTAGGTTCTTAATATGTATTAACTAAATATGACAGTCTAAAGGCATAAATGAAGAACAGAGGGCCCTGAAAAGGAACCAGTAATGTGTCCTGGCCTAATTTCTATGGGGAGGATTTTACATCATACTTTCCAAAGGACCTTTGGAAAATGAATCCAAACCAGTGACTTGTTACATTTGATTTGCTAGAAAGCACATTGTCTTTCTCTGCTCCTGTGCAGAAAGCTTTCCTCTTGAATCACTACCATGAACTACGACTGCTGTCCTGTCACATTTCATCCCTGAGCACCGCACAAAGCGCCTGCCACAAGCAGCCCATCAGGGGCTACTTGGGAACAATCCCCTGAGCCATGCAATAATTCTATCTTTCTCACTCCAAAACACGCCTGGCGTACAAAAGAATCATATCTCATATTTATAATTTGGATATTCATGTCCTCCATGGAGCGATACCTTCATCATTTCAAAACAAGGGGCACCACGGGAACTGTCAGAGAAGATGCTATGAATGGCCGGGCTGACGTTGTGTGATGTGTGGCCCCCTATGACTCGCCAGTGGATTGAATCAACCATTATATTACCTACCATGGGAAAGGAGATGACTGGGACATATTGTCCACAGGTGATTTTTCTTCTGAGGCAAAGATTAAAAAAATCCTTTAAAGTCCAGACATTGTATATTCAGGTGACATTGACTATTCCATCCTGATTTGCACCAGATTGAAAAAGTTTATGCAGAGAAAAAAATATATATATATATGTATATATGTATGTATGTATAAGAAGCTCTTGAAAGAGAAATTATGAATGGCATCCCATTTGGAATAGGGATATGATATTGTGCCACCTCCACAGCCCAATTGCCAAATGAACAATAGATCTGCTAACAGGCAAATATGCTCTGGGGGTCTCTGGAATATATTTTCCTGCTGACCACAAGTACTTATAGTTTTCTATAAAACTTTTGAAACACTTTCAGAAGTCTTTGATTCTACTCATGGACAATTCTGATTGTGAAGACATTTTTCCTTACATAGAACCAAAACCTACCTCCCTTCAACTCTCTCCCATTGTTTCCAGTTTTGCTCTCTCGGGTCAAGCAGAAGAATTCAAATCCTTCTTTAAGTATTGGGAGACTCCTACATGACATCCCAGTGCAGACACTTAATACCTAGGTGACTTTGGGAAAATCATTTAATCATTGTGTTCTTCAGTTTACGCACCTGTTAAATAAGGGGGTTGTACCTGATGGGCTCTAAGTTCCTTCCAGTCCTAAATATATAATATTGTGATAAGTCTGGCCTCACTAAAACTTCCGTTCTCTCATCTCTGAATCTTTATACATCATATGGCCTCCAGTCTTTCCCCCATTCTCACTGCCCTCCTTGGAATATCTTAGTTTATTCATTTCCTTCCTAAAGTCTGATGCCCAGAAACAAACAGAAATGGTCTTATGGCATACTTTGATACCTTGCAGGATCAGTAATTTCATCAGGGAGGGGACTGCTTCCACCAATACAGATCCTATTGAGTATCCAGAACTCTCAAACAAAGTAATAAAGGGCTGTGGGGCTTCAATAGGTCATGGGATTGCCCAATGTCATAACTAATAAGTGTCACAGGAAGGATATGAACCCATATTTTCCTAATTCAATGGCTTGTACTCAGTTAGGTCCCAATTAATACCAATATTGAATCCTTGAATGAATTACTTGAATTCACACTGTATATTTCCAATGGACCAGAAACAATGAACATGTTTTACATAATCATAACTTTGAACAGTGTGAATTCAAATATACGCAACCACTTCTCTGCACTGGCTGTGATCTAGCCATAATCAAATGTGTTGATTTGAAATGAAAAATTCTAGAAAAAACATACATTGGGAAACATTAAAATACTGTGTCCAACTCTTTGTGACTCCATTTAGGGTCTTCTTGGAAGAAATACCAGAGTGCTTTGCCATTTCCTTCTCCAGCTCATTTTACAGATGAGGAAACTGAGGCAAATAGAGTGAAATGATTTGCCCAGGGTCACGCAGTTAGTGTATAAGGCCACATTTGAACTCAGGAAGATGAGTCTTCCTGACTCCAGGCCCAGCAGCGCCACCTAGCTGCCACACTAGAGTGCTGAATCGACTTAAAGGGACTGTGACCTCCAAATGAATGAATCTCCTACTGGTTTTCAGGGCAGTTTCCCCCTGACCATTTAACCAATGTTGGGAAATGAACAGATAAACCCACATGTGTTCAATTTAGAGCACATTAATCATGGTATTATTGGAAGGGACTCCAGAGGTAACTGAGTTTAACCTGAAAAACAAGTAGCGCTCCAGGCTCTGCCTTTCTTCTCAGTCACTTATCCCCAAATCTTCAGTTTCTCTCTCAGGACTTCATAATCCCTAGAGATGTGTTCTAGGTTCCTTCCAGGAGCATAATTTGTCCCCATACGAATAACCAGAAGTGAATCTTAGGTATTAGAAGTGACAATTGTGTTTAGAACCTACATTCTTGGCACTAGAAGAATCACCTTAGTGGATCACTGGAACCTTCCCTTCTCTAGTCATATACTTACTGAGTCTGAGTTCTCTTAGTCCTCCTGTATTATTGAATATTCTCACTGCTAACTGCCATTGCAAAGTGCTTATTTACTGGTTCTGATCACTGCCCTGGAGACTTTCCAGTGAGGATTTTCTTTTCAAAAATCAAGGGTGTTTCCCATGTTTGTGGAACAAGCTGATGCTATTAGCTGAGGGGGCTCAGTACCTGTTCCCTCCTGGGCATCTAACAAAGAGGATACATCTATGCACTCCTTTCCTTTCCCTAGAGGGCAATGAAGGACCAACAACTGTAGCTTTGTTTCCCTCTTTGATGTCAACCACAGCCCTACTTCTTCCCCAAATTCTCTTTTCATTTCACAGTTCTTCCATTTCTTGAAAGCTTACAAGTTGCACAATGCTTTTGCTTTTCCTTTATTCTATCCTTGTGTATGGGGGTTCAGAGCCACTAGTCTGTGAAATCTCCTCTGAAATAAGCCCAACAGGGCTTAGGAGAGGCATTGATGTGGAAGCCAATCACAGTTCCTTTGCAAAAATTCATGCATGGTTTTGTTTTCAGGTTTGTAGCTGAAATTCATATTTTCAAGGCAGCAATGATGTTATTTTCAAAAGTTTTGCATATTTTATCAAGCAAGACCCTCCACAGATGTCTTACACTGGTCCCTCATCATGGCAAAGACTATGCCAGCACAGAACAAGCTCTGGAAAGGCTTTGAGGATGAGCTCAGAAGTTAACAGTTATTGAGAAGGTCAATGAAACTCACTGCCAGCTCAGGAAGGTTAAGTGGGCTTTGTTTGTTTGGAAGCAAGATCTCCAAGGTCTCATCAGGTTCGAGATTGTACAGATTCATGTAATGGCTGCCTAGACCAGAAGGAGGTTGGCATGCACTTCTAGAAAAAGGAATAGCCTTGCCAAGGAAATCGGGCTTCTTTTGGCTATTGAATGAGAAGTTGTCCTCAAAGTCAGAGTTTTGTAGATTTATAGCCAGAAGAGACCTCAGGTCATGTAGTCCAATCCATTCATCTTCCAGATTAGGAACCTGAGGCCCAAGAGGGGCACACAGGAGGAGAGCTAAGATTCGAATTCACGTCCTGTCCTCTGCCTCCAAATCTAGCAAATTTTCCAGTAAATACTAACGTTTTCTAGTCCTCATTTAAATATCATTGTCTGGTATTTCTCAATGGTTATGTTGCATATCCAAGTGTATATGTGTAGTTTTAAGGATTTAGGCAACGAAAAATGATAACAGTTACAGTCATCATTTATGTACTGCTTTGAGATTTGCAAAGATCTTTACAAAGATTATCTCATCTGATCCTCACATCCCGGTGAAGTAACCCTGGGATAAATGCCAATACTATTCCCACTTACAGTTTAGGAAATTGAGATTAAAAGAGGAGTCACACTGAGAGTGTCTGAAGCAAAATTCAAACTTGGGCCTTCCTAACTCGAAGTGCAATGTTTCAGTCGCTTTGCCACCTGGCTGTCTCGTAGCAACAGTGTATTGGTTAAAGGTTAAAAAAATCCCAGGTAGAGAGGACTTGATAATTCAAGATCTAAATCCATTTCCTTGCCCTCCTTTTTTTGTTTGAGAACGAAAGGAAGAAGACAGTCACAGCTAGCCAAAGAAAGGCCACCAACTCAGAAAGCAGAGCACAAATGTTTCTTGCTTCTTAATACCTAACACGACAAGATTCAGACTTATAAAAGTGGTCAGTTAGGAGGCACTGTTATGATTAAGAGAGACAGTGTCTGAGCTGGAGGAGAATTCTCATCCTTCAAATGAGGAAGCTAAAGCCTATGGAGGTAAAGGTGACCTAGCCTAATGGTACACTGTTAATAAACAACTCCACGGAATGGTAGATAAGGCATAAGCCTTGGAAGCAAGAAGATATGAGTTCAGATCCTACCTCAGATACTTAACAGCTGTGAGCAAGTCACTTAAAAAACACTTTGTGTCTCAGTTTCTCCACCTGTTAAATGCAAGGGTTATTCTTAATAATCTCTTAAGTTCATTCCAGTCCCGGATCGACAAGGTAAAATGATAAATGGTAAAGCTGAGCCTTGAAATGATATCTTCTGACACCTTGTCAAGGGTTCTTATCACTGGACCATTTCCTTCTCCTCTGGTAGTTTTTCTACTTAATACTTTCAAGTATATATTAAAAGATTGCATCTTAGGAATATAGCAGGAAATGTTCAATGTATATCTCTCAATAAAATGTGATTTGTGCATAGAAGTGGGTAGGGCCACACCCTTCAGAAAAAGCAGATAAAAGTCACTAGGTTTTCACAATGCCTGCAGGCTTTTTTCTTGGAACACTTAAGGGCATTGTGCAAGGGCTGATATAGTCTGAGGCATGATGACTTGCTATAAAGAGTGACTTGGAACAGAGAAGCTGGACAGGAGCTGCAGGGCACCAAGCCTACTTCTGATTCCAAATATTCACCAAGCAAACTTCTGATCTGAGTTTTGTTTCCCAAGTAAAACTTCTCTGCTCAAAAGACCTTTATCTTTCAGACATGGCTTTTGGATGTGAGTCAGTCTTCAGTGATTTTTGCAAACTAGTTTTTCCCAGGGGTTGATCAACCTAGGATAAACTGACAATTGAGATTCCAGACACAGAGCAAGGTAACAAAACCTCAGGACACAAACCTCCAATATATAACCTCATATAACCACATAAGAAAGCTTTTCAAAAACAGACCTATTTCACCAAATACTGGTCCCTCGAATCATTGTGGGGAATTTCCTTGATATACATGGAAGCCTCACACTTCTCCAGCCCACAAGCAAGAAGAGAAACCTATGAGAGAATTACCTTGAATTAATTCCGATAAGTCAAATGAGTGAGGAGAATGGGAGGAATGCAGATGAAGATATGAAAAATATGATCCTAATGATTCAAGAGAAATTGACTAAGTTCTGAATAGCCTGGGCTGGATCTATGCTTGAAGCTCAAATCCCTAAATGTGAATAATCAGAGGATCACTTCACATTAACACTTAAAGAGAATATTAGTGCAGTGCCCTCATATTTTAGATGAGGAAACTGAAGCTCCAAGTAGGCAAGTGACTTTTTTTTCAAGCCATTTCCCAACTGAGAGGCACAATCTTTGTTTCCAATTCTCTGCTTCTATAAAAAGTATTGTTATGCAATTTGGAATTATGGTAAGGAAATGGTAACTATACCCATACCCTATGACCCAGAGATATTGTTGCTAGGCCTATACCCCAAAGAGTGAAACACAGAAAAAGCCCTGTGTATGCTAGGATATTTATAATGGTACTTTTGTGTTTTTATTTTTAAAAAACAATTGGAGATGCCCATCAGTTGGAGAATGGTTAAGCAATCAGGGGTACATGGATGTAATGGATTATTGTACCCTAAGAAACAACAGACCTGAAGAACTCAGAGAAGCATAGGAAGACACATTGAAGTGATATAAAGTGGAGCCAGCAATACCAGGAAAACAATATATACAATGACTTCAATAATAATAGAATAACAAAACAAAGAAATAGAACCCTGTATAACTATAATGACCAAAAATCATGAAAAGAGTTTAAAATGTCCATATTTTTTGACTCGGAGATGCCACTGCTAGGCCTATACTCCAAGGAGACCAAAGTCAGAAAGGTCCTATAAATACCAAGATAGTCACAGAAGTACTTTCTGTGGCAGCAAAGAAATAGAAATAAAATATATGCCCACTGATAGAGGAATTGATAAACAAGTTCTGGGTTGTAATGCATGTAATGGTATATTAGTAGGCTATAAAAAATTATAAATGTAATGAAAAGAAGCATCGGAAGACTTCTATGAACTGATGCAAAGAAAAGTGAGAACAACCAGAAAGACAACATACACACAATGAAACTGAAAAGGACAATAACAAAACAATTGAAACTTAATCATAGAAAATGATACCAGATATGTTGAATATGAAAAAAAATATCAAAAGACATTTCTCTCTGCTTCTGTACAGAGAGGCAGGGAGGGAAACTACCCATGTGGAACATTGCACATAATGTCATACTTTTTACAAATTGGTTAGTTTTGTTGACCTATTTTGATCTATCTTCTAAAATTCTTTGTTATAAGGGACAACCCTCTGAGAGGAGGACATGGAAGCACATATTTAGGAAAAATTGCTTATGTAAAAACTAAAGATATCAATAAAAACTTATTTCTAAAAAAAGTATAACAACTGAGTCTACCCCCAAAGAAAAGATGAGAAAAGATACCTCCTTGCTTTCTTTGTAGAGGTGGGGGACTACTGGTGGGGAATACTGCATATGTTGTCCTTAGTTCATTCATTCTTCAGTTTTATTTAATGCCTTTTTCTGCCTTTCAATTCTTTGTTACAAAGGAAAACTCTGAGGAGGGAAGGATACATTCAACAATAAAGATGATGTAAAGAGATATCAGCAAAAATGTTTTAAGTGATGTGCTATTTTTGATACATATGGTGCCTTTCTACCTTTGAGACCCCTGGAGTAGATGCCTGGCTTTGTATTGTTTTCTCATATCCTTTCTTCTATGTAATTTCTTTTTGGATTCACCTGATTGAGAGTTATGGTTACTTCTTGGGCCTCCATCCATCCACTGTTCTTGTCTTCCCTAACTCTTCATGGCAATGTCATGACCCTCTGGGTTGTCTGTTTTCACAATCTCCAAATATTCTCTGACATTATACAATGTTCAAGACCTAGCAATACTTAGGTGACCTACTGCCCATAAACTGTGCTGCTTCTTCTAACAGTTTCTCCCAAACTCCTGTCCCAAGACATATATGCCCTTCAATATCAGATTTTGCCTTACTGTTGATAATGGAAACCGTGTCAAAATTCTTCCCCAGGCAAGGATTTTCCAGCTGTTCCAAAGGCATTACCCTCCACTGAGGACCCTGCTAATTACAAATTTTCCTTCACACATCCAGCAAGTTAACCTTCAAACCAGAGAAGCCTTGGAATAGCTAAAAATCCAAGCAGATGAACACTTGCCTGAAGAAGAGGGAAGAGAACAGAGAGTCTCAGCTTGCCTGGACCTGTCATTACGAAGTTAGAAATGGGAAAACTTTCCATAATTCTCACTCCTTAGAATCTTTCAAGTAGGCCCTTTTCTCAGTTCAATTCTAGAAACTGTTGGTTTTCTGGAGTTTTATCCCTTTTGAGGGGGAGGGAGAAAACTATCATTTTGCAAAGTTCCCTTCTATTATCTGAAGGCTTCCTGGGAAGTATTAATCAATTTCCAAAGGCAGGTAGCTGAATAAATTCATCATCCCCCACTTTGTGAGGGAGGAAGAAGGATGATCTCCTGTCCCAAGGCAACTGGTTTTCACAACCAAACTCCTAAATAAAAGCTATCTACACTTGTTATGCCAGTGGCTTCTGGTTCCCATCACTCAACAGAATTTCTCTGAAAGCTTAACAACTATCGCTTTGTTGCTAAATTTAATAGTTGTTAAATCTAATAGTTAAGTCCCTCCCTTAATAAAGGGACCAATTATGGAGGCAGGGGAAGAACACTTGACTGGCTATCAGAATCCCAGGTTCAGTTTCTTTACATGGGAAGCCACTTGGGCAAGTGATTTCATTTCTTCATAAGTTTTAAAGTAGGCTGTGTGTAGCGCAGTGAACAGAACAATGGCTAAGATGTCAAACGACATGTGTTCAAATCCTACCCTGATGCTTATTTACCCTCAGAAGTGTGAAATTGGGCAAATTTTTTAGTCCTGTTCCCTCCACTCTGCATCTACTACTCTGCCTGGTTTCAGTTCCAAAAAATAAGGTATCTCTCCCCAGATAAACTCATCACTTCTAAATTCACCACCATGCTGCTAACTCAAGATGTGATTGAAAATCCCTCCTTTAGCCTCAATTTCCCCTCTGATTGGAGGACTGAAGGATGGACTAGCAAACTGCAGCCAATGCCTTCCTTTATAGCTGGACTCTGAGCTCATCGCACTTTGCATATGCTGCTCTTCTGCTCCATAGAACAAAATTCCTCCCCTCTCCCAGATCTCTCTGCTGTTTGGTCTCCCCACTTTCCTGGATCCTTTTGTGTGTTTTCTCCCCTTTTAGATTGTAAACTCTTTGAGGGAAGGGATTATCTTTCTTTTTATTACTTATATCCTCAACATCCTTATACATGGTGGACATTTAATAAATGTTTATTGGATTGAATCTGTAAAAAAGGGAGTTGGACTAGATGAACACCGAAGTCCCTTGCAATTCTATGATCCTATGACCATTTGTTACAAGTAACATCTCCGCTCTTATCCCATCCTTTAAAATGGCCTCAATTTCATTCTCCCTCCTTTCCTCCAGTTTCAGATGATGAGGTTCCCCAATGCTCTTGACAACCAATGTCAATGCCTCTGCTGTGCTCTTCATTCCATTCCCTCCTTTCTCCTCCATGAGCTGGCACCTTTGAGCATAAACTCTTTGACACTGACTCCTTGCCTGCTGTCTTATCACTCATTTACTTCTTGATCGTCTACTTCTCAACCCTTTGTAACTTGAGACTTCACCACAATAGACACCCTCTCCAAAGTCACCAATGATCTCCTTTGTATTAAGTCTAATAGCCCTTTCTCAAACTTCATTTTGATTTGACCCATCTTCATCATTTGGCACCACTCCATCCTTCTAGACCAGGGGTTAACTTCTGTGTGCCATGGACTCCCTCTGACAATCTGGTGAAGCCTTCTCAGAATAATGTTTCTAAAACACATAAGAAAATACAGTGGATTACAAGAACAACTAATCATATTGAACTAAAGATAAATATGTCACCATCCAAATTCACAGATCCCCTGAAATGTATCTGTAGACCTCTTAGAATCTGTGGTCCCTGTGTTAAAGTCTCTTTCTAGATAGAACCCTACAACTAGACTCCTCTGCAGGTTCATCGTCTACGTACTGTCTTCTCTACAATAAGTAGGATCCGATCCTGGGATGTCTCCTCTCTCAACATTCTTTTCCTTGGTCATATAACCAAATCCCATAGATTCAACTATCATTTACGTATAGTTTATTCCCAGATCCAGCCCTCATTTCTCTCCTGAGTTCCAGGCCCAAATCTTCAACTGCCTGCTGAATATTTCCACTGGGATATTCTATAAACATCTCATGTTTAACATGTCCAAAGCATTTATCACCCTAAGACCATTCCTGATCTAATTCCCATATATCTGTGGAGAGCACCCTATTCTTCTGTCATCCAGGTTTGTAACCTAGCAGTCATTTTCAATTTTTCTTGCTCACTCACCCCTCCCCATCATGTCCAATCAATTGCCAATTCTTATCAATTTTACCTCCTCATCCTATGGTGTGTTATGGAGAACTCCTGGCATAGAAACAGCCTCCACAAGAGCAGATTTATAATGTGTCTGCTACTTGTAGTTTCAGGGTGTTGCCTGGGGAACTATGAGGTTAAGGGACTGGCCTAGGGTGACATAGCCAGTATGTGTCGGAAACCAAACTCGAAACCAAGTGATCCTGCCTCCAAGGCCAACCCTCTCTCTCCTCTATGCCTAACTATCTCTTTTGATGGCTCTGATACAAAAACGTCTGTGGTCAACTCGGTCAAGATAATTGAACAGAGAAGAAAATGTAACATCAAGATGTGTTTTTATCAACATGTGCTCAAACAGCTGGAGTGATTTTTTTTCCATAGCTTTCACCCACAGAAAGCAAAAGAAAAGGAAAACAGGATTCCATCCTTTTTGAAAATCTGTGCACTTCTCCTCCCTTCCTCCACACAAAAGCTGGAAACCCTCACCAGTACTTTAAAAGTTGGAACAGATATGAAAGAAAACACAAAGAAAGCATGATTCTTTTGTCTTCTCCAGTTACACTTCAGAAAATTTCCATGATATTTTAGCATCAGCCTAATTCTTTTGAAGAAATTACTTCACTTTCCATTTTACAATAGGCTTACAAAGGTTTACAAAGTGCTTTCCTCCCAACAACAACAAAGCCAAATGAGGTGGGAGTAAGCATTTTGCTGCAATTCAAAGAGTCATTGAACAGAGCAGGCCTAGAACTTGATGGCAGGCCTCCAAGGTCACTGTTCTTCCCAGCAGAACACTCTAGAGCAGTTTAGAGGCCTCAGGTCTTAGGCAGTCAAGTAGCACAGTGGATAGAGAGCTAGGCCTGAAGTCAGGAAAAGCTGAATTCAAATTCTCTCGAATACTTTGACCTTTGGGCAAATCACCTTCTATTTGTCTCAATTTCATCTATAAAATTGGGATAAATAACAGCATCTGCCTCTCAGAGTTTCTGTGAGACTCAAATGAGATAAATATAAAACATTTAACACAGTGCCTGGCATATAGTAAATGCTATATAAATGTTAGTTACTATTGTTTTTAGAGTACCAATAGCTCCACATGGCAGTAGATCTGTAATTTTGTTGTGAAGGGTCCTCCCTTCAATTGGCTGCATCATAACCCATTCATACCTCCTCATCCTCAGCAATTCTCATAATAGGATCATAGTTGTGGAGCTGGAAGGCACTTTAGAGGTCACCTAGTCCTACCACCTCATTCACTAGAGAAGGAATCCAAGACCCAGAGAGGATAAGGGAGTGACTCAAGACCAGGGAGTAGCAAATAGCACCATGGTCAGTTCTCTGGCTTCTATGCCATAGGTACCTCATAGCATCCATAAATCCCAAACTGCTGCCTGCCTAGCTCCTCCTGGGTATGCTGCAAGTACCACATACTCAATATATCTAAACCTCAAGTCATTTTCTTCCTCCCTCTGCTCTCCCTTCCTCTCAACTTCCCCATTTCAGCTAAGGATGCCACCACCCTCCCAGTCATCCAAGTTCCCAAGTCCAGTAATATCCCTGATTCTTCTTTCTCCCTCTCCTCCACCTCCATAGCCAATCTGAAGTCAAGTTGTATTGACTTTGCCTTCTCTATGATATCTCATAAGGCCATCAAATGAATTTAGGCCCTCTCCCCTGAACTCTTACTACATCTAAATATTTTCCCTGTCACCAGTTTGCCCTTCTCTCCTATCCATCTTCTTCATAGCTGCCAAAACAATTTTCCCAAGACACAGGTCTGATAAGACCATGTCAGGTCCCTCCTCAAAAATCCTAGATAGCTCTCTATTATCTCCAGCTAATGGAGACCCTTGCCAAGCTGCCTCCCACCCCCCCTCTCCTATTCTAGGCCTATTTCATAATACTCCCCCCTCACAAACTCTCCAGTTCATAACCAAACTGGACATCAAGCAGAAAATCCAGATTTCAGATCTTTCTATACCCTCTGCCTACAATATACTCACTCCTGGTCTTTAGCTTTCATATTCCTTGCTATCCTTCAAGGCTCGACTCAGGTACTACCTCCTCCACAAAACCTTCCTTAATGTCCTTCTACCTCACCCCCCATTTGATATTGCTATCTCCCTATTCAGTTATTGTTATTCAATACTGAGTTCACATTACTTAATCAATCAATTGACATTTATTAAGTGCCTACTATGTTCCACGTTTTCTGCTAAGTGCTGAGGATACAAAAAGAGGCAAAAGATAGTCCCAACCCTCAAGGACCTTACAATCTATCAGGGGAGATGACATGTAAACAAATCTATGCACATGCACCTACACACTTATTATATTACTCCCTCTCACATAGTCTCCATCCCACCTTCAGGGGCCTAATGGCTGTTCCTTGGACATAATATTCCTTGTGCTTCTTCAACGTCTTTGCCTAGAATGCTCTCCCTCCTCATCTCCATCTCCCGAAATCCTAGTACCCTTCAACACTCTGCTCAGGTGCTACCTCCTCTAGTAAGCGTTTCTTAATTCCCCATCCTTATTTTACATTGTATTTTCTCTTCTGTGTACCTGTTATATACTCCCATTCTACTTCAACACACAGAGGAGAACAACTATCTCTTGAGGGCAGGGACAATATCAATTACCCTTTTTCCATCCCCAGCGCCAAGCAGAGGGCTTGACATGTACTAGGAGCACACTAAGCATTCCTTGACTGATATTGACAGTTGCAGAATTGCTGAAAACAACTCTCTCTGTGTTTGTGTCTATCAAGAAATCTTAATTAATTTTAACCTGTGCATGGGAAACACCGTATCATGCTCAATGATGTCAAATTATAATTTGATCATTTGAAATAAATAAATAGATTTCACTTTAATTTCTTGCCTCACTTAATTTTCTTTGCTGATGAACACAGGTAAAATAACAGCCACATTGGCATCCCTTGCAAGGAATGACTGATTCTCTCCATATGTTCTAGAGGCTTTTGAAAAAATGCCACATTCACTGGGGTATTTCTTGAACTTCTGATTTTTCTGATTGTTCCCCAATGGTCTGAGGAGGCCTATATGATATTAGAAAAAGGACCCTTCTATGACAAGTCAGTATGTCTCCATACAGCAAGAAAAAAGTACACATCTGGATGAAAAGCAAAGAAATCATTCACTTCCGCGACACTGAACATCTGGACAGCTGGCATTATGTAGACAAAACATCGAGATGACTGACTAAATTTCTCACTTTGCATCTGAATGTTTTGGCATCATGTAAATGTCTCATCCTCTTAAAAAGAGCTGTTTCTTTGGGTTTTGCTGCACAGTTAACCATGGGTAGAAGATCAGACCCCCCGCCTGGCACAAATATGTCAAAGGGAGAATTTCCAAGTGGGGTAGGAGGGGGGTGGAAGATATCTTCTCACTCCATCTCTGCCTGTGAACAGTGAGTGACATGTAAGAATGAATGAAGACCCCGGAAAACAACTCTGAGAGACTGGCAGGCCAGATAATGGCATTGCTGAATTTAAACTGTTCATTTTAGACATGGGAAAGGAGGTTCAGAGAGGTCATATAAGCGTTTCAAAGTGACTGGCAGCTCCTTGTGTCTTACCTGGACTACTGAAGTAGCCTCCAAATTGACTTTCCTCCAACTAATTTCTCTCCTCACCCATCTCTCCAAATCCCTAGCTCCCCTCAAGGCTACTTCTGTTGGTGGTCATTCTTCATTCCTTAGATCACTTTGCCTCTAGTGGTCCATGGCAATATGTACATGCTCAAGGACGGCACTGTATCACTTTTGCCTTTATATCCCCCAGCACCTCTGGGTCTATCTTTTAAATAAGTGCTTAGTGATGAATTGATTGAGTCTTTCCAATTCATCCAGCCTCATAGATGCTGAAAGAATCTTCTCAAGTAAGGCACCATGTCTGACCATATTGCTCCCTTGCTCAAGAATCTTCAATGGCTCCTCATTGTGTCTGGGATAAAGTGCAAATTGTTTGGCCTGATATAAAAGGTTTTCCACAGTTCTATGCCAACTACCTTCTATGGAGTCATTTCACATTTATCCACTTCATATGCACTATAGCCTAGTCAAACCAGGATGCAAGCCATTCTCTGAACTAAACATATTATCTCTTAAAAATCAGCTCAGTAAATCTGACACTGGACCTAGGTTTGGGAAGACCAGGGTTCAAATCCTTCCTCAGACACTTACTACCTGGGCAAATTACTTATGGAAAGCATTTTGTTAGACCTTAAAGTGCCTATAGGAATATTACCTGTAATTACCCCCACTTTTCCTCATCTGAAAATTAAGGGGCTGGGTCTCCCCAGGCTCTAGACCTAGGATCCTATGATGTGGCTTCCATGCATTTATTTAGACTGTTCCCAAGGCTAGAGAAAGATTCCTTCATCCACATTTTTCCTTCAAGGCTCAGCCATTTCTTCTGTGTGGCCTTTCCTGAACCCTCCAACTTGAAAGGATACTCTTCAAATATTTCTACATCTGTCTGGATAGCTCTTTGCTGCCATCACTTTCTTACCTTCTTTTATACATATATGGATGTCCAGCCTATCTGCCCCTACCCCTTCCCATCCTCCTTTGAATGCTCAGCATCTGGCACATAGTAAATATTTAATAAAGACTTTTTGAATGTCACAGAATCAACATTAGCAGATTTTAAGTTATACCCCAAGGAGGTTATTGACAACACTAAAAAGTTCCATGTGAAGAAAAATGTTAATATTAGAATTATCTCTAATAACAGAAATCTGGAAGTAAAACATGGACCCAAGATTGGGGAATGGTTGAATAAACTATAGTACATGGATGCAATGGAATACTGCTATACCATTTGTGGTTCCTATTGTTCAGTCATTTTAGTCGTGTCTGACTCTTCATGAGCCCATTTGGGATTTTCTTAGCAAAAATACTAGAGTGGCTTGACATTTCCTTCTCCAGTTCATTTTACAGATGAAGGAAACTGAGGCAAACAGGCTGAAGTGACTTGCCCAAGGTCACATAACTAGTAAGTGTCTAAGGCAGATTTGAACTCTGGTCTTCGTGACTCTAGACCCAGAATTCTATCTACTGCAGCGCCACCTAGCTGCCCCTCCAGCTCTGGTGCTCCCTACTATAGCATTAGGACCTTCTACTGCTCCCCTACTCTTCAAATATAGAGAACACAGGACAATTCAGATTTAGAGTCAGAAAACCTCACTTCAGATCCAACTCTGTTATTTACTGTGTGACACTAGGTAAGTTACTTTGCCTGTCTGGGACTCAATTCCTTGGCTCTAAAATGAGGGGATCTGACTCAGTAGTCTCTGAGGTCCCTTCCTAGGCAAAACCTATGAGAATATTATCCTATGGTCATTTGTAATTTTTAATTGCCTATCTTATCATATTAATTAGACCTCAAGTTCTATTTTTTCCCCTTAGCATGCCATAGACTTATACTAAATGAAGATAATCCATCCCATATGGCACTAGAAAATAGACAGGTGCCCAATAAGAGTGAAATCACTGTACAATTCATAACTCTGCATTTGAAAGGTGAAAAATAAAATACTTCAGTACATTTAAATTATGCAAATAAGCCACTCTTCATCAACACAAGAAATTCCAGGTGTGGGAATATCTTCCACCCTATCTGCAAAATAGTCTTAAAGAATCCTAATCCAATTAAGCTATTAAAGCTTAAAACTGCACTAAGATGTTTAGGACACACTCTATGGTAAGAGACTCAGCTATTCATAAGGTGTCTAGTGTCAGAGATCAGATTAAGCTTCAAATATTTCTCACTTCAAATCCAGAACTCTATCCATGAAGCCACACAGTCTCTTCTAAACAACAAAATATAGACTAGTAGAGGAGTTCTTTATTTGTTGAGTTCAGATTCTGGTTACTACTTTGAGCTGGAATATATTATGTCACTGATCTCTCGTGGAGTCTCTATCAATTAAAAAGAAATTAACTTGTTCCCCAAATCACAATTTGCTTTCTCCAGATACTATAAGTCACTCTGAAGCTTATAGTGTCATAATTCTGAATCAACTGGTGCAACAAACAACATTAATTGCAACAGGAAATAGCTGCTCTTTCTGCCATTAATGAATTGAACTAGCCAGCTCCAAAATCCTGAAATGACCAATCAAAGGAAATCCAAATGGGAAATTTAAAAGATGGGTTGAGTCACCAGAAAGGTTGAGCAACAGGAATATTTGTTCCAGTAAACGATAGCAGACATTTTTTGAGCAACAAATACTTGTAGATACAAGCCTTTACAAAAATTAATTATAGTTAAACAATGCTTACTTGTAGCCAATCAGGGGTAGCTAAAAGCTTTGGAAAAATTTAAATGGGGTTTCACTTTTGAACAGGTACTCCCTTCAAATTTCAGGAACCTCTTTGAAGGAGGGGAGATTTTAGCATTTTTTTTAACAGAACAGATAAAAGTTTTAATGGGAAGCAGTAGTAAGAAGGGATTCTCCAATGTGAGGAAAGTTGGGAAAACAGAGGGCATGTGACCAGAGAGTATTCAGGCATAGCTCAAAAATATGAGGAACAGAAATGACTTTATCATTCTTGCTACAGACCACCTGGACAGAAAGAAGGAATAGAAAAGAAGCTGGAGAAACTCATCACAAGCCTAGTCCTCATAGTAGTGATGAGGGACTCTGATTATCTAGACATCTGCTGGAGCTCTCTCTGCCCAAAAGAGAAACTCATACTATTGACTCTCACTAACTTGTTGACATGCCTTGGTGATAATTTCATCCTTGCAAAAGTAGAGGAACCAACAAGGAGAAGTTCTATTCTGAATCAGATTCACACTAGCTGCTAGGGTGGAAATGATGAGAACCCTGAAAGGAAGTGATCACTCCATTCTAAAGCACGTGACAGGGAAGGAAAAGAAATCTGGTCATTGCCTGAATGGCAGCCTAACTTTGGGGAAGGCAGAGGATTCAGTCAGCATCCAAAAAGGTCTTGACAGGCCAGAGCATTAGAGTGAATCTAAAAGGATGAAATTCAGCAGGGGTACATTTGAAATCTTGCATTTGGGTATTTAAAAAATCAACTTCACAAGTAGGAAATTGCTGCAGGTGAGAGGTGGCAGCACATTAGACAACAATTGTTCTGAAAAAAAAAAGATCTGGGAGTTTTAGTGGACTGCATACTTTATATGAGTCAGCAGCATAATAGGGTTGCCAAAGACCCTAATATACTGTTGGGCTGAGAGAGGCATGATTTCCAGGAATAGGGTGATCATCACTGAATAATCTTCCCTCATCTGCAGTAGTATATTAGCACTACAGCTTAAGAAGGGCTGTGATCATCTGAAGAGAGTCCAAAGGAGGGCAACAAGGATGGTGAAGGAATTTGTGACCTTTGAGGTCATGGTATAGGAGAATGGGTTAAAGGACCTAAGAATATTTAGGAGAAGGTTCAATGGTCATGACAGAAAGGCTGTCATGTGAATAAGAGAATACGCTTGTTTGATCCCAGAAGAAGGAACCAGGAAAAGTGGGTGCAAATTACAAAGAAACACATTTAGTTTGATTTCAGGGGAAAAAAAAACTTTCTAACCATTAAATCTGTCAAAAAAAAATGAAACTGACCTTGAGAGGGTGAGATTCCCTGACCTTCAAGCAGAGACTGGATGGCCATTTGTCCAGTGTGTTACAATACAGATTCTTTCATATAGGGGTTGAATTACATGGTCACTGAGCTCCTACTTAACTTGTGAATTCTGTAGAATGAGGATAAACATTTTCTTGACCTGTTCTCCATCCTTTCCCCATCCCCCTTTTAATGAATCATATGTTAAACTAGTTACACACAGTGAAACTACTTTTCAGTTGTTACTCTGAAATTCAGTATGATAATGTTACAAAACATGTTTAAAAAGCAAGCTCAGGCAACAGTGATTGGCTTGGGCTAAAACCTAGAGAGAAAAAGCCTCCTTGTGAGCTAAATGGAATCCCAAGGACCCAAGTCACCCAGAATATTTGACAAGAGACATAGAACAAGAGAAACACTTTGTCAAGTTGAAAGAAAAGATTCTAAAACTAGCTTGGCAGAAGGAGTTTCCTGTAGCTGGCTGCAGTTGAAAGAAAAACAAAGGGTGAGGGACTATTCTGCCTTAATTAGCAAGAAAGGAGATTGTTATGCTCTGCACCTGAGCAAGGCACTTGGCTCCTTTGGGCTTTCTGCTGCCAAAGGATAACTGACAAATATATAGCTCTTGAGGTGGGACGAGACAGGGCACTAGGGTAGGAGGTGGGAAAGGGAAGCCCAACCCCAGCTCTATCACTTACTAACCCTAAGCAAAGGGGACCCTGGGCTCCCTTTTCTGCCTCCCAGCACCCACAGTGACTTCATCTGCAAAATGTTGATAAATAAGAGTTCTTTCACAAGCTGCCTCAGGTGGTCTTTGTGAAGATCCCCTAAGAACCCACACATACCAAAAGTGCTTTGTATATAAAGCTTTAAGCAAAATGGCAGCTTATTTTATTTCGATATCTCTGACCAGGGAGAAGGGATTATAAGGGAGAGTGAAAGGTGGGTGGTTCAGAGTTGGGCAAGCCTATTCCAAGAATTGATGAGTAGTATATGCAGGATCTCAGGTTACCTCCAAAGGTCAATCTTTCTGTTATTTTAAATATTCCTCAGAGATAATTTGGTGGGGTGATGATTTACTTTCCTTATGGCAATCCCCACTCATTCACAGGCAGTTTAAAGCCTTTGACTAGGAGGCCTGTGTTGCTATGAAGCCTTCATTAAGAGCATGCTTTCAGGAAGATGGCTCTCTGAGGGAATATCTCCACTTTCTTCCATTCATTCTTCCAGGCCTGGAATGGGGAGCCTTTCCTCACTGTGGCTGACCTCCTCTGAAGGTTCTCAATTTTATAATGAGCTCACTGTTCACACATTTAGAGCTCAGCTCTTACAGATAAGACAACAGAAGCCCTTGGAGGTCAGGTGACATGTACCAGGTCACACAGGTAGAAACAGAAGAGTCAGGATCTGAACCCTGGTCCTTTGCCTTCAACTGCAGCCCTCCCTCACCTTCACCCTTGTTTCTTCCTTCATAAAAGGTGAAGCCCCAAACTTTAACAAGTGTGTGACCCTAGACAAGTCACTTACCCTTGCCCAGGTTAATGCCTCAGTTTCTTCAACTGTAAAATGAGGGCAATAATAGCTCTCACCTCCCAGAGTCCTTGTTAGGATCAAATTTGTGAAACACTTAGAGGTACCTGGTATGAAGTAGACACTTGATAAATGGTTCTTTCTTCCCTTTCCTTCCTTCCTTTGCTCAGGTTAGTCTCTGCCCCTTAAATGGACTTCCTAAACATGTAGCCCCCATCTGCTGAAATCCCTCCTTTCCTTCAAGACTAACTTGCCAGGGATCTCCTCTGGGAAGCCTTCCTTGGCTGTCCAGGTGAAGAGTGACATTTCCTCCCCCAAATTCCCATGGCCACCTGCTCACCCTGGGGCCTGCATGCATCTCACTCTGTCAGGTATTACAGGCCATTATGTAAATGCATCTCCTTATTTGAGTGGTGGCTCATTCTGTGCAGCATCTACACCATATCTGTCTTTTTATTCACAGAACCAGGGTGGGAGGAGGCACTTCAGAGTTTCCTAGTTCACTTCCAGGCAGAAGACTTGCCTTGAGTCAGTATTATGGACGTCATTTGTCAGTGGGGTGGCCTTGGGTAGATGACCTTCCCTTTCTAGGTCCCCTTCCCTCCTCTTTGAAATGAAATGATAACACATAAACCGCTGTGTGCACAGGATTATTCTGAGGTGAGTATTTTGTAAAACCATGGGCTCTTTTCATTTTGCAAAAAGGCTCAGTCAACACGCATGCATGAAGTGCTTGTGATTTCTTGTAGTCAAAACCACAAAGAATCATTCACCTGCTGTAGTACTTTAGGGGTTACAAAAGGTATGATTCTGTCCATTTTGCAGATAAGGAAGCAGCCACAAAAGTGAAAAGACTTGCTCAAGGTCATGAAGCTAGATAATGAAGAAGGTACACTGAATTTTCCACAGTAACTTAGTGATTCATTTGATAAAGGAACAAGTAATTGTTTGAACTCCGTACACCCTGTCTTGTGAGTTTTGCATTTAAATAAGTCTAGAAAATGCTCTAACCCTACCATCTGCTAACTCCCTAGCTTGGCAGAGAAGGCAACAGGCTATTACCGAGAGACTGTTAGACTTGGCAGGCTTTTGTTTCCAATTCCACCTCTTATACTACTTGTTAACTATGTGCTGTCACTAACCATCTCTGAACTTCAGTTTTCTCATCTGTATGATGGAAAATAGTACCAGTCGCCCAATCTTATAAGGCAGTTGTCGTTAGGTTTAGCTGAGAAAACATAGGTTAGGTACATTGTAAACCTTACCACATGATATATTACTACATATTACTACCATTGTCTGACCACAGGCAAAATAGAGACTGGTCTCTAACTCGCAAATGTTTCTGTCATTTAGGGAAAGCACTAGTAATCAAGAGCATTATAAACTAAACAGCATTCAGTCAAACTGCAAGCATTTATTAAACACCTACTGTATGCCAGGCCCTACTGTGGTAGATATTAGTAATATAAGTACAAGCAATCAAACAATCCCTACTCCAATTAACTCACAAGCAAATATACATTTTAGATAACATTTTAGAGCAAAAAAGGAACTCAGTGATCATCTGATCCAAACCTGTCCCCCATTTTACAGAAGGGAAAAACTGAGTATGAGAAAGATTAAGTGATCTGCCTAAGATTAGGTATAAGAAGAAAGTGGTAGCAGTGGGATTTGAACTCAAGTTTTCTGACCCTTCATCCAATACTCATTTGCAGTATCATGCTCCCTTTCTCTCTAAAACAAGGAGCCATGTATTTATCCATACTCACCCACCTTTAACATGGTAGAACAAACTTACTGACAAACAAAAAACCAGTAAATAAGATGACAAAACAATAACTTCAGGCAAAGTAATTGCATCAAAGACAAAACCCTTACAATAATATCTTTTCTTGGCATAGCAGCACTGGGATAAAGTTTTTTTTAATACTTTCATGGGATTTTATGTAACAATTTCATGTAATAAAAAAAAGATCTATCTTGGTTCAGGAGAACTGGTTATAAAATACAGTTTCGTCAGATCTGTAAAGAACTGGGGTACTACAGGAGCAGAGTGTTACATACACATTTCAGACAAAATTGCTATTTGGATGGATTTTGCTTAACTCCTTTGCTCTGATTACATCAAAAGATTCGATCTGGATCGGGGTATAGGGTAAATTGGGACCTGAACCTCATATAAAATGAAAGGTTTTGGTAACTTTAAAAAAAGAAACCAGCACCAAATTTCCCCTGCTGTTCTTATAACTATAAAATTATAACTATAAAAAAACTATAAAACTAAAAATCACTGTTTGAGTTATAGCCATAGGACACCTTCTGGGAGGAGTTAGAGGTCATGTGACTGCATCTTATTTGAGATGTGATAAAAGGACACTCTCCTGATGTGACAACTTTAGCACTTACTACTTGAAGTAATTGAAAAAAAGTAGGTTTATCTTGTGTTGAGAGGAAGTGTTAGTTGATGGACTTCTCATATACTTCTTTGGGACTCTCATGAGATGAAGAAAAAGCAAAGGCCCTCAGCTTCCAAATAGGAGGATAAGGACAAAAGGTGCCTGTGTGACCTTGGGCAAGTCCCCTAACTTCTCAGAAGTTCATTTTACTTCTCTGTAAACTGAGGGCTTGGATTAGATAGATTCCAGGTTGCCATTCCCTAATTAATCCTTTCTTTGACTTTTTAAAGTATGTTCTAAACACAGAAATAGTCACTTTCCCAATGGGTATTTGGAAAATGAAGTTTTTCAAAAAAACAAAAGATTTATGCTTAAAGCAGAAGCAATTTCCTTCCTAGCACTCTCTCTAAAGGTGGTGCAGTGGATAGAGGGCTGGGTCTGAAGTCAGGAAGACTCATCTTCCTGAGTTCAAATCTGGCCTTGGATACACACTAGCTGTCTGATCCTGGGCAAGTCGCTTCACTCTGTTTGACTCAGTTTCTTCATCTATAAAAGGAGCTGGAGAAAACCCTAAATGGGGTCACAAAAAATTGTCCATCAGGGAACAACAACAACTCTCTCTAAACAAGGCCTCTTATTTCTCTCTGACATACAATGAGAACTTAAAATACAACAGTTTATTCAAAAGCCATTTGGAAGCTTTGTTGTCAACTGTCTACCTCTGCCCATGGTGCTGAAGCCTTGGCCCACTGTCCTGACACTAGAAGCCAGGGGCTAGACAAAAACCTTCATTCTCTGGGCTTTGGGTGATCTTAATGAGATACTTCTCCCCATTACCTTTCAAACTGCAGGCTGGTTTTCATTGCCTCATTCAGCTGGAGAGACTGCATGCACTGGGACAAAGTGACAAAAACCCAAAGATGCTGGATTTTCTCCTTCCCTTGAATCCCCTGACATTGGTATCCAGTAAAGGAGGCCTTGGAAAGGGACTGGATGTATGAACTAATTCATGTGCGGTCCCTGCTTTTTCTTTTTCCATCACTGGGCTTGACTGGCAGAAGTGTTGGATTTGAAGCTAAGGATCTTGGTTCCATACCTAGTTTTGTCATTTACTTCTTGTGTGACCTATGATTAGTCACTTAAACTCTCTGAGACTTGTTTTCCTTATCTATAAAATTAGGGAGTTAGGTTCGATGTCCTCTGAATCAAGTCCCCACGTGTTTGCTAAGTGTTTTGATGAGCACACTGGCTCACCACTGACAGCAACTTCTTTACCTGTTTCAGACAAAAACAGAGAATGTTTAGAGCACTAAATGATACGTTTTCCCCGGAGGAATCAATGGAAAAGTTCAATGTATATTTGAGTAATAAAATGGTCATGATAACTGACATTTGTTTCTATAGCACTTAAAGGTCTGTATAACATTTCACATAGGTGGACACCTTTGATCCTTTCACCAAACATATGAGGCATCATAGCCATTTTACAGATGAGGAAACTGAGGCTGAGATAGGTCAAGTGACTTAGTCAATGGCACGCAGCTAGTATCTGAGATTCTAGCCACTGCACCATGGAGCCTAGTCATAAGATCATAGATTTAAGGGACATAAGGGAGCTTAGAGATCATACAATAGACTAGGCATCATTCAGAGAGTGACTGGGGGTGTTTACCCAGCAGAAAAGAAGATTAAAGGGGTAGAACCACAGCTAGATTCAAATATCCAATGACCTGACATGAGGCTGAGGGCTTAGCCTTGTTCTGTTTGACCCCAGAGGGCAGAACTGGGAACAATGGGTGTAACAATGGGAGGCAGATTCCCACTCGATCAATGTCAAGAATTCTGATTCTGTAATATGTCACCATGTTGGTGATATGTACAAAAGATGCATTGATAATAAATATGCATCTGATGAAATTTGCATAGGCCAAAACCAAATATTAGCATTTGTGATGTCTTAATATCAGTAATTTCTCTACACACACCCAGCCAACAATCAAGTATGTTGGGTCCTAGGGCTGATGCTGGTCATGTTCTGTAAGTTAGGGAAACTGAGGCATTGGTTCTGGACCTAAGGTTGCACAGTTTAATCAACAAACTAATGGCAAAACTTAAGTTCAGTCTTCTAACGGTTGAAAATAGGATAATCCAGTGTCCAGAGTTTTCAAATTAAGAAAGGTCAGACACTTAGACTCTCCTCCAAACAACTGCTAGCTGTGTGAATATCGGCAGGTTGCTTAACCTCTCTGAACTTCACTGTCCTCATTCAATCAATAAGGATTTATGAAGTGTTGACTATTTGCCTGACATTTTGCTAAGTGCTAGACATAGAAAGAGAAAAATAGAATAGTCCTTGTTCTCAAGGAACTTACTTCTAAAATTGGGGACAACATGGAAATATATAAGTATAACTGGAATATATACAAACCAATTACATGATAGTTTAAGTGAAAACATTAGCATCTTTATTGTTCAGTCATTTTCAGCCATGTCTGACTCACTGTAACTCGATTTGGGGTCTTCTTGGCAAAGATACTGGAGGGATTTGCTACTTCCTTCTCCAGGTCACTTTACAGATGAGAAAACTGAGTCAAACAGGGTGAAGTGACTTGCCCATGGTCACACAGCTAGCACATGTCTGAGGATGGATTTGAACTCATGAAGATGTCTTCCTGATTCCAAGTCCAGTGCTTTATGTACTATAACACCTAGCTGCCCCTCATTAGCATCTAGAAGACACTATTTTCCTATTCCTACATAGAGTAATTAATCTCTCATTTTAAAGTTCAGTTTTTAGCCTGTACATAGGAAGGAAGGTGTTTCTGGAGAAGATGGGTTCAACATTTCTGAAATGATGCCCTAGAGAGAGTCATAACCTCTCCTTTCTGCCTGGTGCTATGTATGAAAGGAGAAAAAATGGAATTGGTAATGAACTAGGAACCTGAGCTCCTTAAGCAACTATAGAGATTTAGAATCATTGATTGACTGGATGACTGATTGATTAGATAAGCCACTGAAAAGCTAGCCTAATGTGGTCAGTTCATTTGAGATCTCCAGGTCTAGGATAGGCAGTCATCCAATAAAATGCTTCTGTACTGTTTTTGTATAACAGTCATAAATAAGACATTTGACCAAGATATTTTTTAAAAAAAGGAAATTTATTCTGCTGCCCAAAATAGCGAGTCTCACATTTATTATTTTCTGTATCCTCTCATTAATCAATGTTGATTTTAGAACTGGATATAGATTTCTACACTCCCCTAACTGGCCTATCATCCCTTCCTTCCATCACTTGAAACAAGCATAAGACAAAAGGTTCACCTGATAATCCAGGGAAGAGGATTTTATAGGATAGTTTAAAAAGAACTGAACAAAATAAATTCAAGCACTTTTTTGAACTGGGGTAGTGCTTATGATAAATTTAATTCCATTTTAGTCCATTCAATTTAATTTACCAAATATTTATTAAGTGCCTACTATGTGCAAGGAAGTAGTAAGTGATGTCACCAAAGAAATGCATGAACTCATCATTTGACCAGCAAAGAATAACTGATGGATGGCCCCCATGCTATGTATGTATCCTCACAACGTCGAGGAAAGCCTTCAGCACACTGGGTGGATCCCACCCCCTGCCATGGCAGTCGTAGGGGAGGACCTAGACAAGAGTAGCACTGGAGTGGGCAAGGAAGGGCAGGCTGTGATTGGGATCATCAGAGAGAATATGAAGACACAAACCCAATGCAATACTGAAGCATTTAGGTGGGAGGCCTGGGGATAAAGAGATATAAGTGACAAAAGGATTCCTGGAGCATCTCACCCCAAAAACTACAGCCTTCACATCACCTGTGAGGTTCCTTCCTGTTGGACATTTAGTACTCTTTGTTTTGTAAACTCAACCAAAACAGAACTCCTTTTCTCCCCGCTCCCACAATCTCCTCCACTTCCAAATTCCCCTATTTTTCTCCAAGGCACCACTGATCTTCTTGTGTCAGATTTAACCTAAGTCTTGCCCTAGACTCCTTACCTTTCCTCACCAGACATATTGAATCAGTCACCAAAGCCTGTTTCCACTTCCACAAGGTATCTCACAACTGGCCCATTCTCTTTGCTCACAAAACCAGCTACTGCCTTCATTCAGACCCTCATCCCCTCTCACCTAGATTACCCCCAATGACCTTCTCATTGGCCTCTCTGCTTCAAGAACCTCTCTTTTCCAGTCAATCCTTTACACTTCTGCCAAAGGGATTTTCCTTAAGCATGGATCTGACCATGTGACTCTTAAACTCAATCAATTCCCCTGACTTCTGATCACCTCTAGGATAAAGTATAAATCACTTTCTTTAGCTTTTAAAGGCCTATATAACTTGGCCCCAAGCTGTCTTTCCAGCCTCACTAGATATTACTATTCCTCTCACATTCTGAGATACAGACATACTGGCCACTTCTATTTCTCAAACATGTGAATTTCCATCTCCCATCTTTGTACCTTTGCATTGGCTGCCCCATGTTCCTGGAATGCACTCCTTCCTTGCCTCTGCCTCACAGAGTCCATCTCTTGTTTCAAAAAGATGGAACTCAAGTGCAAGGTAGTATAGTGCATAGAGTGCTGGGCTTGGAGTCAGGAAGACTTGAGTTCAAATCCAGCCTCAGACACTTGCTAGTTGTGTGCCCTGATAAGTCACTTAACCCTATTTGCCTCAATTTCCTCATCTGTAAAATGGCCTGGAGAAGGAAGTGGCAAACCACTGTAGGATCTTTGCTAAGAGAACCCTAAATGGGGTCACAAAGAGGCAGACATAACTCAAACAACTGAAAAACAAGCACTATTTTCTGCATGAAAACTTTCCTGATTCCCTCGCCTCAAGTGCCAGTGCCCTCCCTCCCTCCCAAGTTGCCGTATATTTAGCAACTTTATGTTTATTTCTATTTATTCACTTTATATGCTACATATACTTAAATTTGCAATGTTATCTCCTTCAGTTAGAATGAATATTCCCTGAGAGTGGAAATTGTTTCATTTTTGTACTTGAATCCCCAGCACCTGGCACATAGTAGGGGCTTTAATGCTTCAGGATTGGCTGATTGATTGACTCAGGCATTCTGGTGATTTTGCCATCCCTCCTCTAAGGCCAGCCCATGCCAGGGGGATACAAGCCCTAGCATGTCCCACTAAGCTATAATTTGGCAGCTTTCAGTTACTAGGTTAATGGTGGAATATCTGGTTTCTATTCATGGCCTACAAAATCCAAAGAGAGTCTTCTCAGGCTGACTAGTAGTAGGGTGTTACTTTGGGGCCAGGACAGCTCCCATAGATAGTCAACCAAGGCACCAAAGGGTTATGATCTGACTCATGGGAGGGAATCCACACATTGATGAAATCCCAGGTCTCCTGAAGGATGGAAGTTATCAAAAATGCATATCAACAGTCTTCTTTCTCATCCAAAGAAATTCAGAAATATCTCATAAAAGAATATAGAGCCCTCAGGGGCCATCTTTGTATTCGAGCCTGTTCTGGTTCAGTCTCTGTGAATTGAAGCCAAGAGTTTATCCCAGTGACCCATCGGTCACCCCCTTTCCTATAAATACACTGCAGGAACCCTGAAGGCTCCCTATAAATTTATCATAAGGGAGAAAGAGGGATGAAATACAAATGACTGAAGCTTATTTTATTGGATTAAAAATGTTTTCTTGGCCTCGATGTGACCTAAAAGAGAACACAGCCCAGTAGCTAAATGAGACCTACACAGTGGAAATCTACCTCCTGAAAGACCTGCCAGGAGCCAGTTAGGCACACCAGCCTTTTGCCTTACAACTTGGAATGTTCTGATGAGAACTTTTATGCTCTCAGAGCATAAAAGTAGCACTTCTCTCAAACTT
>CM053775.1:22304897-22315798 GCA_028658325.1 Potorous gilbertii
AGTCAGAAAAACTTTGATTAGAGTTTGCTTCTAATGCACACTGGCTTCCTGACCCTGGATGAGTCACTTATACTCTCAACGCTCTGGCTGACTCTTTAATGAAGAGACTCTTGATCTATAAACTTGTTTTTGAAAAATAATTTGGATAGCTGATTTGCAGTACAGTTGGTTTCTTTTGAAATACCATGTATTTTATTTTATGCATTTACATTATATTGAGGAGAGTCCATGGGCCTCTCCAGATTGCTTAAGGAGTTCATGACCCAATATTAAGCAAAGAATCCCTGTTCTGAGGCTTTGTGATTTTAGACACTTTCTACATTGCCTGTTGCCTAGGCTGATGAAATCTCAGGTCTGGATTTTTAAAAATAAAGCAGTTTAACTATTATATAAAAATGTGTATGTGTACATATACATGCATACACAGATATATGCATGTAATTATATAAGTATTTTTTCTCTTAGGTCTGGATTTTAAAAAATAAAGTTGTATAACTAATTTTACATATGTGTGTATGTATATATATATACATGTATACGTATACATATATAAGTAATTATATATGTATATTTCCTCTTAGCTTTCATTCCAATGAACTTTCTAAGCTAAGTTACTCTCTTGTTTGCCCTGCGGCATTACTTTCAATTTTACATTTTTCTTACCTTCGTGTTTATTCCTTTCTTTGTTCCTTCCTCCCTTCATTTATCTATGTAGTCATTCATTCATTCATTTGCTTATTGACTTACTCTTTCTTGTTTTGTGAGCCTCCCCTCCAATTCACTTGGGTTCAGCTCAGGCAGCATTTATTAAGCATCTACAATGGATTGGGCACAGGGCCTGGGGCTAGGAATGCAAAGACACAAATTAAGCCAGTGCCTGAAGGAGCTTTCAGTTTACTTGCAATGTTTATATTTTTGCCTCTGTTGATTTTCCTCTTATATTTCCACTCTCTGACAGAAGCGGGGATACTTACAAAATTTCAGATTATTTGGAATCCAGGTCCAAATTCAAGCTCTGCCAGACTGGTTATCTCATGTCCTTGAACAAGTCATCTAATAACCTATTTGAACCTCTGTTTAATTAATTTGTGAAATGAGACTAATAATTCCTGTTCTATTTAGCTCACAGGATTATTATGAGGGTCCTATGAGATTATCACATCACAGGTTTATACTGGGAGGGCAGGGCCAGATCTGGAGTCAGGAAGACTCATCTTCCTGAGTTCAAATCTGGCCTCAGATATTTACTAGCTGTGTGACCCAGGGCAAGTCACTTCACCCTGTTTGCCTCAGTTTCCCAATGTGTAACAGTAGTTGAAGAAGGAAATGACAAGTCAATCCATTATCTTTGCCAAGAAAACTCCAAATGGGAATTGGACATGACTGTAAAATGACTAAACAAAGGTTCAGATTGAGAAGGAACATAAGAGATGCTTAATAAATGCTTGTTGAATCAAATGTGAATTGAAATAAAATTGGCAATCCCTCTCTAGCAAGACTTTTCTAAAGAGTTCATCACCCTAGAGCCAAAGGTTCCAGTCTGACACCACCAAGCCTGGTCAAATTCTTCCCTTTGAAGCATGCCTCTATATGTGTATGTGTGTGTGTGTGTGTGTGTGTGTGTGTGTGTGTGTGTGTGTGTGAGCAGCATGAGACAGAAGAGTAGACTGAGGCACAGGGAGGTCATATTACTCAGTCAAGATCACACAGGTAGTAAGTGGCACAGGCAGATTCAGCTCCTTATCCATTATAGCACCTTGCCTCTCATGTAACTCTCAAGTACTATTATTCACTTGTATAATTAAGTTCTAGGTGAACCAGCTTCTGGATGAGCCAGCATCTGAAAGAAGACCTTGGCAGATCTCCCCCATGAATCTAAAGTTAAGCCATAGAAATCAGAACTGATCAGACCTGTTTTCAAGGCTAGCCTACTTCCTTTCCCCACCAACTTGAGAACCATGAAATACCAATGATAGAAGGGACCCTGGAAGCACCATCTAGTCTAACGCCATCATTTTACAGAGAAAGAAACTGAGGCCTAGAAATGAAAATGACTCACCTAAGGTCATGAAACATGTTAAAGCCATAGCTCCTTTGTCCTTTCCCAAAGGCCTGTCTGCATTTGATCCCTATGGTAGTCCTATGAAGAAAAAGCAAATCATAGCAGCCTCCATTTCATAGAGGAGTACACTGAGCTCAGAAAAATAAAGTGACTTACCCAAGATGACTCAGTATGCAGCATCTGTTTTGACTCTGGTTTTCTAACCCTAAGTCTCTTGGAGATATTCTGGCCTTTTGTGAAAGTTATAATTTGGCAGTTCCTCCAGTATTTGGACATAGAGTGGGCATCAGATGTTTGGGCTGTCTTAAAATAACAGCACGACAAACTACTCTTAATTTATTTATTTTTTTTGTTGATGAGAGAACATGAGCAATGTGAATTATCTGAGATATATCATTCAGAGCCATAATTTCTGCACCACCAAAAAAAAAGTTATTTCTATTGCTCATAAGTTCGAATTTCCAAGGTCTGAGTTAGGTACTTTGTCCTGCCCTGAGTGGATTTCCAACATGTGGAGTCTTAAAAATTAATCTCATTTTAAAGCATTTCATTAAATGGACTGGCCTGTATTTATTATTTTGGCATAGTCAAGAAATCAACAGCTTTTAATGCCAATTCCCCCCACAGGCATAACAGGATTTATTGTCATGGCTGGCTTCCCAAAGTAGAAAATCTTCAAATGGAAATTTAAAATCTGCTAAGGTAATCCAAGGGAATATTTCAGAACGCCTGAATCAGACTCCTAGCGCTATGCATTTCTTTTTTTTTTTTTAACGTTTAGTTAAAATCTTGCTTTCCTCCTCAAAAGCAAATGTCCAAGTACCTTTCCCTAAGAATTCTAGAGTTTTGGAACCCTTTGAGTCCCCACTTAAAGGCCTCTTACATTGCTGTTCCTGATTCTGCTTGGACCCCAGCTTGGAACTTCATTTTCTTTTCATTATATCTCTGAATCACTCTTCAAGACATGAACTGATACATTACAACCAGATGGGTTTAGTCATTAATGTGCACTTTCCCCTTGAAATCTTAATATGCCAATAGAACTCAACCACTTAGCAAATGGCTAGAGTGAAGGCTGCATGGATGGGTCATTTTGAATGTAAGGCAAGAAACTCAATAGGACTTGCTTAGTATACACATGCCACCTTTCACCTTTGGGGAACTACAGCCTTGGAGCAAGCCTGCTGGGAAGGCTGGATGTATTTTTTCTCTGGCTCAGTTCTTTCTGAACAGTGGAACATATTGTCCTCAGTCCATTCATCTGGCCAGCCTGTAACCACCTTCCACACAGGCAGAGAACTCCAGTTCATGCACAGGTCTCAATGGTGTCAGTAGCATCTGTCCAGAAGCAGAATGAGAACTGGCCAAAGCTTTCAGTTGCCAGCCCTGGGAGCTCCTTTGTGAGTCAAGGAGAGCCTAGAGCTCAGGAGATGAAACTTTAGTGGAAATAACCTTGCTTGGATATGAGAACTTGATGAACAGTAAATATTTGATATCCTTTTGTGAAACTTACTTCCAAGCTTGCTTCCCTGAGAGCCCTCGATCACTTAGTGTGAGCTTTTTTTTTTACCCTCCAAGGCTGTAAAATGTTGTCCAATTTCCCAAGTCTGATATTTAAGGTGATCTTGTTACCTCCACGTTCACGCTAGAAGTAATTAGCCATCATCCCTAAGGTAACACCATTGCCCAATTGACAAAGACGATGAAAACCTTAGAGAATTTCAGACTTGCTGTCCTAGCCTTCTAATTGGTTTTCCCTCTTTATCTATTCTCCACACAACTGCCAAGTTGCTATTCCCAAAACAGCTATGATTATTCCCCTTCCCTTCCAACTCAGAAATCTTCCCAGGATTCATTATTTATACCAATCAGGACCAGTTGCACTTTCTTGTGTCTATATTGAATCTATGGAGTAAAATGCAAACCTCTTGAGGGCAGGGACAGTTTAATTTTTATCTCTGTATCCCCTAGCACAGTACTTCACTCATAGCAGATGCTTAATAAATGCTTGGTGAATCAAATGTGAATTGAAATCAAATTGTCAATCCCACTTTAAATAAGCTTTTCCAAAGAGTTCATCACCCTAGAGTCAAAGCCTGACATTGCCAAGGCAAACCAAATTCTTCCCTTTGAGACATGCGTGTGCATGTGCGCATGTGTATGTGCATGTATGTGCGCATGTACATGTGTGTGTGTGTTTGTATGAGCAGCATATCCCCTCTTGGGTACAAGGGAAAGGAAAACCTTTTCACTAACCAATTTTCAGTCTTTAAGATACCCTTGTCCCAGCCAGGCATCAGTATATGAGAGCCCCAAAAAGCCCCTTCCAGGCTGGGATTTCCAGTGCAGCAAGAAGGGGAGGTGGAGAGCAGGGGAAGCCTAGGGAGGCCTAGAGACCACTAGGATCCAGTGGCCCTTGCAGCTTGGCTCTGCCCTTTCCCAGCTTCCATGAACAGAGGTGCTGTCACCATGACCCAGGGGAACAGTTGTGGGGCCAACTCAGGGTTTTCAAGGTGAGCCATTCCCAAGTGCAACAGTCACAATAACTTGCCTTTGCCCTTTCTTGGACAAGAAACACACCAGTCTTGGCTTTTGCACTTGCGCTTTTACAGGGGGAGATTCTCCCTATGAACAGCATGTAATCAAGGATTGGTTTCTATGGCATCGCCTGAACTCGGAAGAAATCTGGGGCCACTTGCCTTTGCACCCTTTTCTCTTGTAGTACAGTGTATTCTAATCAAATTCCAAAAGCATAAATTAAGCACCCTATGATGTGTAATTTAGGGCCTCTCACCATTGAAATTAGAATGAAGGCTCTCTGTGTCATTTTGGGGAATTCTAGAAGGAGAGAGACACTTGATCAGTTTCTCCGATTCATTTCACTCCCTAAATTTGGTGGCAAATACCTCCCCAAATGCATGATTTGGTGGTCACTCTGCATCTTTATGAAAAAGGGGGAAATGAAAAGGCCTAGTGCCAAGACATTTATCAAAAAGGAGTCTTGACAGTTGGTTAGCATTTCCATAGTAACTAAAGATCCAAAAGGGGCTTCACATAGGTTAATTTCATTTAACCATAACTATCCTGGGAGGTAGGTGCTATTATTGATGTGGATAGAAACGGTGCCCTAAAGGTTAAAAATATATTAAGGGCTGCTTTTCCCATACTTTATGAAGCCCTGTAGCTTATTCTGTAACTTGAAGGCGTCCTAAAGTCCTTTCCCCCTTATACCTATACCAAAAGAACTGCTTCTGCATCCCTTAACCTGTGTTCTCCCTGTCCTTTAATTTTTAACCTGTGTCCTCCCTCTTGGGAGGAATTCTAATACATAGGAAAATTAATTAAGGCATCATATAATTACCCCACCTTTAAAAATATACCTCTATTCTTCCTGTAACAACCTTATTCCTTGTTAAACTTCTAGTCTTCTTGCACAGGACTCTTCTCTAGTCAGTCACCCAACAATACTAACTGACTTGCTCACATACACAGGCACGCACACACACACACACATCACACACACACACACACACACACACACACACACCACTCCATCTCATATCACTTTCCATTGTCTGTCTCCCATTCTTGGAATGCTCTGCCCTCTTCACCTCTACCTCTTGCTTCCTTCAAGTAAGTTCCAAATTAATTTTTTGCAAGAGATAGTCTCTGCACCCTCTGACCTTAACACAGTGTTTGACACATAGTTGGCATTTAACAAATGCTTATTTAATTATAATTATTTTTGTGTTTACTGCTTTCTACCCCACCCTTACATTGCATGGTGTCCCTCCGGGGCTCACTTTTTCAGTGAGCAGGAATTCATGTTTTGAATCAAATCCTCCCTTATTTATTTATTTTTTTAAAAAGACGCTAAGGCACTAGTGATTGAACCTGAAAGTAAAAGTAATATTCTGCCTGAGTAACCAGATTTCCTACCTATGTACAGAGAAAAGGGAAGTATGTTTGCTTATCTGCTCTCTCAAACCACTTTAAGTTTTTCAATTATTCAGAATTGGACATCCTTTTAATGATCATTTCATTTCTATTTTTATAGCCATTGTACATGTTGTTCTTTGGTCCTGCTTACTTTGTTGTGCGTCAGTTCATATAAATCTAATGCTTCTCATCTTGTGCATTTCTACCTTATGGCCCTACTAGACTGTATGTTGCTTGAGGTCAGGGAATGGGTCTTTAGAATGAATAAACAAAGAGATAAATCATCACTTACTTTAAACCAGGCATTGGGTTAAGTACTGGGGATACCCATACAAGAAAACAAGACAGTCCCTGTCCTTAAAGGACTTATGTTCTAATGGGGAAAGAAGTTATAAGGAGAAGTTATAAAGAGAGCGGTGGTGGTGAATGGCATAAAGTAAAAGCTCATCTATCAGAGGTCAAGATCCCTAGGGCAGAGTTCAAGGTTCTGGTGGGAGGAGGATGAGAAAGAAGAGAGAGATGGCTAGAGTACAGGCAGGAATAACAAAGAAACCAAGTTCTGAGACAGATAAGGTGAGAACTCATCTATGGGAGTGAGTGGCAGAGTCTGTGTTTCCATCAGGAGGGAAATAAGTATAAAGGCCATATTGTAGGCCACTTGGTGTCTCTCCAGGGCTCAATATGGGTCCCTGAATTCACTTACTCAGTGAGAAGGCATTCAATACACGTTTATTGTGTTTTATCCCAGTGACCCAAACAACCACCTTGTGAGAGGTAGGCAAGGAACATATTTGAGCTCAGTAATGTAAATGAGCCTTAGAATTTTAGGATTTTCAATCACCTGTTATTATTTCTTTGCTTTAAAAAAATCTCTTCTCTTAAAAGTGCTATGTACCATGCACTTACATTTTGACACAAAATGATTTTGCTTTGAGAAGTTTGAGAGTGGTAGGTTGGATAGAGGAGAAAGGTGGAGAAAGGTGAAACATTACAATGATCCCAAAGGATTTTTTTAGGCTGAGAGGAGGGACAGGTGACAGTATTATGGATAATATTAAGCAGTTGGTAAAGGGAAATAGCTTAAAGCGGATGTGATGAGCCCAGTTTTGGATGTATCAAGCTTGAAATGACAGCCAGACATCTCTTGCTTTCTCGTGAAAGCACTCAGGCTAACAGTACATCAAATATAGGGCAGGCTTTTTACCCTACAGAAAATACAGACTTCATTACATAAATAGTCAAAACAACTCTCCTTCATGTTCTAATGAACCCCACCTTCCTCAGAGACCTATGTATTCTTCTAGACTTATACTACTACTCTACAGTTGAATGACCCTCTCTACATCCCTGCCAAAAGGAAAACATTTGGGGTCAAGAGAGAGGCTAACATTCTTCCTTTTCTTATACTTGGATTGAAAAAAAATCAACTTCAAGTGCAAGATAGGGGAGGCAATGGAAGAGAACAGTCATGAGAGAAAAAGATTTGGAGGTTTTAGCTAACTACAAGCTCAATGTGGATTACCAGTAGGATGTAACAACCAAAAAATGCAAAGTGCTTTTGGGCAGCCTTAAGGGAGGCATGGCTTCCCTGATCAATCAACCAATAGACAAGCGTTGATTAATTCCTACTGTGCGCCAGACACTGATTGATTCTGACAGTATCTGGGACATTATGTTCAGTTCTTGTTTCCACTGTTGAAAAAAAGCTGATAAACTGGAATATCCAGAAGAGGACAAGAAGCTAAAGAGCTTCTGAAGTTCGTGTTTGATGAGGGTAGTTTTGAAAGAACTAGGAAGGTTTAGCTTTGAGAAGAGGAGGGCATGATAACCGTATTCAAGTTTAGGAAGGGATGTCCTCTTCCATGTGGCCTATTCTTACTCTGGTCCCAAAGGGGAGAGTCAAGAGTAGTGAGTCTGAGTCACCAAGGGGAAACTTCAGTTTGACGTCCAGAAAGGCTTCCTAATGAAGGTGGCACAGTAGATAGAGTACTAGACTTGGAGTCAGGAAGACCTGAGTACAAATCTGGCCTCAGACATTTAGTAACTGGGTCAACCTAGACAAGTCAATTGAACTCCTTCTGCCTCAGTTTTCTCATCTGTAATATGGAGGCAGTATAATAGTACCTGCTTCCCAGGGCAGTTGCAAGGAACAAATGAGATAGCATTTCTAAAGTGTTTTGCCTACCCTATAGCTGAAATATAAATGCTAAAGATTAGAACTATCTGAAACCTGTCTTTGGAGACCTTATTGAGCACCTGATAGTAAGGATTCCTTTTGAGTGGAAGGCAGACCTCTCTGTGCCTCAGTTTTCTCACCTGTAATATGAGGGGTTGAACTAAGGGATGACCCACAAAGCCCCTCCCCTTCTCCTTTGTCTTTTTCATCACTCTGACTTAAACCACACTTGACTCCTAGAGTAAATGTTTACTTGAAATAGTGATTAAATGAGTAGTTGAGACAGATAGTTCAGAATGAAGTCACAGACAATCACAGGCTAGTCATCGACTGATTACAGACCCTTTTGGCCAACAGAGCAGACAGAGTGGTTTGAAGGGAAAAGTGAGGGGACTGGAACCAAAGGACCTGAGTTCAAGTCTTAGCTCCGCCACGTAAAAGACACAGACCCTGCTCAAATCGGGTTCATTGTCTGTGTCACAAGGTGGTTAGACTAGGTGACCTCTAAGGCCCTTCCTAGTTCTAAATCTATGCTCCTATAGCCCAGTTTCCTCATCTGGAACAGGAGGGAGTTGGGCTAGCTGACCACTAAGGTCCTTTCCAACTCTCAATCTATGATTCTAATTATTCTGTATGGCTATGGACTAGGAGAGCATTTGCAACCAGAATGGAGAATGGGAGCAATAAAAAGAGTTTAATTTGGCTGAGGGAAGTGAACCAGATCTATTTTATATACCTATACCTATACATATACATATACACATGCATACCGTCCAGTTCCCTTCATCCTTCAGCAAAAGGGGAACAGTGGCTAAGCCAGAGCAACTAATCTCGTTGTAATGAAATGCTGTGTTTTCATTATCTGGACTGCTATATTTCAACGAAATGTTTAAAACCAGAATAACGAGTAGGTCTTGTGTTCTTTATTGTTCAATTGAAAGGCAGAAAAAAAAGAAAGATAATACAAGGTTATATTCAATGCCAACTTTCTGGGTGGAATGGTATCAATAAATTGTGAATTATTGCATGCATTTTCTTCATGTCATTAATTACACTCCAGTGAAAATTCAGGTTGTTACAAAGCAGCCTGCTTAGTATTGTTATGGAGACAAATGGAAAGCTTCTAAAAAGGTGATCTCTACAGGTGTTAAGGCCACAGTAAAATTGGTGTTTGTGAATATTCATTCCGAGTTGAAAAGTTAGTTATCAGTTAGTATTGGGTTCAAACACATGAAAAGATGGACTAGGAACTTAGTAAGCTTTTAACAATGATGTTGAACTAGCAATAAAAATAAACCTCTCTGCCTTGGTCTTTCTAGCTGTTAAATGGATATAATAATATTTGCTATGTTGGGTACTATGAGGATTGACAAGGAGATTCTCATAAAGTCGTTGGAGCTTCTGGAAATAATGATATGCTAGAAATAGAAAATATTGTTCTATTATCACTACAAGGTGATTTAATTGTTAGCTAGCATGCAGTCAAATATAAATGCTGGGATTCCATTAGAATGCAGAGAGATTATCTAAGGTGCCAACGATGCCTTTAATCTGTTACAGAGGCAGGCAGAGACAATGTTCCTTCCTCTGTGATTTTACCAGGGAAGGGACTCTACTTCCTCTTCAGGTACAGACCACTGCTCCTTAACGGACAAATCTTCTTTAGCTGTTGTGGATAAGAAAATGCAGCCAGTGAACAACCTTAGCTAGGTTGGTGTTCTGATGGCAGACATAGTTAGTCACAAATCTCATCCTGGATGGCATTCTAACTTGGTGGGGCCTAGCAGAGACTGTGTTATGAAGATATAGCCTTGTAGGGTCTAGAGTCAGTATGATGGCAGATACAATGATACTGACCTCCTTGCTATTCCTTGAACAAGACACTTTATCTCTCTTCTCCTTGCATTTTCATTAGTTCTCTCAAAAGTCTGAAATCTTCTCCATCCTTATCTCCGTCTTCTAACCCCTCTAGTTTCCTTCAAGTCCCTGAGAAAACCATACCTTGTCCAGGAAGCCTTTACTGGTGCCCCTTCATGCCAGTGCCTTCCCTCTGAGACTATCCTCAATTTACTCTGTATATATGGTGTTTGTCTATAACTGTGTATCATCTGCCCCATCAGGGACTGTTGTTTGTGTTATTAGTGTTGTTGGTAGTGGTAGTGATGGTCATGGTAGCGTGTGTGTGCGTGTGTGTGTGTGTGTGTGTGTGTGTGTATGTATTTTCTGTTCTTTCCCAGTACTCAACAGTGGCTGGTTCATGATATGCCCTTAAAAGCTCAATGACTTGACTTGATCTTCCTTCTCTCAGCACTTTGCCTATGATTGTGTGATCTCAGGTGGCAACATCACCACTGGGGCTACAGCAGAATGAGGATATGGAAGAGTGGGATGTGGCATGGGCACAAATAGTTGGTTTGTGTTGCCTCATTTGTGGGTTTTCATTGCCCCTTTGAATTAGAGATCAGGGTATTTAATACAAAGCTAACCAAAGTGGAATCTGAAATGGGGATTCTTCTGCCTCTATCCCAGTCTTTCATACTATTTCTCTTCCCTGGCATTAGTCTTGATAACCTCACCTTTTCTGAGGTCACATATTCAATTTCTATTGTGACTGAAGTGACATTACTTAAAATTTCCTTAGAATCCCAAATTCCCTTTACACTAGAAAAAGCTTCAAGATCACTAATACATGGTTCATTTAATTAAAGACAGCCTTAGTATGGG
>CM053775.1:22316298-22338071 GCA_028658325.1 Potorous gilbertii
CTTAACCCCAAATGCCTCATCCTGGGTCATCTCCAGTCATCCTGATGAATATCTGGTCACTGGATTCAGATGGCTCTGGAGGAGAGGTGAAGCTGGTGACCTGCATAGCACTCCCTCACTCAAAACAAAGTCAAGTGCAAGTCATGTCATTATTTCTCTGATGACATGGTCTTCTTTGGCAATGAAGGATGAACGAATGAACAAACTCCCAAGCAGAAGTGCCCTTACCTTTGAGGAAACTACATGTTTGCCAATGAGTTAATCTAAAATAGATAAAAGAGACAGAATTATGAATTAGCAAGTGGGACACTCAGAATAAGCCCCTTCAAAGAGGTGTTATGAGCCTGACTTTGAAAGGAGGTAGGGGTTCCAAGAGGTGGAGGTCAGTCATCGAGTCATTCAGCCAGTGAGAATTTAGGTGAACAAAGGAGGTGATTTCAGTAATGGGGGAAAACTTGTACAATAGCATAGAGGGACAAGGTAGGAAATTGAGTATGAGGAAAAGCCAATAGGGCAGTTTGAAATGGAGTGGTAGGGAGCAATATGTCATCAACTTGGAAAGATGGCTGGAGCCAGGTTGGGTAGGGTATTCAGTGCAAAACAGGGGACTGTACATTTTATTCTAGAGACAAGAGGCAGCCATTGAAGCTTCTTGAGAGGGAGAGTGACTAGTCAGATCTGTGCTTTAGGAATGTTATTGCAACTTCTTAACAGTGGATAAAACACTGAACCTCCAGTCAGGAAGATCTGAGCAAGGCACTTAACCTCTCTCTACCTCTGTTCTATTTGATCAGAATTACAACAGCACCCATCTCCTAGGGTTCTTGTGAGAGTAGAATGATATTTGCAAAATCTTTTGCAGACCTCAAAGAGCTATATAATTGCTAGCTACTATTGTTGTTGAATTGTTGTTACCTTGACTTGTGTATTTCTTTGGGGACCTTGCCATCATCATCATCCAACATTAAAAATCTCCACATATCCTCTGATTCCTCTTTCTTTGGTCTTAACATCCCATCAATCACCCAGATCCTTACTTTGAAATGGATCACGTCCTTTTCACTGTGGCCACCCTTGTTCAGACACTCATTACTTCTCCCTAGAACGATTATGGCAGCCTCCTAAGTGGTCTCCCCGGCCTCATTCTCACTCCTTCCACTCCATTCTGCACAGATTGCCATATGGTTTCCCATTGTCTACAAGGGAAAGTGTGGATTCCTGTGCCGGGTTTTACCCGTCCATCTCCATCTACCTTTTCAGCCTTAACTTTGCTTATGCTCTTAACCTGCTCCTTCCCCTCAGTCATACCTCTTCCTCGACTGCCTCTATATGTTATCTCACATGCTTCCCCCCCTCACCCCTCCACCTATTTAAATTTCACCCATCTCTCAAACCTAGCTCACAAACAACCTTTTCAGTGAAACCTTTCTTGATTGTCTAATTTAAGGTTGCATATTGTTGCCTAGTTACAAAGGCATGATAGTGGCTGGAGGAAAGAACACTGCATTAGTTGGGAGTAGGTAGTTGATTCTATAGTCTAAGCTACTTACTAGTCTCAGACAGGTGACCGATAGTGACCAGAGTGCTGGGCCTGCAGTCAGGAAGACCAGAGTTCAAATCTAGCTTCACACACTTACTAGCTGTGGGACCCTGGGTGAGTCACTTCACCTCTGCCTCAGTTTCCTCAACTGTAAAGTGAGTTTCATAATAGCATTTCATAGTGTTATGAGGATGAAAAGAGATAATATTTGTAAAGCATTTTAGTATAGTGCTCTGCACATAGGAGGTACTTAACAAATACTTTCTTCCTTCCATCCCTCCTTCCTCTCTCCTTTTATTCTTTCTTTCTGCCCTTTCTTCCTTCCTTTCACATCACTTCCCTCTGTGAGCTTGTTTCCTTATTTGTAAAGTAGGCTTAGTGGTATCTGTCCTGCTAGTCTTACAGGGCTGTTGTCAGGATCACATAAATCATGCTCGGGTGGTACCACTGTGAATCTCTTCTCATCTGCTCTAGTACCGCCCTCCAGAAACCTCTACCCCGAGCTTCCTCTTGCTAGACCAGGTAATCCCTCTCGTACCACCATCTTAGAAAGGCCTTCAACAATGTTTTACCTCACTTAAAACTGGCTACTCTCTCCAGATGCCCCTTCACCTGCTGCCCTGCTCCCAACCACTCAGCTTCCTCCCTCCTGCCTCCATTCTAGCTGCCTCCATGCTCTCGCCTGCCCCCACAATACTTTAAACTTCTTGAGGAGAGAGCCCACCTAATGTACTGATATTTGTACCTCTGGTACTTTTCCCAGTGCCTGTCACATAGTAAACATCGAATAAATGCTCTAGTTCTCCAATTATTTATTTATAATGCATGTAAAAAAACATACAAATGAGATTTAACTAGTATGGTTTTTAGTATTTTTTTTTGACAGGGAGTATTTATTATCTTTGCATGTGTCTTTTCTACTCTGTGAGACTAAGCACTGTGAGGGCAGAGATTACATCACATACTTCTTGTATCTCCCCCTGTGCCTAGAACAGTATCTCAGAAATACTGTGATCACTGACGCAAGTTGTAGAATCATTAGTAAGTCATTTTGGAGGAGGTGTCTTTTAAAAATAAACTAGTGATTATCTTAGCACGTATCACAGACATACAGTCTGTCTCCAAGCTGACCAGTGAAGTTGTTGTCCAGAAAATCCAGAACTTGGATTTTCCTGGGGAACTTTTGAGAAGTCAGGAATAGCTCTGTGCCATGATGAGGCAAACAGTAGAGCTTGCATGAGGGAAATACTAAATAAATATGTCTGTTAAAAAAAACACAACAACTAAGCCTTTACTTTATCTTGGTCTTTTTTAGTTTCATAGTTTTGTGGACACTTATATTGGGATGTCTAGGATGGGGATGCCATTTCAAAGGGATTGGATGGTGAAATTCCTCTAGATCTGGAAGTAGGAAATGGCCACATGTGGGAGATGCTAGTAGCCTGTGGGTCAGTTTCTGGACCCTCCTCCATCCTACCCACCCCAAACCTGCCCCTTCTGTTTATAAGAATTGCCATTGCCCCCACTCCCTAACCAGTCTGTTAGTGAGACTCAGTGTGTTTTCAGACCCCTTCCTCTGGTGCCCAAGAAAGAAAACAATGGAAATCTTGGCTCATTTTCCCTTAAAGATTTTTGACCCCCGTTGAAATCTTAGAGGTCCCCAAGAAGCTAAAAATGCCAGCGATGTAAGACAAATTCTCAGTGTTATCGTTTGGGGCTTTCTAAAAACATTCCTCTTCCCCCAAACAGCTTGGAAATGCAGGTGTGGCTTAGGCATGAATAGAAATTGTCAGCTGCATTCATTCAGCAGTAGACTTCTCTGCAAGAGTGCTGCCTGTCGAACCAGCACTCCGGATGGGATTCCAAAATAGCATAGTGTGGGATTTAGAAAAGAATGGAATGAGGCAAGGACTGGATTCATTCAAATGAGCACTTCTGTGCTGACTTTGCCAATTTCCACATTCATAATAAAGTGGAGCTAATATCAAAGGACACATTGTCATTTTTGGTAAGAAAATGTCCTTAGCTTGTCATTAATCTAAATAAAACTCCTGTAATGAGGATTTTCGGCTTTCAGGAGTTCTCTCTGTAGTTCACTTGTATCAGCAGCAGGCTTCCAAGTGTGGCCATTCCTTCTTGTAGCAAGCAGCTGGAGGAATGCCTGGCTCCATGCCAGTGTGAATGGCCCAAATACTAAATACCTTTCAAGCATGTCTCTTATTAGTCTTAGAAAGTTGTTTCCCATGACAGATCTCAGATTTAAATAAATTCCCCCATTAAATGGTCAGTCTGTGGTTTTTCAAGTTTTTCTCTATTTGAATTCTATTCAGTAAAACCCAAGAAAATCCAGTTGGTAGCTGTCTGCTTTTTCTCCCTTTGGGCCTCAGTATACTCATCAACAAATTGAATGAATTGAAACTAACTCATCTCCCTCATCTCCAAGGTCCCTTAAGGTTCTAAATCCTATGAAACATGTGGCAAAGATGAGAAAAGATGAAAATATTCTGTATTTACGGGGTTATACAAAGATAGGGACACTAAGGCAAAAGTAATAGAACTGTGCTTTGGGTGAACTGACCTGGAAAACAATTTGGAATTACAGTTATCCCTTGCACATCACAACTTTCCCCATCATGGTTTTCATGTATTGTGGGTTGGCATAATAAAGTAAATGAGAATTTTGGGAAAGTTTTGTGGAAGCCGCAGATGACATAGAAAAAGTTTAGAAACTCAGAAATACATAAAATATATGTTTAGTATCATATAATATTATCCCCAATTTTACAATAAGGTACTGTAAGCATCTCATAAAAGAAAAAGAAAAAAATCAGACTTCTTCTCTGGTATGAATGGAGGATCAAAACATTTTACATAGATTTTCCAGATCATGGGCAGGGTGTTGTGCCCCTAACTGCTATGATGTAGAAGGGAAAACTATATAGAAGAAAACTTTCTAAACTAATAGCACATCCTTTATCTTAGCTGTCCTAGTACTGGGCTTGAGTTATATACCTCAAGGATGTCAAAGACCAAAAAGGTTCATATTTGTCAAAATATTCCTAGTAACATTTCAAAGTGGGTATATGGCATTTGACAAATGACTGAACAAATTGTCATCTATGAATGGAACAGCATTATTGTCATAGGAGAGAAATTCAGTATAGCAATATGGTACCCTTTTATCTTACTATAATGTGGAGGTGACCATAGAGTCTCATAGTCTATGCCAAGTAGATAATAAACTCTGTCAGGTTCTATTTTGTTTTAAAGGCTTTCAATAGGGTTCTGACAGCATACTGTCTCAGCCTTGAGAGGGCCAGGATAAATTAGAATCTAGAGGCTCATCACCAGTAGGCTGATAACATTGACTATGTTGACCCATGGAACAAATTTAAATTAAAAAAATTGTATTTTTGATGGGGAGTCCTGGGTAGCTCCTTTCTGCTTTTACAGTAGTGGTGACAGAAAAGGGAATGGTGGGTCCTAAGGATCGTAGTTTTAGACAGTCTATAAATGTTAACTTTGCACTTAGTATTCTGTATGTGAGATCTTTGTCCACTAACCATCTGTTAGACATAGTAATGGAGGAATTGAGCTGTGTCCATAGTGAGAATCTTATTATAAGTGAACAGGAAGAATGTTGTAGCTAAATGGGAGGATGGCTCTCAGGTCCTCCTTGGAGAGGAAAATAAAGGAGTTGGAACAGTTGATGTTTTCATGCATCCAAAGGCAATAAGATGCATCATTTCATGGGACATTTGGCCATCTAGTATTGCAGTGCTTATGATAAGGATTCACAAAAACACTTGTAAAAATAAATGTAATTACAGGTCCTGTGTGAACATCTGAAGCACAGGGTTAAGAGGTAGAAGAAGTCTATGAAGAACTCACCAAGACCCTCCAAATTAAATCAGTTCTTTGTTGTGGTACTTGATGACATTAAAGCAAAGGTGGGCACAAGGTTAGGGTCTGAGACTAGGGAAAGACCTGTGATTTCATTTTTCTAGGCATCCCCTTCTCCTCCACCCCGGCTGAGGAGCTCCTCTCTAACTCTCAATGCAGGGCAATGTCTGTTTTGTAATTTAGAGTTTCCTAAGACCATTGAGAAGTTAAGGGACTTGTCCTGGATTGTTCAGTCAGTGTGTATCAAAAGCAGGACTTGAACCCAGGTCTTCCTGCCTTCAAGTCTAGCTGTGATGAAAAAATAATTTGTTGGAAAATATGGTTTAGGATCTGAAAATGGAAGAGGTCAAGGCTTGTATATATTATATTTTCTTTGAGAAAAACATTCGGAAGAAACTAGACATGGCAGGCACCAGATAACTTTATATGCACACACACACACACACACACACACACACACACACACAGGCACAAAAATTTATTCTATTTTAACAGCCAAGACAAGAGATGACTTGTTACTGATGTGGGAGTCATTTTCTAATCACTTGCCTGTGTAAAGTCAGAGCACTGATTTATTAGAGCAAAGATAAATATTAACATAAAACTAGAAGAAAGAATAAAATTTAGAACAATACTAGGTGTAATTAGAACAACTCCCAACTGATGTATTTAAGCAAGTTTTAAAAACAAAAAATAAAGAACATCAGCACTGACTATAACAATTTCATACAGAAATTTAAATGATGTTAATCAATTTTCACAACAAGGAGACCAATAGGCCCTAAAAAAACAAAGCAAAAACCAACCCCTTCATAGTCTACCTATGGAGAGACAGAGAGATATGGCACTATCAGCTTAGAATGTAAATTATGTGTAAAATCTTAGAGAGAAGGATCGTGGGAGAGTAAGATCAGAACTGCCTCATAACTCAAGGAGAAGCAGGAAGGAAAAGAAGTTTAAAGAAAGTTTCACAAATTACTTAACTAAACAAAGTCATATCAAGGACGTCCAAGGATGGAACTGGCCACAAATAGAACAAATGGAAAAGATCTCTAATGATTTTTGTAAGAAAATTTTTGGTAAGAGGAGTTGATGCCAACCCTTTGGTAGTCTAACATTGAGTACCAGGCCTGTTTTATTCCTTGAGGTGGAAATTGCATTGTAGAAAATAAAGTAGGAAAAGCCCATATGCTACATCAAGCCAATACAGAAGAAGTCAGGACTGGAGTCAGCACAGTTTTGAGGGTATTGAGGGCTTAATTCTAAAGTTATTTGAAGGAAGAATAAATCTCAGACCTTATATTTACAAAAATGACCATAAGAACATTAATAACTATCTATTCATGTGTCTACATTCCCATCCATATTCAATTTTTATGAGAATAAGTTTCACACACATTGAGGGCATCCTTGAGGAGAACAGAAAGGAGCTGCTGAGATTCTGTAAGTGATTCCTGCATCTGTATCATCACATAATTGACAAAGACATGCGGAAGATACAAGATTTCTTGGTAAGTGACTATAAAATGAAAACAAAAGCAAAATACCACTTGTTTTAGTAGAGAAAAATGTGACCTTAAAGGATGTTCTCCATTAAGATGTCTTCTATACATATTTCAAAATCATATGAGATTCCTGACAATCTATAACAAAGATAACCTTGGTCTATGACTGATTATTAATGTCAAAGGAGGTATAAAACAAGATGACATATGCTTGCCAAAGGTATTCACCACAGTTATATGGGAGAATCAGCAGAGTTCAAATCCAACAGGGATCCCCTCTAGACCCAGAGGTTCTTAACTTTTTTATTTTATGGATCCTTTTGGTAGTCTGGTGAAGTCTATTAACCCTTTTTCCAAAGAATGTTGGTAAATTATTGAAGAAAGTGCTTGGTTTCATGATTTTGAGTCCTGGAATATTGCAGTTTCTGAAGAACTGATTTCTAGGTTCACTCAAAGGGTAGTCGATATGAGCATCTCTACGATACAGTAAGCTGCCTCTGGGCCTATACTTCTTTTATATCACCTATCAAATCCAGCAGATATTTTATCTGGATTTGACCTCAAAGTAATGGAAGTTTTTATAGCACTGGAAACATACTTGTCTTGAGAGGCAGTGTGGTGCAGTGGCCAAAGAACTCCATGTAGGGAATTTCTTGACTTTTGTCAAGAGGGCTGGATTCAAATTCAAATTTTGACTCTTACTAGCTATGTGATTCTGGAAGAATCATTTACCCACTCTCTGAAATTCAAATCCGTCGTCCATAAGATGGGCATATAATAGTATTTGTATATAGACTTTACTGTGAGCTCACTATTCCAGAGCCAGGCTGTTTACATTACCTCCTCAGCATTTTAGGGGTACCCTGAAGATTTGGGATTTCTTTCTCTAATACTATAAGGTAGATCCCCCATCTCACTGTGTTGTTCACATCATTAGCTGCCAATGACTAGTACCTCAGTTCCATTTGACTAATGAACACCAACTAGTTTTTATAGAGGGAAGTTTACTATGAAGATATAACAAGAAGTAGAGCAATTTCTCCCCAACACCTCCTGGGCACATCTTGTCATCTTAGTCCCTGGGGAAAGCAGGCTCAGGCTTAATGCAGTGTCTATATAACATTAGTCTCAACAAGTTCACATTCAAATACAGCCTTGCTGCTACATGAGCCTTTGTCTCAGCTACCACTGAGCTGAGTCTTGAAGGTTCTTCTTTGCATTAATGCCAGACTGACTGTAAAACTTAGCATGGACTCAATTCCTAGACTTTTGGAGCTCCCTCATGTGAGCTCTCAAGGTAGGAGCCTCCAGATAAACTTGAGATGAGAGAAAAAATGTGGCAGCTAAGAGCCAACTCCCACATTTATGGATCCTATGTTGATCTAGGTGGAAGAAGCCACAGGGCTTTCTCCATATAGCATTTGAGAAGAAGCAGGACAGAGTCAAAACAAGAGATGAGGCTAAGTTGAATGGTGCCTTTTGAATGTGTCTAGTTCCAGCAAATCAAAGAGCCCTCTAGTCATCATATGGTTGGCAAACTTGACCTCACCAGGGTCCTTCCTTTACATTTCATAACTCTCCCAGAGGTAGAGAAAATTGCATCAGTAGCCCTCTGCACAGCATCAGAAAAACTGGTCTTAGAGACCAGTGGATAGAATGGTGAGCCTGGAGTCAGGAAGACCTGAGTTCAAATTTGACCTCAGACACCTACTAGCTGTGTGACTCTGGGCAAGTCACTTAACCTTGTCTGTGTCAGTTTCCTCAGTTACAATATGGGATAATAATAGATCCTACTTCTCAGGGTTGTTGCAATGATCAAATGGGATAGTATTTGTAAAGCCCTTAGCCCATGACGGCAAATATTTGTAAAGCACATAGCCTGCCTCATAGTACATACTATATAAATGTCAGTTACAAGAACAATTATAATTGTTTTTACCTCACAGGATCCTAGTGAATTTCAAAAGAAAGAACGTATGCAATGTGCTTTGCAAAAATATAAAGCACTTTTGAAACATCAGTTACTATTATTCTTCCATTACAAATTCCTTGGATGATCTCCTACTCAGTCATCGTTCCCTGTTTTTGATGTGTAGGGAAAATGAAAATGGATTCCGACGCTAATGTTACCATTCCCCATAGCCCCTGCTCTGCCATCTACATAGAAAAAGGAAGACGAATGTCATTCATATCTGTTACCATCTGTCTTACTCTTTGAAGCATCTGTGAGGCTGTTCAGAATTTTTGTCTTGTTTAGAAAAAATATTCAATTATTCATAAGTATCTGTTAGAAAAATGCCCTATTATTATTCATCTATCGTCAACTAACCTTCTGCTACTTTGGGGAGTCAATATGGTACCATTCTTCTGCCTAGGAACTTGGAACTATACAAGTCAGAGATAATCTGGTGCTGCACCTACAAGGGAAAAAACAATGGAAAGGCTGGAATGTCTCATTTGTTCATCAAGGATTCCTGAGGAAACAAACTGCCTTCAGCACAATGGTCCTGAGTCAGACTTGTCCCAGAAGCTCTTGTCAGAATAGTAACCTAATTAGAAGCAAAAAGAAACTGACGAGAGTTGGGAGGGGAGGTGAGTAGATATAGATGTGTTCTCTATACTCCAGTTTTTATCAGACCTAAGAGAAGAAGAATGCCAGTCTCCAGAAGGTCCATGGTGGCAGGCCAGTGTAGCTCAATCTGAAATGGGGATTAGAACGGCTGTTTCAGCAAGCAGACGCTGGTTGCTGCCAACCAGATCATGTGAGTCAACTTCCACCAGCAGTAGGTCTAGGGGCTTTGAACTTGCCTAGGACCAAGCTTAGTCACCGACTAAGTATATGGGTGCTTATATAGTCTTATCAGAACAGCCCCCATCTGCCCCCATATCTCTCTCTCCCAGATGGAATCATCCCTGAAATTCCATATTTCAGATCCATTTGGGTGTGGTGATGTATGTATTTTTATTAATCATCTTTTCTTGACAGAATTGGATTCAGAACCACAGAACTTTATGCCTAGAGGGGACCTTAGAGATCTAGTCCAATTCTTTCATGTTTATAGATGAAGAAACCAAGACCTAATGTGGAAAAGTTGGCTGAACGTAGCAAGTCAAGATGCAGCCCAGTTTCCTATGTTTGACCCTCTACTGATTTACATAGCAATTGGAGTGTGGGAAACATCCTTCATATTTGAAGTTTGCCTCCCCAGTCTAACTATCCTCCCCTTCAAGTGATTTGGGGGGAAGTAAGCATTCCCAAGAAACAATTACCTTGATGCTGAGTTCTCAAGATCAGGAAAATAATGTACCTATGGTCTCAGTTTCTCTGTTTAGCTCTCTTTGCTGAGGAAGACAGAAGTTTTATTTTCTCCTTATTTCTTCATGTTCATTCCATTATTGCTGCTTCCCCCCCCCACCTCTATGATGTGTATTCCAGCTATTTAAAACAGTAGTTAGAGAGGATGTTCTCCTTGCTGGTCATAGTGTATATAGAAAGCTGTTTTTGAATGGATAAAGGCACATTTTCTACTTGACCTATAGGTGGATAGCTATATCACTGAATCAGATTGCAATGTATATACAGTCCAACCCACACCTTAGTAAACAACCAATTTATAGCATCACTCATAAGGTGATGCCTGGAGATCTCCACTGAAGGGAAAGCTGCAGTCCATTCTACTTGGGGGCATCTCTCATTGTTAGGAAGCTTGTGATCAGGTCAAGTCAAAATTGCCTTCTTTGTGACTTGTACATTCAAGTCTGCTCTATGCCCTCAGAGCAGATGTTGGGAGGATGGGACAGTATCCTCTCTACTCTCTGCCTCAGTGAATTCATGTTTCCCAGAGAATATGGATGAAGCTGTCAGATCCAACCAGCATGTCTTTTCTAAAAAAGGCAGCCTCAGACCACACGGAGACCAATTTGAAGACTGTTACAGTCATCTACTTGAGAGGTGATGGAGATCTGAACTGTATGAGTTGTATGAGAGTTGACCTGAAAGAAAGGGACACACATGGGAGATATTGTAAGGAAAGGATTGGCAAAGGATTGGCTATGTGTTTCAAGTATAATGGAGGAGTGAAAGCCCAGAGTTGGAGACCAGGATGACTGTAAGATTTGGATGGGGGAAGGGTATGAAGGGACAGATCACAAGTTCAGTTTTGAACCTGTATTTATAAAATAAATACAAATAGGACAGATGAGAAGGGAGGAGGAAGGAGAAAGCGGGGGTGTTTAAGCTGAGCCTTTGGATGGAGGTTAGGAATCCAAGGGGAATGAAAATACTTGTCATGTCAGCATTTATTATTATTACTATTTAGTAGTAGTAGTAGTAGTAGTAGTGGTGGTGGTGGTGGTGGTGGTGGTAGTAGTAGTAGTAGTAGTAGGTGGTGGTGGTGGTGGTGGTGGTGGTGGTGGTGGTAGTAGTAGTGGTGGTGGTAGTAGTAGTAGTAGTAGTAGTAGTAGTAGTAGTAGTAGGTGGTGGTGGTAGTAGTAGTAGTAGTAGTAGGTGGTGGTGGTGGTGGTAGTAGTAGTAGTAGTGGCGGTGGTGGTGGTGGTGGTGGTAGTAGTAGTAGTAGTAGGTAGTGGTGGTGGTGGTGGTGGTAGTAGTAGTAGTAGTAGTAGTAGGTGGTGGTGGTGCTGGTGGTGGTGGTAGTAGTAGTAGTAGTAGTAGTAGTAGGTGGTGGTGGTGGTAGTAGTAGTAGTGGTGGTGGTAGTAGTAGTAGTAGGTGGTGGTGGTGGTGGTGGTAGTAGTAGTAGTAGTAGGTGGTGGTGGTGGTGGTAGTAGTAGTAGTAGTGGCAGTGGTGGTGGTGGTGGTGGTAGTAGTAGTAGTAGTAGTAGTAGGTAGTGGTGGTGGTGGTGGTGGTAGTAGTAGTAGTAGTAGTAGTAGTGGTAGTGGTGGTGGTGGTGGTAGTAGTAGTAGTAGTAGGTGGTGGTGGTGGTGGTGGTGGTGGTAGTAGTAGTAGTAGTAGTAAGTGGTGGTGGTGGTGGTGGTGGTATTGTTGTTACTGCTAATAGCAATATCAGCACTTAAAGTGATAAAGAGTTTATGTATATGTAAGAATACTGTACCAGTAGAAATTGTGAATAGTTTTATAGCCGAAGTCGAGGGATAGAAAAAGAATTGGTTCCCACTCTCAAAGTTGGTACTTGGTCACAGTACCTGCTCTCTTTCTTCACTCACTTCCTGATTTCTAGTCCCCTGGCATCAACAGACCTGGAGTATATTCCAATAAAATGTAAGCTCCTTGTGGGTTGGGGCTTTTTTGTTTGTTTCATCTTTGTCTTTTTAGTACCCAGCAGCAAACTGGCAACATTGTGGGTGCTCAATCAATCCTTGTTAGACTGGGTCATTTTGGTCAATATTCTTCTGCTACATTTTCAAGCAAGGCTATCAGATTTCTCAGTGCCCAGTGCCAGCCAGAAGGCTTTAATTATTCTTTGGTCTTCAGGAATCTCATGAGGCAACTCTGGGGAAGAATCCAGGCTAAGTGGGCAGACCATAGTCTCATCAAATCATGGACCATTTGAAAAGGGTCATTTCTTCTCTGATTCTTTCTCCGACTTGGAATAGAAGCATGGTAGATCTGATTGGGAAAAAAATATCCAATAGACACAATGACTTGTTCACTGTAATGGAGGGAACAGGAGACTTTGAGAAGCCAGGCAGCTTCAGTGTTATTTGTTACTATCCATTTCTTTTGTCCAAGAGATATGAGAGACAGCAATAAACTCGCTCCAGTTGTTATCAAATTTACTTTTTGAGACAAGAAGAGATCCAGCCTTATTGAAAATGCCAACCTACAGATGGGCTCTCTTGTTTGAAGTGAGTAGCATCTGGGAAAATGCCCACCAAATTGCTGAACTCTCTTATTTACTCTTAATGGGAAGGCAGCAGAACTGATGGAGGGGGCCTGCCTGTCGACAAGCCCTTCAGAGGTCTGGGTAGCAGAAGGAGGTGGAGAAGCAACAGCTGCTGCCTGGTTTTGGTCCCTGGTTTGGGGGGAGGTGGACCTGATCAAGAAACATGGGCTCCTGGCTGCCATCTCCTCTCACTTAGGCCAATAAATACAGGGTAGCAATATCAGATTCACTGGGCACCCACATAAGGCTGAGGTGGTACACAGAAGGCAAGTCCAATCCATAGATTTCCATGGCAGGAGAAGATTGGCATTCTAGTGATCCGAATCCCATCTATTGCTGTTGTATATTGAAGGACAGCTGTGTTATATGCTAATGTGACCAATCTGGCATCTCTACTTTTCAAAGGCAAATGTCTTAGCAGAGTTAGTCAGATCTTTGCCCCTGTGGAATTGTGCTCTTTACCTTCCACTGAGACAGTATTTCAGCACACACTTTTAATTGGGCTTCGTAATTTGTTTGTACTTTTTCATTCTGTTAAAAAAATTGGTTGGTTGTTACTTTGGTGTTTAGAATTCTGACTAAAGGTACAAGAAACAACTTTGAATAGTTTGGAACTAGGGCATTCTCTTGGATGCCCTGCAATTTCTTCCAACTCATCACTTCTCAAATCCAACTTGCCATGCTATTTCCTCCTTTTCCCATGACAAACTCCAATTCCTGGCATTACCTCTGAGTCATTCTGCCCCTTCATCTCCCACATCTGTGAGTTCATCCTTTCTTCATTCTATTCTATTCCCACTGCCACTACCCTAGTATGTGTCTCATCACGTCATTGCTGGATGACTATTTTCCTTCCTGTTGTCTCCTTAAATCCAACCTCCCTCACCTCACATTATAAAATAATAATGTTATATGTACATATATGCTAAGACCTGTGATGTCATTAGGGGAAGGCAGAGGTGTCACATGGACCCACAACACACCCGAGTATGGCCCAAATTAGATTAAAATGTAATTGGAAAACAATTAACAAAATAAATAAAATACAATAAAACACAGATAATGTTAATATGTGGTTTTTAAAATCAGTATGCTCCCACATGGATCCTAATGTACAATTTAGTTGCCCCCATATCGATTTGGTTTGATACACCTGGTTTAGGGGAGCTCAGTAGAAAAACTCCTTCCACCAAAGCAGATCAACAACTATTCTTTAGTTTATAGTTGTAGACATTTGTCTAAGGCACTGAGGGGTTAAGTGATTGGATTAAGGTCACATGACCAGTACACTTCAGAAGTAGGACTTGGCTAGGGTCACATGACCAATGCACATTAGAAACAAGACTTAACCCTGCTCACAAAGCTGACTCTCTATCCACTAGACCATGCTTCCTATCTGTCTCCATCCCCTTCCCTCCCCCTTTCCTTCTCCCCTCTCTTTTTCTTTATCCACATAGATATGTATAAATATACCCAAATGTCGATGTATAAACATACCAATCTACAAACATAGAGGTTTGCAAAACATTTAAAAAAGGTTATCTGACTTGATATTGTCATGTGGGTACTATAGGTATTAACTGACATAAGAGGAAACTGAGATTCAGAAGTGTTAAGTGATTCCCCATAGATAGAGAATTGATAAGTGTTACAAGTGTACAGTGAACCAGAACCTCTTGATTTCTAGTCTATCCCTCTTTCCATTCTTTGTGAGCATAGATTAATCTTTTCTAATCCAACTTTCCTAAATTTGAGAAGATACAGTTGCTCCAAAATCGTCACTTCAATCAATTCCAAACTCCTGACCCTGGCATTCAAGGTTCCTATCAAATGACCAATCTAAGTAGTCTGCTCAATTCTATCTCTTGTCCATTTCATCTCTACCAACTGTCTGCTTCCTTACTAAATATACCCACTCTGTCCCATCCTCAAAAACTATCATTTGATCTGTCCATTCACACTGACTCTCATCTTCTATCTTTCTTTCCTTTCATGGCTAAATTCTTCAAAAAAACTGTTTACAATTGTTCCTCCATCTTTCTTCCTCTTACTCTCTTTCTAACTTTCTGCTGTTTGGCTTCTGACCTCATCATTCAAGTGAAAAAGTTCTCTCATGTTACCTGTGATTTCTTAATGGATAAATCTAATGATCTTTCTTCAGTCCTTATCCTTCTTAACCTCTCTGTAGCCTTTGACACTCTCAATCAACCTCTTCTCCTGGATAATTTTTCCTCTCTAGGTTTTCACTACAGTGCTTCCTATCTAACCCCCTCTTCAGTTCTCTCTGCTGGCTCTTCATGTAGGTAGCACTTGTTAACTTTAGGTGTACCCCAGAGGTCTGTTCTATTTTACTTGGTAATCTCATTAGCTCCCATGGAATCGATGAACATCTCTTTGTTGATGATTCTCAGATCTTCTTATCCAGCCCTAACCTCTCTTGACCTCCAGCATCATATCTTCAACTAATTGCTTGTCATACATAATGAACATTTTAAACTCAGTATATCCAAAATTGAATGAATTTTCCCCAGACTGCTTTTCTTCCTAACTTTCCTCCTGCTCTCAAGGTCATCACTATCCTCCTGGTCACCTTGGCTTACCACCTAGGTATTATTCCTGACTCCTCACTCTCTCCTTCCCTATGATATCCAGTCAGTTGTCATGTACTGTAGACTCTACCTTTTTTTTTTTTTAAAAAAACATCTCTCACATATCTCCTCACTTTTGACATCAATACCATCCTGGTGCAGTCCCTTATCACCTCACTCTGGTATTATTGCAGTCACCTGCTGGTGGGGCTATCTACCTTGTGTCTCTCTCCACTCTAGTCCATTCTCTACTCAATTGTCAGAGTGATCTTAAAGTATCAGTCTGACCATATCATTCCCCTATTTAACAAACTCCATTGACTCTCTGTTACCTCCAGGATCAAATATAGAATTCTCTGGCTTTTAATGTACTTCATACCTTGGGCCCTTCCTAAACTTCTTTGCTTGTAATACCTTACTCCCCTCCATGTCCTCTGATGTGGAGACACTAGTCTCGTCATTTCTGGCACAGGATATTCCATTTTCTGACTCAGTACCCTTTTCATTGGCTATCTCCCATGCCTAACTGCACTTTTTCTTGATTTCCATCTTGTGTCGTCCCTGTTGTCCCCAGCTAAAATTCTACTTTCTATAAGAATCCTTTGTAAGTTCTTCTTAAAGTCAGTGCTTTTTTTTCTTAGATCGTCTCCACTGTATCTTGTATTTAATTTGTTTGCACATTGTTGTTTATGTGTTCTCTCCCCCATTAGATAGTAAACTCATTGAGAGCAAGGACAATATTCTTGCTTTTCTTTGATTCTGTCAGTACTTAACTTGAGTGCCTGACATGTAGAAGGTACTTAATAAATCCTGGTTGATGTGATTTAACTGGGTCTCATTATTCTCTTTTTTTTCAAAATTATATCCATATCTTATTTTTAAATCACTTTCATTTCTGAATACATTCCTTTCCCCCCTTCTTGAACCAACAACCTATCCTTTTAACATTTTTAGAAAAGAAAGAAAAATGTTTAGCAAAACTAACCTTACCATCAGTCAAATTTGGCAAGATTTGTAATATTCCACACTTGTCCACCACCACTAAAAAGAAAGGAACCATATACATTTTTAATAACTGCTTACCTGGCTAGGTCTGGTCATTATAAACTATACAAACTATAATCTATACAGACATTTTTAATAGCATGAATGACAACATTATTACGTTTACGTAGCATAACATGTTTAGCCGCTGCTCAAACTATGGGCATCTACTTTTTAAAATTTCTGATTCTTTGTTAATATGAAAAGATCTCTCTATATATATTTATATTTCTATATAAATATATAGAGATATAAAGATATGTCTCGAGATATGACTATAGAAATAGATATATTGATATAAATAGTTATCCAAATGGAAATTTTTTGTTTTATCACTGACCTCCTTGGGGGTAGATGCTTATTATTAGAATCCCTGGGTCAAATTATAGGGACATCTTAGTTATTTTTAAGAGCAATCTCAAAGAGTTGTGCTAAATGATTGGACTAATTTACAATTTTGCCCACATCATATTGGTGCAGCTGTCTTCCCACAGTCCCTGCAGCCTTGATCATTTCCATCTTTTGATATTTTTGCCAGTGTGCTGTGTGTGAGGTGAAAGCTCAGAGTTATTTTAACTTGCATGTCTCTTATTAATAGTGATTTGGAACCATATTTCATATGGTTGGAAAGAATTTACAAAGTATTCTTGCAGTCCTTTTGAGAACTATTTGTTCATATCCTTAGATCAGTTATCCACTGAGATATTATTCCTGGTCTTTTGTAGTTGGGTTAATTCACTTTACATCATGGATATCAATCTTGTATTAAAGATAGTTGATCCAACTCTTTCCTTATCATGGCTGCATTAATTTTGTTTGTTCAGATATTTTTCTGTATCTTGTAATCCAGTGTGGGTTAAACTGTGGGTCAGTGCTGAGAGGGGCTGATTGGGAAAAGTTTAAGAAGACCTGAATTATGATCAACATCATCTATTTTTTCTATTGTAATTGCTACTAGAATTTGTTTGTTTAAGAATTTAACCAACCTAAATATGAAATGGGAATAATCTTAATTCTTCCATATACCTCAAAGGAAAAAATGTTCCTGTAACATTTTAAAGAAACAATTTGGAAATATTTGAGAATTCTAACTGATGCAGTGAGCAACCACAGGTTTAAAGGATGATGAAGATGTATGCTACCTGTGTGTGTTCATCCTTCTTTGCTAAAGAACATCATGCCATCAGAGAAATAATGACATGATTTGCACTTGACTTTGTTTTGAGTGAGGGAGGGCTGTGTAGGTCGCCAGCCTCACTTCTCCTCCAGAGCCATCCGAATCCAGTGACCAGATAGATATTCATCAGGATGACTGGAGATGATGCAAGATGAGGAAGTTGGGGTTAAGTGACTTACTCAAGGTCACACAGCTAGTGAGTGTCAAGTGTCTACCTCCTGACTAAAGAGTGATGTGTAAAATGAGACATCCATTTGTGGGCAGGATCACTTTGTGGATTTATTTTACTTGACTGTGCTTACTTGTTAAAAACATTCTGGATCTTTTTTGACCTTTTGGGGATGGGGTTGCCAAACTGGGAAAAAATATGGGGCACATGGAAGAATCTTTAAAACTACACAGAAGGGAGTTCAAAGGGAAATGGACACGCAGAACAGTTTTAAAAGTAAAAAAAAATTAACTTGCTAGCCGTAGCTATAAAAAGTATTTTTTAACAGCTATGGTTAGGAGGTGAATTCTTAAAGAAGAACTAATAATAATCACAAAAGATAAAATAGATAATTTCAGTTGCGTACTATTGAAAATACTGCAACAAGGACACGAAAGGAAGCAGAAAATTTGGGGCATGGCTTATATCACTTTTTTCTAGTAAATGTCTATTTTTTAAAGACGTATAGCTGTTCCCTAATAGAAAAGGATGTGGGCAAACAGTTCTCCAAGGAAAAGTTTCAAACTATTCATATAAAAACCTGTTCTAAATCACTAGTAACAAGAAAAATGCAAATTAAAACAAACTTGAGGTTTCGCTTCCTATACAATACAGCAGACCAGGGGAATAGTCAGCACTGGAGAGCATATTAAAAGACAGGAAGGAACACTAATGCGCTATTGAAGGAACCAAACATTAGTTTAACCTTTGTGGAGAGCAATTTGAAGATATGCTAAGAAAATGACTACACGTGCCCATAATCTTTGTCTTAGAAATCCCATTGCTAGGCATGTACCCCAAGGAGATCAATATTAAAATGAAGGTTTTGAATATTTATAGTAGTACTTCTTATCTTAGCAAAGAAGTAGAAACAATGTAGATGCCCATCATTTAGGCAAGTGAATGGAGTGAGGTAATACTGTGTTGTAAGAAAGGAAGAATGTGATGAATGCAGAGAAGCATCGGGAATCTTACATGAACTGATTCAGTGAAAGCCGACAGAAGCAGGAAAACAATATGCATTTTAACTATGATTATAACAATGGAATCCGAATTCTGTGACAGGACTTGTGTCAAGCAGTTTTTAACGCCTAATGTTCTACATCAGTGCTAACTGTTGTTATCGTCATTATCATCATTATTCTTACCAGGGGCCGCTAGGTGGCGCTGCAGTGGATGGAGCACCAGTGCAGGAGTCAGCAGGACCTGAGTTCAAATCTCACCTCAGACACTTGACATTCACTACCTATGTGACCTTGGGCAAGTCACTTAACCCCAACGGCCTCATCCTGGGTCATCTTCAGTCATCCTGATGAATATCTGGCCACTGGATTCAGATGGCTCTGGAGGAGAAGTCAGGCTGATGACCTGCACAGCCTTCCCTCACCCAAAACAGAGTCAAGTGCAAGTCATGTCATGATTTCTCTGATGGCGTGGTCTTCTTCGGCAACAAAGAACAAACATTATTACCAATCTTAGTCCCAAAGAAGAGATATGAGAAATCACCTTCATCTCTTCTTCACAGAGGTAGGGAACTACAGATGTGAAACACTACAAATCATGTCAGACTTTTCAATGTCTTGCTTAGCTTTGTTGAAATGTCCCATATCTTTCCTTCCCCACTCACTTTTTTTAAAAAGGTATAGTTTTCTGGGATGAGAAGGAGGAAGATGTATTGTAAAATGCAACGCAGGTAATGTGAAAATGAGAGATATTGATAACATTTTTGACAGATAAAATACCCATTTTGGTGAAGTTCTAATTTTTTTAATGGTGTGACCTTTAATATTTAGGTTTCATAGCTGCCTTGGGCTTATCATGTAATATGATGTGAGATGTTGGTCTAAACCTAATTTCTGCCAGACATTTTACCAGATATCTCAAAATTTCTTCTCAAGTACATAGTTCTTTCCCAAGTAATTTCTGTTTGTGGGTTTACTGAACACTGGATTATTAAACTCAGGATGCTTCTAATTTTTCCCCTGATCTACTCTTCCATTATTTTTGTATTCTACTTTCTACTTTTGACATGATCCTTCTTTCTCTTTAGGCTTTTCTCCTTACCGGCCTCGAATACATCAGGCTCACTCTCACTTTTCCCACCTCCAGTTCCCATGGCATCTAGCTCCAGGCTAGACACAAAGTTAGTGCCTACCAATATGTTTGTTTAATTTAAGAAACAATGAGACCAAGGAAAATGGACTGGAATGTATTTGGTTTTAAATTATCTTTGACAGCAATAGCTGAGTTAAATGATAAATGGATACTTTTGCTGTCCTCTTTGCCTGTCTTCTAATTTCTAAAAGCATTTCCTCGGTCTTGCAATGCAATATCCCTGGGTGTATTCGAAAAATAAATGAAATCGTTTTCAAAGATAAAATTAGCCATCATTACCCTTTGTTGACCTTAAGTGAGATCTCTTTACATTAAATATTTCCCCTCATACCTCCAAGGCCTGGGTACACAGTCCCCTTGATTATATAGGTATTAATTTTAAGATTAAAATATAGATGAAATAGCTCTCAGAGAAATCTGATCATTTCTGAAGTTTTGAAACTAGGATGAGCTCATCTAAACCTGTAGAATGTAAGAACTTGTTTGACATTTAGCCATTGCAATTTGAAAGCTATGACCCTTCGGAGCATTCTAGAACTAGGAAGATTTCAAGTTTAGTTTCATAAAGCTAGAGATGGTTTAAGAGTTCATAGCATTACTAGCACTCCTCCCTAATGGAATGTGATGATCATGGGATGAGATGCCCTGGGTTCAAGACCTTCCTCTAACACTAGCTTGCTTGGTGGTACCGAGCTCCTCTGTCCCTTGTAGGTAAAATGAAGCGATCAAGCTAGATGATTTCTAAGGTCCATTCAGCTTGGGTAGATGCATATGATCCCTGAAATTATTTTCTAAAATATTGCTTCAAGTGGATATGGTAGCATATACCTGTAATCTATGCTCCTAGGGCCTGAGGGTACTGGATTACTTGAGCTGGACAGTTCTGAACCTCATTAGAGCTAAGCTGATGGTATGTTTGCATTATGTCTGGCCCCAGTATGGTAAGCCCTTGAGTGTAGGGCAGGGGTGAGGAACCTGCAGCCTTAAGGTCATATGTAGCCTTCTAGGTCCTTAAGTATGGCCTATAAAATTTGGATTCATTCAAAAGGCTGAATTTAAGGACCTAAAAGGCCACATGTGACCTTAAAGCTGCAGGTTCTCTACCCCTGGGGTTGGGGGGTGGTGTGGAAAGCATCATGTTACTTAAAAGATGCAATTTAACCCATGTGGTTACTGTAGGAGTATTGTTGTGTGGATCAAAGGAGACAATGTCTACATCTATGTATGTATTTATGTGTATATATATATGCATGTCATCCTGTTGCAATGTCACCATGTCTAAAGATGTGAGAGAAAAGAGAAAGTAAATTTTCCCCTATTAGACTGTGAACTTGTTAAGAGTAGGAACTTTTTTTGGCAGCATAGTGGTGGTCTTTTTTTAAAAAATCCCTAGCACTTAGCAGATAGAATTAGCACATTAATGAATATTTGCTGACTTTTTGACTTGACAACTTCTAGGGCATGGTGGTGGTGGTGGAATCCTACCTGGGACGAGAGTCAGGACTTTACCTCTTCTTTACATTGTTATAGAGGGGATACTTGTTTAGATTTAAGGGATACTTAAACTTTTTTGTGTCAAGGATGCCTTTGACAGAAAGTCTGAAGACCTCTATTCAGAATGTTTTTAAATGCATAAAATGCAATAAGTAGAAGTAAAAATGAAATAAATTTTATTGAAATTTTGTTATCTAAATATTAAACAAACAAAATATAATATATCTAGCAACAAGCATTGTACCTACAGCACAATAATGTGCATAAATGATATTTCAAGGTGTCTTCGACAACTATGATATGACATCAAAAAAAACTAATTTCTATCTGTAGCAG
>CM053775.1:22346925-22363548 GCA_028658325.1 Potorous gilbertii
GTCTTCTCATATTTTACAGTGCTAAGATGGCCTTATGGTTATTGCCAAGCATGGTTCCTCTGTAAAATGGTTGTGTTGCCTCTCATTCCTGGCTATAGCTAGAGGTCTTCCAAAAGAAGAAGTGTGTATGCTCTCATCCCTCTTTTAACTTCAAGCCCACAGCCTTAAGTTTTAGAGAGTCATGAACTCAGTATCAAACTAGGACACTTTCTCAGGTGACTCTCTTGGTCTCATGCCAGAATCTTGGGTATGGTCCTCTTTTTCTTTATAAAGAGAATCTGTTCCTATAGGAATCAAACACCTTGGAAGACAGAAAAATGATCAAGTTAAGCAGTGCCAATAGAAATCACATCTGTCCATTTACTTTTTTATGTCTGGGCCTAAATAGCAGTCTGATGCAATAGACAATTTACTGATTTAGGGTAGAAAATTCCTTATGGGTATTGATTTGTTTCTGATTGACATATTGTACCACATCAGAATTATTCCAGAGATTTCTCCAAGAGCTTTCTGGATCAGAAGTATTGTGTTTTTTTCAAACTGGATTTTCTTTTTGGTGTTTCATAGTTCTAAAAATTCTAGTGATTAAAAATAAAACAAGAGAAATAAATTACATAACTTTCAGCAAAGAGTAGACAAAATTATTCCTATATGATGACAGCATAGTAATTTACTTAGAAAACTTCAGAGAAGCAGCAAAACAATGAATTGAGGTAATTGATTACTTTGGTAATTTTGAGAGATAAAAACAAAACCACAAAACACCAGCATTTTTATAAAGCAATAGCACAATCCAGAATGGAATGATTGAAGAGCAAAAACAATTCAAAATAACTACAATCTCCAAAAAAAAAATCTGGGATTAATCCTTTCTGGTTACACACTCAGAAGGCATGCAAATACAATTGAAAACAATCTTAAAAGAAATACAAGGTGACAAGTAATTGGAAGGATGTTTGCTGAGTCATATGAGTACAATGGAAATGACCATGATAACTAAATTAATTTATAGATTTGATGCAAATTACCAAGGATTTACTTTATAGGACTAGACAAAATAATAACAAAAATTATTTGGCTGAAAGCAGACTCTTAGACATTATGGGAAAAAAAGGAGCATGAAAGAGAAACAGAATTTCCTGATTCTAAATTATATTATAAAACAGTTGTTATATCATACTGATTGGCAAATACTGAAATATATCAGCAGAACAGAGTCAATGAGGAAAAATTAGAAACAGTATCCCCAAGTAATCCAGTGTTGGATAAACTTGACAACATAAATTACCTCAAAGAAGAATTCCCTATTTGACAAGCCCTTCTAGAAAAAAAAAATCATTTTGGCAGAAATTAGGTTTAGACTGACATGCTGACATCTTACACTACTTCCTACAATATGACCAAAATGAATACATGACATAAATATAAAAGGTCACATCATAAAAAAATAGGTCAGATATCTTTCACAGCTGTGACTTGAGAAAGAGTTTTAACCAAACAAGGGAGAGAGGCAGTCACAAAAAAATAAAATAAGATAATTTCTTTTACATGAGATTAAAAAAAAATCTACATGGAACAATTATTGTTGCTGCTAAGATTAGAAGGTAAGCTGTTTATTGGATAAGATCTTTACATCAATATACACAATTAACAGAAATATTTAAGAGCACTAGTAAATTTTCAGTGATCAAAGTGTTCCAAGGATATGAACAAAACATCTTTATATGAAGAAATGTAAATCATTAACAACCATGTGAAAGACTGTTCCAAATCAATAATAAGAAGAAGAAAAGTGCCAATCGATACATATCTAAAGGTTTGTCTTACACCTAGCAAACTGGCAAAGATGACAAGAGTTGAGAATAATTAATATTGGAAAGGCTGTTAAATGAAGACACATTAATGCCCTGTTGATGGAACTCTCAGTTGGTATACCCATTCTGTAAAGCCATTGGAATTATACCGAAAAAAACTGATGAAAATGGCCATTCCCTTTGACCTAGAGCTCCCACTACTAGGTTAATAACCAAAGAGATTAAAAAAAACGAAAATTAATGTTCCATATATACCAAATTATTCACAGTAGCACTTTTTGCAGTAGAAAAAAGTAGGTAGTTGTCATTACTTGAGGAAGCACTAAACAAATTGTGGTCTCTGACTATAATAGAATACTATTATATCTTAGAAAATAATGAATATGAAGATTCCAAAGAAGCAAAAGATGACATTTGAAGTGATGCAGAGTAAACTAGGCAGAACCATAAAAATAGTATATATGACAACAATAATTTAAATGAAAGGGACAGAAAAATATAAATGAAAAACTAAGGGGTAGACCATAGGTGGAGAATATTATTTATCCTGTCAGATGGTTTCTTCTCTTTCTTTTTTTTCTTCTTTATTACAAGGGATGACTACATAGGTAGGAGAGTGGGGAGGGATATATATATATATATATATATATATATATATATATATATATATATATATATATATTAAAAGGGGATATAAAACCAAGAGATAACAGTATTTTTAAAGGGGAGGGATAGAAGCAGAGAACAAAGATAGAGCCAAGTAGAGGTGTCATCTTCCACTCCTGTTCTTGGTTCCAAATCACTGACTTCACTATTATAATTAATTATTATATTGCTTGTTGCCCACCTATGTTATGTGTATACACATGGGTTGTCTAAATATGCTTTGCAGGCAGTCAGAAATATATATCTCTGGAATTTCACCTACTTTCTAGGGGAAACTGATTCCCACCTAGAATGGAGCTGGAGAAGGGGTTAGGCTAGGCTAACTGCTCTGCTCTTCTCAGAAATGGGCTCCTTGATTAGCATTTATTTAGTGTCTTATGGTCTTCAAAGTCCCTTACAAATACCTCATTTTATCCTCATTACAACCCTGAGAGGTAGGTGATACTATCAATTCAATTTTGCAGATAAGGAAATTGAAATAGGTATAAGTCAAGTGGCTTGTCCAGGGTCACACAACTAGTAAATGTATCAGGGTAGAGTTTGAACATAGGACTTCTTGACTGTAGCTTTAACTCTCTACCCAATATTCTGCCTAACTGCCTAGGCTAGGGAAAATTGATAGTTCAGGGCAATTTATTTCATTCTTAGATTCATCTGCATTCTTCTTTTCTTTCTCTGCCACTCTAAGAAAGACATCTTGCCCAAAAAAGTCTCTAATCTCAAGGGAAATTTCCCAATGTCTCTTGGGAAGCAAGATGGAAATCAGGAATCTACTGATAAACCGGTTCCTCTGTTTACTACTTCCCAAAGTCGGTCACAGTCTCAGTATCTCTATCCCTTCCCCCTATTCTCTCCTTTTCCCTCCACCTCTGTCTCTCTTTCTCTGTCTCTCTCTGTCTTGTCTCTCTGTCTCTCTCTGTCTTGTCTCTCTGTCTCTCTGTCTCTCTCTCTCTCTCTCTCTGTCTCTCTCCTGCAAGCAAGCAGCATCTAATCATCACTCTTTTCACTAGTGACCACAGGAGTCTTATGTAGATATATCAGGCTTTCACCCTTAAGCTACATTCATATGGGCCTAGCACCCATGTTCCCAGGCTTCAATCCATCCTACATACGGAAAAGTAGACATATATTCTGAGTGGCCATGATTTGTTCAGAGCCTCTCATAGCCAGGAAGTGATTGAGCCAGGACCAAATCCTCTTCTTAATGGTACATTTCCTGTCTCTCCAGAATACTTTTTCACCTACTCCCCACTAGCTTTCTCACATTGGAGGTACCTCCATCCCTTCAGCTTCTTCCACTGGTTGGTGAATTTCTCTTTGACATCTCCATTTGAGGAATGTCTATAGCCAGGTTTCATACTTGCCCTGCTTACCTGTAACCTGACTTAGCTTCTGACTTTCCATACTATTTCTCCACCTTCCTATGTGTAAGTGCCTCATCCCTCCCTTTCAGTTCCTTTTGGTGTTGCCTTCCCTCTCTGGAAAACAGAGAATATCTGGTTTGTTTGCATTCGTATTTCCAATGCTAAGCGCTGTGCCTAGCACAGAGTAAACAATGAAAGCTTCATCTAATCCAATCTAGAATCTAGGTTTTGTGACTTACTGTCCAGTATTCTTTCTGCCCCCTCTCCAAGCTTCTTCTATTCAAAGATCTGTAATCTGCAATTGCATACCATCTTGAGGAAGGGGGAAAATTTAGAACTCGTAATCTTATAAAAGTGAATGTTGAAAACTAAAATTAAATAAATGAATTAAAAAGAATGACAATAAAAAAAGACCTGTGATTCATTCAGCCCAGGGAACTCACAGTGTGGAAACTCCTTCCACCATCACAGTTAACCCATCAGTGACTTAAAAGATACATCTTTAGGAGGTGTTAAAGAAATAGAAAGGTTAAGTGTCTTATCTAGAGTCACACAGATAAATAAATGTCAGAGGGATTTTAATCTAGATTTTCCTGATTCTGAACTCTGCCTTCTGTCCACTATCTCTATGCCTAGTTAACACATATATAAATGCCACCAACCTTTAAGTGAGATTTCTCTAGGATCATCATTGGGCCCTTGCCTCTAATCCTCTCCCTTCATGTATTTGTCTTTATTTTTTTAATCTTGGGGAATTTTTCTTGAGTGAGGTTTGTAGGTGAAGAATCTCTGCCCTATGGGCCCTCATAATTTTGGAAAATGCAGCTCTTGCTCACCTTCCTCCTTAGGCTGATTCTCTATGAACTGCTTTTCCTATCTCATACTGTTTGCTTATTTATAATGAGCAGGGTTCCATCAGCTCCCTTTGAAATGGCAAATCCCAGTGTAAATGAGGGAAAACATAGTGATCTCCGCAATCATGAACATGGAATATTTGTGCTAATAACTTGACATTTCCCTGCCCCCAAATTAACTGATGATCTTTAATGCATTTATACATGAGTAGGAAAAGGGAGAAGAGATAGCATTGAGGCTGGGTCTGTGCTTCTCTCACTCTTTTGTTGAATTGTGGCTTTGGGAAAGGATGTGTCTGAATACTTTTTGTCTGTAGAAACATACTGAGTACTTAAGGAATGAACGCAAGTGTTGTTTAACCATCAGTAATGGCCAGACAGGTGAATTCTGCCTTGCAGTACCTGGATGCTTCCTGGAGAAATGGGTCCTTTTTTTCCTTCCCTTCCCTCCCCTTCCTTTCCCTTCCCTTTTCTCCTTTCTTTTCATTTTCCTTTTTCTTTTACTTTTCTTTCCCTTCCCTTGTCCCTTTTCCTTTCCACCTCTGCCCCTTGTCCTTTCCCTTCCCTAAGCCTTTCTGTCAACTTTCTAGGGGGTTTAATAATGTGGTAAAGCTCAACTAGGTCCAGCACTGCTTAGATATTGATGAAGGATCCACATGGCAGTCTCAAAGAACTTGTATTTCCAGAGTAAAAGAAACAGCAACCACAAGCCTACTTTTTCCAACCCCTGCATGGGTAGCTTTCTGGCACTGAAAAGGTATTATATAGACTAGTATGTGAAGTGTATCCAAGGCACCTTCAAATGTAACTAGCCTCAGTCTATTTTAGTTCATCAAATAAGGATGCCAAGCCTGACCAAGAGTGAGACTAACTGGAAACAGGGGGGATCAGAACTTAGATGCTCTACTCAGCAGTGGCCTCTGAGTCCCAATGCTTGCTGGAACTTGGGAGGGGCCATGAAAATCAATAGCCCTCCTAGCTGAGAAAGATCCTAGTGATTTGATTTGGTTTTATTGCCGTTGCTTTAATCCAAGCAGAGTGGCTCTGTTAAAACAACTGCTGAAATTCCAGAGAGGTCTGCAGCTGTTAGACTCTGTCATCTCCCAGAATTGAAAACCAAATCTAAACATATATATTTCCTCCCTTTCTGAATGGTCTGAATGTTGCATTCCAATTTTACCAGTTAAAGAGCTTTACCGAAGAATTCTTGTTTTAAGGAAAATATCTGTATAGATTCATTTAAAATGATGGCTTTGGAAGAAGAAAAGGAAAGCCTCTCTTCCCTTCCTCAAGCATGCCCAAAGTGCTTAATTTAACATGAACTTTCTGCCAGGTGTACTCAAGCATACACCCCACCACTTGGCCATGGAGTCAACATTACAAAGGCTGTGACAGGCTGCCCTCCCCCCACTTTCTGCAAAAAACAGTGTTTTCAGAGCTTGAATTCCCAGCTGTGGTTCCCTCCTTGAGAGTGGCACTGGATTTTTTCACATCTTCCCTGTGTAGCCCTTTCTCTACATTGTTCTCAGGCTTTAAATGGAGATGGGCGTAAGGGGTGGTATTTGTGAGCTCTCTGATCTGATGGTTCCTAGGTATGTGGAGAAGAGATGGTATGGAGGCCATTGATGATCTCAGGCTCTGCTCATTCCCTCACATCCTGTGGGGGTCAGGTATTACTCATCTCACCCATGTTTGTTGTTGGGCCTATGGCTCATGGGATCTCATTAGTGTAGTTATGTCTTCTGTAATAGAGGTGTTAATCTTATCCCTTGTAGCTGTTAGTAATAGAACTCCTCTTCTTTGGTGGAATTCTAGCCTTTCAAATGGAGGTCAGCCAGGGGTGGGACTACAGGTAGACGATCTAAGTACTTGCCTAGGGTATAAATAGGTGAGGGACACAGTATGGAAGATTCAATACAGACACACACAGATGTGTGTATATGTTGTAAAGGGCTTCACAGTACATGTGTGTGTATGTACTTTGTATAAACATATATCTTTCTGTTGCCAGAAAAATTCCCCTCTCTGTAGGTGGTGGTTAGGTAGCTTGTGATAAGTTGAGTACTAGGTTTTATGGCAAAGGTGGACAGTAATACACAAGGGATAGAATTTCAAATCTTGTCTAAGGTATGCAATGCTTCCCCCTAGCTCCAGGGTCAGGATTTAATTATCTAGAGGTAAGTTGAGAATATCCTCCTTTCATATCTCCCTTTGTTACATGATCTAAATTTTCACGCAAACCTCTAAAGCTAACACCTTGCTCTGGGGATGGCAATACATTTGGTGATGACTAGTTAATAGAGTCACAAGCAGTGTGCTCTTTCTGGGTGGTTTATCAGGAAGTGAGTTTAACATTTGTCTACCCATCAGCATGGCATTGTTGGTTGTTGTGGAGATGGAACTCACTGGTTGAAGGGAAATCAGGAGAAAAGCTGAGGCAGGACCCAATGATGCCCAACCAGGCTTAAGACTTTGCTTATATCCATAACATGATGAATGAGATAAGTTTGAACTTCCCTGCTATATGTCATTGTCCTATTGTTTACATGGTACTTTATTTTCAATTTCTCAACTTTGGACTTTTAACGTGTGTATTTAACTTATCCTTCATCAGTATTAATAGTGTTAGCTAGCGTTTATATTAGGCATTACGAATTTCAAAGTAGCTTATATATGTTTACCTTATTTGATCATCAAAATAATTCTGGGACGAAGTAACATTTTATCTCCATTTTGCAGATGAGGACATTGAGGCTCAGGGAGGTTAAGTCACTTGCCCAAAGTCTTGCTTTGAATTAATCTCCTCTTTAGATATCCCTCCTGCTTTTGAGTCATTCAGTCCTATAATAGGTAGTCTTGTCACCCAAACCATTTGGCTCTTCCAGTTCCGAAACCTTGACTTGTTCCTACTTGGTTGAATTCTTTGTCCTCCCTCTACTCCCGGCCTAAAACCTCTGTCTCCCTCATACCTTCCCCATACCAGGATCACGGCAGTTCAGATTTAGAGATCTTGTCTTTAACAATGTTTCTGATAACAATAGTACTTTTGCAGTTCTTTAATATTCACCAGTTTCTTCGTAACAGCCCAGCGACATGGGTTGTACTATAAGTAAAAGTTATTGTTCCCCTTTTACAGAGGAGAAAAGTGAGTCGCAAAGAAAATGAAGTGTCTTGCCTAGGGTCACACAGATAGCAAATTTTAGAGCCTAGATTTGAATCAAGGCCTTTTGCCTCAAATTTAGTACAAATAAACCTAATGACAATCCTAGGAGCTGGGTATGAGGAATCCATCTTTCCATTGTCTGGCCTGTGGCTTTGCACCATGGTGTCATAGTGAGCCCAGAGAAAGGATGTTGAACTTGAATTCAGAGGATCTGAGTTCAAATCCCTGTATTATTGCTTACAATTTACATGTTCAAGAGGGCAAGTGACTTAAATACTGAGCTCCTGTGTCTTCCTCATCTATAAAATAAAGGAGTTGGAAAGGATTGTATCTGATATCCATTCTACTTCTAAATCCCATGTTCTTTTGAGTTTGAGAGTGCTGGTGGATCTGCCTGCCTCATGTCTCTCCTCACTCCAGTCCATCATTCATTTCTTTAAACACTGATCTGATCTTGTCAACCCCCTCCTCCCATTCACTAAACTCCAATATCTCCCTATTGCTTCCAAGAACAAACACAGAATTATCTGTTTGGCTTTCAAAGGTCTTTATAACCTAGCCTCCACCTACCTTTCCAATCCTCTTACACCTCACTCCCGCAATATGTACTTTTTTCATCCAGTAACACTGGTCTCCTGGATGTTCCGTGAACATGACATTCCATCTCTCAGCTCTGGGCATTTTCTTTGGCTGTTCCCCATCCATGGGATGCTCTCCCTCCTCTGCTCCAACTACTGATTTCCCTGACTTCCTTTGAATCTCAGTGAAAATTTTACTTTCTATAGGAAGGCTTCCAACCTTCATTAATTCTAGTGCTTTTCATCTCTTAATTTTTTCTGATTTATACTGACTGTAGGTGGTTTTGCATATATATTTTTTGCTTGTTATCTCCCCCATTAGACTGTAAACTCCTTGAGGGCAGGGACTATCTTTTGCCTCTTTTTGTATCCCCAGTCCTTAGCACAGTGGCTGTCACTTAATCAGCATTTATCAATTGATTGATTTTAATGTCCATTGCTACTCCAAACGATCATTCAGTATGTATATTTTAAGCACACACTATTTGCCTCTTCCTGTGCTAAGCTCTGTATGAATACACTTTCTGTCATGGAGCTTACATTCTAGTAGAAGAGACAACGTATGTATAGACATATATAAGGTGCATACAGAGTGGATTCAAAGTAAATGTAGATAGAAAGGCATTGATAGCTGCAGTGGGTAGGCAGGTTGGGGAGGAGGCAAGGAGAGGGAACAGGATGCTGGGACCATGAAAAGCCTCCTGGTCCCCTTTATCCACATCCAATCTAGTGAACACCTGGGGCTTGCTTAGGGCCAAAGAGAATTGTCCAACTTGTTATAGCTTGTGTGATTTCAGATATTTGGGTAGAGTCTATCTGGCCTACCAGAATTTGGTGTCAGAGGACCTGACTTTGAATTCTAATTCTTCTATTAGTGATGTGACCCCAGTCAGGATGGTCATCTTTATAAGAAGGGAGCCATGAGTCATAGATTGGAATGGTTGAAAGGAATTTACTCTAGTTTAAGGCCCTGACAGCGAAATCTCCTTTTGGGCTTCCTTGGCATATGATCATGTGGCTACTGCTTGCCTACTTCCTGAGACAGGGAACTCATTTTCTTATGAGGCAGCCCATGAGGATTAGTGTTCCAATAATTTCTTGAAAACCAAATTAACATATGGCCGATTTTTGAACACGGTATGATGTGGAAACAGTTCCTTAGTAATATCTTGACCATCAGGGTCTCTGCCTTTTGTTTATCCAGACCTATTTTCAAGAAATGAATGCTAAGATACTCCATCTCCCAACTTTCACAATAAAACACTGCAGACAATTTCCAACGAGGGAACAATATGTGAGGCTGTAAAAATATGCAATTTTAAGATGATACAGTTTATAAAACAACCTAGTCAGAATAGTTCTGAAAACCATTAGATACTCAAGGAAACCAATGTGGCCCCTTTGGATGTAGGCATTACCTAATCTGCTGAAATAAAAAATGAATTGATTTCTAGAAATGATCTTTGCATTAGATAAAACTGCATTCCAAGAAGTCTTTAGCATTATTACCTACTTCCCAGGTAAGAGCCCAGGGAAGCAAAAGTTCCTCAATGGAGGCAGAGCTTACCTTGACTCAGGGGCTTGTTTGATTTCATCCATCCATCCATCCATTCATTTATTCATTCACTCAGTCAATCGTTTTTTCCATGAATGTTTATTGATTACCTTCTATGTGCAAGATACTGGACTGGGGGTAGTGGAAAGAGTGCTACATTCGGAGTCAGGAAGATTGGGGTTCAGATCCTACCTTTGACATTCACTAACTGGGTAGCCCTGCATAAGGCACTTAACTTCTAATTGTAATACCTACACTGCTTCCTTTATAGGAATTTTGTCAGAGGCAAGTGAGATTATGTATCGAAGGTGTTCTGAAATCTCAAGAGCCTACGTAAAGCCCAGCCATTATTATATGGTATCATTCATTCCTATTTTGCCGAAGTTACTACAACAGCACTGCAGCCCTCCATTGCCAGGCAGCACCCAGGCAGGTGGGGGCTTCTTTTAATACCAAACTTCCTGATCCAGTATCTTCTCTTTACTGGTCCTGTGAGAGATGGTTTCTACCTTCTACCTCAGGGGGGTGCAGAATGTGGAAGTCTCCTCTGGCTAGTGGATTGCTCCACTAATTTTTATGATTCCAAATCACTATTTGCTAGGGCAACTCCTCTGTCTCCTCTTCTCCTGTTATACCAGGAAACATCTCTATCCCCTACCCTTGGGAAGAGAGATCCATTAATTAGCCTTATCCTTGGGGAAACTTTAAAAATTTCAAAATGGATGAAAATAAAATACATTTCTAGGAACCTGGCTTTTTGAAACTAAGCATCTTGTTCTACTTTTGAGAAATATTTCTACATAAAATTCCCCCTTCCCTTTCTTCCTCTGTAGTTTTTTCCACCACTTTTTAAACATAAAGAAATCCTTTTCATCAGCAAGACAGAAACTCTAAGAGGAGAACAGTTCACTGTGTTCTCTGGGAGAGTTTTTTCCCTTCCCTATTTGCCAACACCTGTACATGTAGTGGTCTTTAACTTCTCTGTCAAAGTTTCCATTATCTCTGGCTGTGAGTTTGACAGCCTCACTGGCTTCATTTTGTTGTCAGTGGTGAGAATGTATTTGCTTGGTTGTGAGGCAGCCACCTCTTTTTTTCCTTCTAACTTATTTTTTAATATTGTCAGTGAAAGGATTTACAATAGGAGATAGTATATTGTGGTTGGCTCTGTTAATACCCCTTCTAGCCTTTGATCTGGCTTGTCAGCTGCCCAGAAATGTTTCTACGTTGCCCAACATGAGAAGGGCTGAGCCAGCAAATCTTTAATTTTGGGGGAAATAGTATTTTATTTTTCCAATTATATACAAGGATAGTTTTCAATATACATTGCTAATAAGATTTTGAGTTTCAAATTCTTTCTCCCTCCATCCATCCTATCCCACCTCCCCAAAATGCAAGCAATCTGATATAGATTATACATGTTCAATCATGTAAACATATTTCCACATTTGTCATGTTATGAAAGAAGAAATAGAATAAAAGGGAAAAGCCACACAAAAAAGTGAAAATAGTATGTTTCTAATCTACATTCAGACTCCATAGTTCTTTCTCTGGATGTGGATAGCATTTTCCATCAACAATCTTTTGGAATTATCTTAGGTCATTGAATGCTGAGAAGAGTTAAGTCAGTCATAGTGGATCATCACAAAATGTTGCTGTTACTATGTACTATGGTCTCTTGGTTCTGCATGCTTCACTCAGCATCAGTTCATGCAAGTCTTTCCAGATTTTTCTAAAATCTACCTGCCCTTCATTTCTTATCACACAATGGTATTCCATTACATTCATATGCTACAACTTGTTCAACCATTCCACAGTTGATGGACATCCCCTCAATTTACAATTCTTTACCACCACAAAAAGAGCTGCTAGAAATATTTTGTACATGTAAGTCCTTTTCCTCTTTTTAACGATCTCTTTGGAATACTGACCTAATATGGCTGAATCAAAGGTTATGCAGAGTTTGGTTGTCCTTTGAACATAGTTCCAAATTGTCAAGACAGTAAATCTTTACTCATCATCTGCTACATGCAAGATGTGGCACCAGGCATTGTAGGAGATGCAAAAAGTGAGCAAGGTACGGTTGCTCACTCTATAAATCTTGACTCTAACAGAGGACAGAATATAATGAGTTGTAGAAGACAGTATGTTTCTGCAGACACAGGTGGAGTAGTTTGGAGGATGTGGGAAGGCTTCCTAAAGATGGTGGTATGTGAACTGGATCTTGAGAAGGAGAGGGGGTGAAATTTAGACAGGCTGAAGTTGAAGAAGGTCATCTCAGAGCAAGGAAAAAGATTGTGCAATTACATTATGGAGATGAAACAGTAGCAAGAGTGTTTGATGGATGATAAGTGGTCCAACGTGGACTTAATATGAACTATATATGAAATAAACAGAAATGGAATAGGGGAGTTGACTTGGAATCTGAGTTGTCAAACTCAAGGCTCTTGGGCTGAAAGCACCAGCAAAACTCCCAAGTGCCACTGGATCCAGATTTAAATGTCTTCGGTAATGTCTAATAAAACAAATAAAAATATAGCGCAACATAGATAATGTTAATTTGTGGTTTTCTAAATCAGTGTGTGTGCTACAGGGATCCATTTCTATTGGAATTGACATCAATGGCTTATGGTCCCTATGAATCACTTGCAACTTTGACATTCTGTGATATTCTGAGAAGAACTCTTTCCAGAAGTCCTGGCTAGACAGAAAGTTATTTGGAGCAGATGAATGAGGTGGTACTTTACATACCTTTAATGGGTGCTAACCAAGCAACTTTTCTGGGGAAAGGAATTCTATAAAGGGCTAAGTGTGACAGTGCAACAGCCCTCTGAGGTACAGAGTCGATTGATACAGTATTATCATCATTTCATTGATGAGGAAAAGCAGGTTCAGTGACTTGCTGGAGGTCACACAGCTGGTAAATTACAGAATCAGGACTTAATCCTGGGTCTGCTGGCCCCAGATCCAAAAGACGGCAGACTTGCTTAAAAGAAATGGTTGAGCTCAATAAGACGCAGGTCTGAGAATAACCAGGATTTATCAGCTAGACATGTTTTGTTCATTTCTTAGACACATGGACTAAGGCTCTTGAAGTATGAGAACAGGCTACAAAGAGAAACTGTAGGATGTCTTTCCTTGAAGTTTTAAGAGACTATTATACTCACCATTCTGTTTGCTATCAGATCTGGAATTGTATTAGGAGGACTTAATTCGAACAGATAGAAAACTTCTTGACCCTATGACCATATCTGTATGATCATACCATCAGAGAACTTAGCAGGTAAGCTGTTTCCATACATCTTCACAGACAAAATATATATTATCCTTTGATATCAAAGAATTGATTGAGTCAAACATAGCTTAAAAAAAACTTAGGGTGGACTTAACATTACTGGAAACATTAGTTATGCTCTCTGAGGAATAGGTGAGATAATGTCAGTGACTGGGTCAAATGGACAGTTTTGAATGCCAGGGTCAGAGGTCTAGATTTCTTCCAGGCAAGACAGAATGTGGAGCAGTCCAAATGGGACATTGAGGAGCCATTGATGATTTTTTTAAGAGGAAATTGATAGGATGATTCTGTCTTAGTAAGATGAACACAGAGTTTGCACAGAGATTCAGGGTTGGAAAGTACTTGAGAGGTCTTCAAGAGGGATATGAATCCTCCATAAGATCTCCAACAAGCCTCTGCTTAAAGACCTTTTGTGGTGGGAACCCTCCATTTTCCTTTTCAGTCCATATTGCTTTTGGACAGCTCTCATTTTCAGAAAAAAATCTTTTCTTTCCCTGGAGGTGTATTCTATCTCTTTCAGCTTCTTTTAGACTCTCCTAAATCTGCCCTCTCAAATAAGAAAAAAAAAATCACACCTTTCCTCTGCACAGTGGCCTTTCAAATATTTGGCAACAATGATTAAATCCTTACCCTAAATTTTTCGTTCTCCAGGTTGACATCCACATTTCTCCAACAGTCCTCTAGTCTCAGGGTCTCTAATCCTATCATCTTCCTAGTTGCTTTCCTTGGAATATGGAAGCAGATACATGGCTCTCAGTGAATAGAGCAGCTGGGTCCAGAGTCAGGAAGAGAGTAGGAAATAAGCATTTATGTGGCACTTACTATATGTTACATGGGGCAGTTAGGTGGTGCAGGGGATAGAGCACCAGTGTGGGAGTCAGGAAGATCTGAGTTCAAATTTGGCTATAGACACTTCTCAGACATGTGACCCTGCCAAGTTACTTAACCTCAATTTCATCAGCTATAAAATGGGAATAATAGCAGCAGCTACTCACAGGGTTGGCTTGTGGATCAAATAATATTTGTGAAAAGCATGTAACATACAGTGTTTGTCCTTCGTTGCCAAAGAAGACCATGCCATCAGAGAAATGGTGACACGACTTGCACTTGACTTTGTATTGAGTGAGGGAGGGCTGTGCAGGTCACCAGCCTCACTTCTCCTCCAGAACCATCTGAATCCAGTGACCAGATATTCATCAGGATGACTGGAGATGACCCAGGATGAGGCAATTGGGGTTAAGTGACTTGCCCAAGGTCACACAGCTAGTGAGTAGCAAGTGTCTTGAGGTGACATTTGAACTCAAGTCCTCCTGACTCCTGCACTGGTGCTCTATCCACTGCACTACCTAGCTGCCCCATGTAACACATAGTAAGTGCCACATAAATGCTTATTCTCTACTCTTCCTCCACCAACAGCCTTCTTAAAATGTGGTCCCCCAAACAGCAAAATGCCTAGACATTACAAACAAGGTAGATTATGGTGTACATACTATTTTCCATACTCCCTCTTTATTGAAGTACTGATGGGGATGGAATCTGATCCCCTAAAAGGAAAAGCAGCCATGTGGCCCAGGTTCCTGATATTTACCTGAGGGTACCAGGCCCTTCCCAGTTAATCCTTTCATTGTGGCCTGCATTGTCTGCACCTGGCCCTGCTCCTGACCCACTTAGCACCACTCCTTAATTCCATCTAGACATCCTCTCTGTTCCCAGACTATTTGGCCACTCCTAGATCCCACCCACATCTTCCCACAGTCTTCTGTATAAAAGCGCCTTCTTGCCTCCATTAAAGTGCCACATTCAATCTGACCAGCTTTATCAATACAAATGTCACAAGTAGTGGAAATTCTTAAAATCTCACTCACCCCAACCAGTATTCTAATAAACCTTGTCTCTGGCTGAAAGAAGGCTTGGGTCGAATTCATTCTTGGAAGGACCCATGAAATTTGCCCTTGAATTCCAGGGCTCCCAATACACCTAGATCTCAACAATACCATGAGACTTCTAAGTTTGCTTTTCCTTTTTTTCCTCCACACTTTTCCACAGAAACTATTATTTGGTCATGCCCCCCCTGTCATATACTTGGGCAGTTGGTTAAAAAAAACCCTCAAGGTTAGGACTTTATGTTTACTCCTATTAAATTGTATCATAATGGAGTTGACCCATCTTTTTAGCCTTTTGATAGCTGCATGAATCCTGATTCTTTCATCCAAAATGCTGAAGATCGCTGTTCATTTTCAAATCTTCAAATTTCATGATGTGGAAACATTACAAAAACAACAGCAGTAAAAAAATACCCTCTTTTTCATTTTCTCTAGAAATAGTTCTCTAGTCTCACAACGCCTCCAGATTTAAGTCAAGAATAAAGCCTTTTCTAAGGGAAATGGATTAAGGGTAGTAACCAAAGTTAGGACAAAGAATACTTCTTGGCTGGTCAAGATCACTGTCTTTCCGACCCCCTGAAGTGATTGGGCTATTGACCCATTTAAGATCATTCTCTTCTTTCACTATTCCCTGAAGCCATGGTGCCATTACCCATCTTTCTCAATTTCCAAAGCTCTGCCAATATTGGTTACAGGGGGAAAGTCCTTGATGTCCTTAGGGGAAGTGTTCAAAGAAGGAACTGAGTAGTGACTCTTGTTCTGCACTCTTAACTCCAAACAGGATTTTAACATATTGCGATCTTTTCCTTGTTCAAGATTCCAGTAAATATTACCTCAAATCATCTTGGGAAAAAAAAAGATGTCCAAGGTCGTGTGTGTGTGTGCATGCATATGCCCAAGCGCACACATGTATGCATCAACATTCCAGTTTGAACATTTCTCTTTAGAGGCTATAAATAGTTGTGTTTAGTAGAATGTTAAAATCAACAAAGATTAGTTGGGTTTGGCAGATTTGAAACTCAGAGAATGGTACACTATTAACATTTTTTTTCTTAGATAATATGAGCATGTTAGTATGCCATGGTAGAAGTTCTTGATAGAAATTCTGAATAGTTCTGGGCTAAGATGGATCCTTTGATGACATTAGTCTACCCATGACTACCTTTTACTCTGGCAAGGAAGCCAGTTCAGTATCAATCAAACTGGATAGTTATCGAGTTGTACACATGGCTTTGTCAAATGCCTTGCTGAAACCCAGATATTTTATGTCTATGCCCTTCCCCTTATCTACCACTCTAGTGGGTTTTGAACAACCTATTGGAGACAGCAAAGTCTAGAGGCAGAGAGACTGGTTGCAAACTTCTTACAGTAGTTTAGGCTTGAGGTACTTAGGGCTTAAACTAGGATAATCATACAAGGAATGAATGAAATATGTCCATTGTTAGTTACAGTTC